>JARUPZ010000011.1:9255503-9810217 GCA_031213475.1 Nereocystis luetkeana | reverse complement strand
AAAACGCCTCCTCCCACCTGAAGGATGATCTTGGGAGGCGTATCGTACGCGCAGATGAAACGGCAAACGTTCACGTACGCCCAGTGCTTCCCGCTGTCCTCAACCTGCACACGAAAACAAAACAGCACCAGCAACAGAGACGCACCCAAGTGTTTCCACACGGAGGTCGCAGTCAGGATGGGGGGAGGTGGGGGGGAAACAGAGACGCACCAAAGGGTTTCCACAGGAAGATCAGGGTAAGAAAGATGGGGGGGGAGGGGGGGGGCAACAGAGATGCAGCCAAGGGTTTCCACAGGGAAGCCAAGGTAAGTGGGATGAGGGGGGGGGGGGGGGGGGGAGGGGGCAGTTTGGGGCGAAAAAAGAGCGTCACAAGAGAAGCACAGTCTTCAACCTGCCACGACAAATTGAACAGAAACGAGATGGCACCCAAGGGTTTCTACATGGAGGTCAGGGTGCGTGCGTGCGATGAGGGGGGGGGGGGGGGGGGGCAAGTGAAGAGGAGAAAACAACATCCGTGTTCACGGACAAAGCAAACCTACGACAAGTGCGAAGAGCAGGAGCGTCTCGCCAAAAACACTGAAAACAAAAACAGAACCACACCACACCACACCACACCACACACCTCTCGAACAACAAGCAAAAACAAACAAGACAAAAAACTACGGCAACCGAAAACACGAGCATCACCCCCACCCCGAGTCCCACCACACCCCCGATTCTGGTCCACGCGCACAACACGTTCCGGCCGTAAAGGAGAATCGAACAGCACAAACGACTATGGGTAGGGCGAGAAGTGGTACAGTAGGCTGCGTCTTGTTCGCCGTTTTTACCTTGATGTTGTTCCAGGCGAACTTGATGAGCTCTTTGCGGTGGGTCCAGAGCTCCTTGTGCATGAACTCGATCAGAAGCGCGCCAAGCTTCAACAGCTCGACGCGGAGCCCCTCGGGGTACTTCCTGTCGCTGCCGAAGCCTTCCTGGACCAGCTGGGTCACCTGCTCGTGAAATAATCAAGGAGCAAGAAGCGAAACAACAAAAAACAAGACTAAGATCAAGATAAAATAAAATAAAATAAAAAAAAAAACGCGTCAGACAGGCAACCAAAACGCCATGATCCCCAACACAACTTAAAACCAGGTAAGGCGAAGTTGCTGATAAAACAAAAAACGTGCTTCAGACAGGCTGGCAACGAGAACTTGCCCTCGAAGCAAAATGAGACAAGAAAGTTTCCGACAGATAACAGAAAAAGGCCACAACGGCAGAAAAGGGAAAGGGGGAGGCGGTGGGGGTAAAAGAGGAAAAAACAACTCATCAAAACTCTTCGCACTACAATACGTGCGAACGCCATCATCTTCTACGTATGTCGCCGACGTGAAAAAATCCAACCAACCAACCAACTAATACAACTTACCAACCAACTTACCAACCAACCAATCAACCAACCCACTAACTAATTAAGCAACCAAACGGCCGACCAACAAACTAACTACCCAACTAACCAACCAATCACCGACAACCAACCTACCCACAACCAACTAACCAATGAGCCGACCAACCAACTAGCTAACCAACCAACCAACTAACAAACCGACTAACCAACCAATCAACAGACCACCAACCATCCGATCTATTAATCAACCAACCATCCGCTATATCAAACGACTAACCGACGACGGACTGAGCAACCAACTACCCAACAGGCCAACCACTGACCAACCGACCGAACAAACAGCCAACCGACCAACCAACCAACCAACCAACCAATCACCAAACAGCCAACCCAACCCAACCCAACCGACCCAACCCAACCGATCGACCAACAGAACAAACCGTTTCAGCCGGTCGTGCCCGCTCGCACCTTACCGTACCGTACAAACGATACCACCCCCAGACACCGGAACATTCTACTGTACATGAAAAACAAAAGCGTAAGCTGTCGCTCGGAACTCGCGTAGCAGGGTGTTTGTAACCGTCGTCAACTTGGGCGCATTTGTGGAAGTCAGTCGGTCGGTTCAGTCCTAAGTTTCCATTTTTTTTTGGCGCCGTGAAAAATCGAACCAGGTCGGCAATCGGCTCGTACTTCTCTATTTGGTGTATGCGTTTTCTCTTTTTGGTCATTTTTTCTTGCTTACCAGAATTTCCGTCATTACTTCATCGTTCTTCGTGTGGGGGTCCTCCAGGGGTCGTCGTCAAGACAGGGATCACGACCAGCGACAAGCACTTCACCTGCGGCGGCGCATCGTTAACGCAATTGTCAGCAGCCCTTGCGAAGAAGCGTTTCACACCGAGAAAAAATGCGGCACAAGGCAACCAATGGGCACAAGGCGTTTCATACCGAAACATTATGTGGCGCAACGCAACGGGCACGGGGCGGCGGCGGGCGGCGGGGAGGGGCAAGACAGGCCGGCGCGATGAAACCGGCATGGGGGCGGGGTAGAACAGGAAAATACGGTGCAATACAACGGGCATGGGCAAAACTGCAGGTGCTGCGACTGCACCAAGACTAACTACTCCCCTCCCCTCCCGCGCCACCAGCTCCGTCCGTACCCATATAAAAACACCGAGCATGGCACCTGACATCACGACACAAAATGAACTTCCGCTCCGCTTCCCTCTCCCCCCCCTCCCCTTTACCCCCCCACACACCTATTCAGCACCCCTCCCACATTGAACCAAACAACGAACACCACGACCTAAAACCTCCCCTCCCATCCCCTCATTCCCTCCTCCCCACCGCCTTCCTCGACAGTGTCGAAAATTAAAGCACTACACACGTCGAATAGATCATCTGCAGATAGATTATCTACAAATAGATCGTCTAGATCCTAACCTACCGCTATTAATAGTACGAGACGTTTTGCGCGGGATCTGCATACAGTACAGATCCAACCCCGTGTTGAAGCATGTCCTACAGTAGACCATGCAGATCATATCGCTCCCACCCGGCAACATGAGCTAGATCACACAGATCACACACATCGTACAGATCAGGAATATATCTACCTATCTGCCCTGACGAATCTAAATAATTGAGAAGGAACGGATGAGGTGTCCGGAGGTGTGACACACTACAAACGTTAAAAAACAAAATGGCATCTTGCCTTGTGCTCTCCGGTGAGGTTGGGGTCTCTCAGAGTTTCTAGGAAGACGCGGAAAAGGGCTCGCTTCTCCGCCACCCCCGCTAAGGCGGGCACTTCATACCGGTAGAAGTCCTGGGGAGAAGGAAAGTGTTTGTCAGAGGGGTCGGGGGGGGGGAGGCGGGGGGTGTACTCGATATTATGCATGGCCGAAGTCGTATGACCATAGACCCTCAGAGAGGCGCGGAGGGGGGGGGGGGGGGGGGGGCGGGGGGGGGGTACTTACGTCATACATGGCCGCAGTCGTATGACCATAGACCCTCGCATCTCTACATGTCGAGAAGGAGCACATCGGGTTTCAACCGACCGGGCAGGCATTGTTTGCACCAACCGCGAAGCGAAACGTGAGGTGTTTCGGCGAGCGAGTGGCATGAAGGGTGAGCTGCATCTTACTAGGAACCGCTTGTGAGGCGGACTTTCTGGCATATGGACGACAGCGTTGAAATAGTTTATTTATTCTCCGGTGCGGCCACGTCCAGAGAGAGCCGGGGGGGGGGGGGGGGGGGGGGGGGGGGGCAGTATACTCAAATAAGGCCGTCCGGTATGAGTCTTGTGACTCGAACGACAAGACAGTAGCATCACGCGAGTCTGGCTGACAAAGGCAGTAACGCCCGGCCAGGAGCTGCGAACGTGTTCATCGTGGCAGTCGGAGTTACGGGCCCGCCCGCGGGTCGCCCATGCTTCGTAAAACTCCGAAAAAAACGCGAAGGAACAACCCTCCCCGACATGTGTTTTATATATTCACGTTCGCAGCAGGCAAATGTGCCGGTTGGAGGTCTACGCTTGACGCGTCGGAGCCCTCTTTCGACTTAATGTACTGTAGTTGTAATGTGAATATTTTCCTTGACGGCTGCCCGTCAAGGCGTCTAGTCACCCGTCACGGCCTCCTTTGAACTAATATAATATTCAAGTTGAAATGTGGACTTTCCGTGACGTTTGTCCGCCAAGGGGCCATATTTGACCCGTCAAGGAATCATGCTGACCTACTATGCTAGGGCCAGTGTGGGGAATTTACTTGACGTCTGTCCTTGACGTCTGTTCTTTGTCCATCAATGGGCCATATTTGACCTGAAAAGGGTTCATGTTGGCCTAATATGCTGGTGCTAGTGTGGGTATTTTGCTTGACGGCTGTCCTTTTCGACTGTTGTTGACGGCTGTCCGTCAAGGGGCAAGGGTGCCGTCAACCATCGCAACATCTTTGGTAGAGAGCGCTACGAGTACGCGGACCGAAATATGTGAGGCTGTTGCTGCTCTTGTCAGCAAAAATCATCGCCATTATCTACTACCAGGTATTGTACTGTATACATATAGTATATATATATATATACACTCCGCGGTCCCAAGGCAGGCTCCAATAACTCTGGAAGTGGAAAAAATACCGAAGGACAAGACAATAATACAAGACTGCATATACACATGTATAACGAACCAGATTGAACACCCCGAGCCAACAACTTAACTCTTTTAGTACGGCACTCCCATACGTGGGGACAAAGTACTCTAATTATAAGTAAATTGTCCCCCAAGACGGGACTGGGGTCCTGAAGGGGTCAAAAGTGATATCAGCGCACGTACGTATCAGCTATATATCCATATAAGGACCGCCTTCCTTCCGCTGCTTCAAAATTTCAACGGCTAGTTAGTGGGCTTTTCACTTTTTTCGATTGCACAAAAAACGTCATCGGGTTTCAACCTTGCACCATCCCACGCACGAATGCCTCCGAAGGTGAAACTTCCACCGGCAGGTACGTTGCACGACAACTTGCGACATCACACGAGGGGACATCACCCGAAGAAATAAAAACGCCTTTCGCGAGTGGCGGGTTACGAATAATCGTCTCATACGTCCTGACCTTGAGGAAGGTGAAGTCGACCGGGGTGGGGTGGAGGAAGACGGTGGCCATGTCGAGCAGCATCGCCACCTGGCTCGGGTGGGCCCGGTAGCACTCCATCATGCACTTCATCAGAAGCTTGCTCTCGCTCTGTTCCCGGAGGCTGGTGCTGGTGGTGATTGTGGATGTGGTTGGGGTGGTGTGGTGGTAGTGATGGCGGTGGTGGCGGTGGTGATCACGTGGTGGTGGTGGCGGTGGTGATCACGTGGTGGTGGTGGTGGTGGTGGTAGTGGTGGTGGTGGTGGTGGTGGCGGTGGTGGTGGTGGTGGTGGCGGTGGTGGTGGTGGTGGTGGCGGTGGCGGTGGTGGTGGTGGCGGTGTGGCAAAAGACAGCACAACAGCGAGAGCGAAGGAGACGAGGGCCGAAATAGACCAACGTTAACACGGACGCTTCGATAAATAAAACAGCATTTGCAGTAAACGAAGCAAATGTCAAATTGGAGCTTGTTCTGCTCTCAACAGCTTCAAGTTTCGAACGAAGTAAAGCGCACACAATGAACAAACAAAAACATGCCAGCTTGGCGCAACAAAAATAACATGTACCTGCTTGAACGTAGCTGCTGTTGCTGCTGCTGCTGCTGTTGTTGCTGCGTAGACATAGCCATGTCCCTACGGCGGCAGCTGTGCGCCCTCCACACCTCTCGCAGCGTCGCCACCACTCTTGTTTGTCGCTAGAAAAAGCGCGGGCGGTTCAGACAAGAAACAGTTTGAAAAAAAAAAAGTTGTTATTACGGGGGACCATAGTTAATAGGACCTATGGTACACATAAAAACCTATATGTTTAACCATTTTTACCAACAATATTTGGTCCTGTTAACTATGGCCCCCCGTAATAGAATCGGGCGAGAAAAAAACGGCATGTGCAAAAACCGAGAAAAAAAAAAAAACCGACGTGAACATCGGACAGATCCACGATCTTGATCATTTCCATCGGACACATCCACGATCTAGATCGTTTCCATCGGACAGACCCACTATCCAGGGATGCCGAAACCAGACCCATATAAACGGGATGCCAAAACCGGAAACAACCAACGTGAATACCATCCTCGGATAAATAACGACCCATAGACATGATGAAACTTAAAAACTAGAAATCTTTGCAACAATTGTTAGATTTTAAAATGATTCAAGTTAAAATATACACAGATACATATTTCGCCACGGGTGATATAAAAAAAACTGCATGGTACCTGGTATCATACAAGATTCAGCTAATTTTTGCTCGTAGTGTTTACTGTTTTCGAACCATTATTTTTAAGTGTATGGGATAAACACGTCCATTTCAAAATAATCGTCAAACTACCGCAAGATCTTGTGCATCCTAAATTTGCCGTTTCGAGATGTTGTGTAAGTGCAGACGAGAGCAATGCCTTCTGGGCGTGGTGCCTTACACGAGGAGCTCGCTCTCTCTCGTCACCTGAAACGTGAAGTTGAAGAACTATGATCGGGAAATCCGACCAACATTTCGATGCGGTATCCTAGAAATTAAAAAAAAACATAGTAGAATCGGTATCGTACTAACCGGTACACTAATAGTTGCTCACTTGGGGAGCCCAACCGGCCAGAAAATATTGCCTCAGAAGGCAATAAAGGCAAGAACCCCTACCGCTGGGCAAGCCACGAGCACACACAACCCCCCCCCGCCGCCCCCCCTTCCCGTTGAACAGGGCAGACAGACAGACGGATGAAATGGGTGCACCTACCTCGAGGCACTTCGGCATGTACGGTGCAAGCATGAACGCAACCTCCCGACACCCCCACTCGTTTCCTACGAAACAGACGTAGACAGGCAGACAAACGGGTGAATGGTGGGCCCCACCTCGAGGTAATTCGGCATGTACTGCGCGAGTACGTACACAACCCTCAACCCCTGATGGAAACACTCCTGCGTCTCGTTCGACAGCGTCGCCGGATACGCCCCCGGGGCGGGGATGAGAACGGTTTCCTCCCCTCCCAACCGAAAGCCCCCGCCGGCGAGCTGGATGACGCCTGCCGTCTGCTGGGCCGCGATGCGCGTCTGCTGGTAGCTCAGCTTCTGCTTCGCCTGTCTCGCAAACTGCCGCGCGGGAGCAGGTTGAAATGGGAACGAACGCGCGATTGTGGGGAGTGAGGCACGGGGTGGAGGGTGGGTGGGCGGGTAAGCGAGCAAGTGGGCTGGTGGGATGGGTGGGGCATGGGGGAGGGGAAGAGTGCGTTTTACGTCTATGACAAAAACATCCCATCAATGAAAACCTGTACAGGGGGACAAGGCATGGGCGGCCCCGGTAGAGCGAAGCTCGAAACCACAACGGGGACTTTTTAGTTTTGTGTTTCGATCGTTTTTCGTTTTCTGTAGATATATAACATATATATACCTGGTATGTGCGTAACAGGTACCTCCTACAGTTTGAACCCGTGTAACACGGTGCCTCTCGAGGTACGTACGGTACGTGCAGTATTTTCTATGTTCGTTTCGCCTTGTTTACCTCTCTTGCCACTGTCGCCGTCCCCGCTAGCGCCGAGAGCCTCGCCGCGCCCCCTTCCAGCTGTGAGTCGGCGTGCGCCATCGCCGCCCCCGCGGTGGCAACCTTGGCGGCCCGAGTAGAAGCAGCCACCAGAGCCTCCTCTCCCGCAACGCCGTTGGCGGTGGCAGACTCTTGGGCTTGGGCTCGCCTGTCACCCGTCCACCGGTCAGAGCAGTGTCAGGGTAGGGCATACCGCGATATAGACTTTACAGCGGTGCTGCTTAGCGTAGGGCACAACACGATGCATTGATCGATACCGACACTATGAGGGTTAGCCATCCACCCACCCACCCACCCACCCACCTACCCATCCATCTATCCAGGCATCCATCTATCCAGGCATCCATCCCACCAATAAATACGCAAAAAAATGAAATAAACGTAAGTAGGCTTTTCCGGCGTCCTTTCTGCCTTTGAAGAATACTCTAAAAAATACCTGGTACATTACACTCATGGCCAAAAATAGATCCCACACAAAATATCCTACCAAACACACACCCATCTACCCATCCACCATTCATCCATCCACCCACCCACCCATCCATCCATCCATACATACATTCATCCATCCACCGATCCAACCATTACAAAATACCAGTACACAACATCTCGCCTGTAGACCTCCCGAGCGTCCTCCTGCCTCTTCCTCATCTCCACCACCGCCTGCCTCTGAACGTTGTGCTCCTGCGCCGCCTTCGCCAAGCGCTCGTCTGCCACCTCCGATCCGCGCCTACACATGTCCAACAAAGCCGCGTAGTGCTTCGACGTCGCCACCTTCAGTCGCAGTAGCAGTAGCAGCAGTAGTAGTAGTAGTAGCAGTAATAGTAGTAGTAGTAGTAGTAGTAGTAGTAGTAGTAGTAGTAGTAGTAGTAGTAGTAGTAGTAGTAGTAGTAGTAGTAGTAGCAGTAGTAGTAGTAGTAGTAGTAGTAGTAGTAGTAGTAGTAGTAGTAGTAGTAGTAGTAGTAGTAGCAGTAGTAGTAGCAGAACCACCAGGAGCAGAAGCAACAGGAGCAGCACCAGCAGCAGTTGCAGAACCCAGCAACAGTAGGAACAATTGGGGGTAAGGGGAGGGCGTGGGGGGCGCGGCGGGGGGGGGGGGGGGCGGGGGGAGGGGGGGTGTCAACGTTGCTGTGTACCAATAGCTATCAATCGCTAACTACTGTATTTGCGAACGGCTGCAGAAACGAGAGGCGACAACAGCCCATTATTTCGGCAAGTAACGTACGTAGCCATGGGAGGCGGGCGGCTGGGGGGGGGGGGCACCTGTACGAGTAGTCAAACATTGGAAATACTGTACAGTACCAGGAGGGGGTACGAGTAGACGAGTTGTATTTGCCGACCCGGTTTGCAACTTGCTCTCCGTTCACCTTTGTCGCGTCGACCGTTTCCTGGAAGCACGTGGCGAGAAGCACGTCGGTGTACTGGGCGCTGCCCATCTTCTCCCGGAGAGGCTTCGCCAGATCCTCCGCCAGGATTTGCACCTTCCCAAAACACGCCCACCATAAAAAACAGAGACAACAAATCATAAAACGAATCATGAACACGAGCACAAAACAAATCATGAAAGACTTGATTTATTAATAGTGTGAAATTCATTAGTTTCCACCTTCTGAGGCATATTTGAAGCAATTGATGACAAGAGGGCGAACACATGTACAACATAAGCTGAAACACGGACATAACAACAACTTGTAAAACAAGACGAGAGAGCTTCGCGTAGACCATAGACGTCTGCGCTAGAATCTTACGTTTGTTGCTAAGGGGAGAAAACGGCATGCCCGTGCCAGTGGTAAGTCTCAACAGCCGAAGTACAGTAGATACTACTGCGATTGTTATTAATAATAGAGAGTAAACTTCGCAGTTGAAGTCTCAGTAGCCCAGTAGACACCAGGTAATATAATTATTGTGTTTGTTGGTAAAGAGAGAAGGCCTGTTTTGTAAGTATCCACAGCGTCATTGTAGCCCATGGTTAGGCGGTCCTAGAGCAATCAACCATCGTGTGGAAGGATGAACAAAGACGGCAGACTGCACGGCGGAAGGAACGTGCGTGTGTTCTCCACATGAAACCGTTGTTTCTACCCGTCTACATCCAGCACACTCAGTGTCCGTGCCGATTCTTCATCCTAAAGATACAACGTGGTCACACAACTACGACAGAGAAAACGTGCAACACCCGCGACAGACCGACGAATGATCCGTACCACACAGCTTGCAAAGCCGAGTCCGAGCATCGACCGATTCTGCCCAACTCCCAGCTGACCTCTACGTAATCTACCGGCACAGCAGTGCCTATTCGTTGTGAACAAGAACAGCGCCAACATCAGCAACAACGATAACAACATCATCAACATCCAAGAAACGCCAACAACAATACCAGCACAACACCAACAACCCCACCACCTCCACCTCCAACAGCAACAAGGTGTCTTACTCGTATCATTCCTTCTCGGCGCCCAGCAGCAGCGACCAAAACAACGAGAGGTGAGGCCGTACCAATCGTCTTTTGTCTCAACAGCAAGTGTAAGTGCAACAGCGTGCACAACTGGGTATCGCACGCTGCGCTCACGGTGACGTACACCCCCTAAGCGTTCGAGCTCTAGAGGCGGACGATGCTGTCACCGTCAGTCGTCGTCGTCGTCGTCGTCCGTCTTTTCCTCCCCCCGAAAGTCTCAAAGAGGGTTGACAGAGTCGCCTACAGCTTCTGCTCGTCGTTCGTCTTAATAAAGAGGGTTATTTAGACCTCAACCCTATGATGACACTTTTAGGGTTGCAGCCCCGTTTTGGGGACAGAGCAGTCACATTCTAGCTATTACGGGGGACCATAGTTAATAGGACCAAATATTGTTAGCAAAAATAGCGAAATATATAGGGTTTTGTGTGTACCGTAGGTCCTATTAACTATGGTCCCCCGTAATATTAACAATCTGTACCTGAAACGGAATGTTTCTGTTGCTTTTCTCACCAACAAGCCGGCTGTCGACGCCCGGCCAAGCCTCTCCCTGCCGAGGAAGTACTCCATCGTCTCCGTTGCGTAGCGGTCGAGGTACTTGGTCAGGGGCACTAGGAAAGGGTTGCTGGGGCGGCTGTAGTTGTCGTACCTTTCAGGTACAGAGAACAGAAGAGGCAGAAAGAGGACGAACGCTCGAATAATTAGTCGACCGAAGCCGAAATAAAGTGTGTTGAAGAAATAGAGAAATCAGTCCTCCCTCCTCATTAAAAGTAGTCGTAGTACATATTAATAGTATTCATATTAACAGTAGTATGCGGAGTAGTAGTACCAGTATTAGTAGCAGTAATAGTAGTAGTAGTAGTAGTAGTAGTAGTAGTAGTAGTAGTAGTAGTAGTAATAGTAGTAGTAGTAGTAGTAGTAGTAGTAGTAGTAGTAGTAGTAGCAGTAGTAGTAGTAGTAGTAGTAGTAGTAGTAGTAGTAGTAGTAGTAGTAGTAGTAGTAGTAGTAGCAATAGTAGTACTAGTAGTAACAATAGTAGTATTACGGGGGACCACAGTCAATACGACCTATGGTCTAGACAAAAACCTATATATTTACCTATTTTTACTCACAATGTTTGGTCCTATTTACTATGGTCCCCCGTAATAGTAATAGTAGTAGAAGTATGAGCAGCAGAAGCAGTACCAATAGTAATAGTAGCAGCAGCAACAGCAGCAGCAGTATGAATAGCAGTAGCAGACACACGACGATAACAAGGAACACATGATGCAATGATGTGAGGACGCTCAAAATCTCACTTGTGAAGAACGGCCTCCAGCTGCAGCGTCAACTTCACCAGCTGGTCAAGGAACTTGGGAGAGTGGGGCAGCAGGTGAAAGAGGCCCATCATAGCGGCCGCCACGTCTGGTTCCTCTCCGGGTTTCCATCCCTGCGCGTTTTTTTCAGCAATATCAAGAAGACGACGTTATACGAAACGCAATAAAAAAGGTGCCTTGATAAAACACCACCACTATCAACCCCAACACCAACACCACCAACACCAACACCAACACCACCACCCCCCACAAAACATCACTACCGTAAACTATCACTGCCCCCACCAATACCACAACGCCTCGTACTATTACGGGGGGGGGCATAGTTAACAGGACCAAATATTGTTAGTAAAAATGGTCAAACATATAGGTTTTTATGTATACCGTAGGTCCTGTTAACTATGGCCCCCCGTAATAACTCAAGACTCAAAATCCACAGAAACCACCGGACCGATCAACCAACCAACCAAGGTACACACACGACAACCACACCGCAAACCATTCCTTGCCTTCAAAATACGCTAAATAGGAGACCGCGGTTAGACCCCTCGACTGACGGCCTGTACACTAAAACAAGCATAATAAGGTCAACAGAGACCTTCACGCGCCAAAGAAGACCGGCTCCTTGACAGACCGCCCCGAAACTACCACCACTATAATAAGGCCAAAAGAGGACTTGACAAATACAAAAAGACCGGTCTTTTATTGTTAGAGAGCTGTGCATTGGCCGACTTTTGTGTCGCCGACCAGTTATTAACACGGGGGAACACAATAATCAGAACTTACTATGGTGTGTGAACATGTAGAGATAACTGTTTTTTGGGGGTCCATCGTGGGTTCTGATTATAGCATTAGCCCCCTCTGTAATAGTTGGCCATGTATTGCAGAAAAATGAGTGCGGCATCTTTGCGGAGTTCTAGTTATGTGGCTTTGTATCCGACATGCACCTTGGTGTGGCTCGAAATGTTTTTTATTTTGTAATTATTGACGAAAGGACTCAAGTCAGTAAGCTGGCGTATTTTGCCACCCAACGAATTACTACCGTGTGATTTGAAGCCGCTCCAAAAACAAATTACAAGAACAAAAATTGAGCTCAGAAAACAAATGTGAACGTATTTGTGCACAGTAACCAATCGTTGTAGCTCCTTTGTGCACACTGTACCTACCCACGCGCCAGGGCAGGTTTTGAAACAATCGCAGCACAGCAGCCGCGTGAAGCCACTCGACCCACAACCCTACCGACCACAAGCATCTTCGATCACCTTCGGCTCTGGCAGCGCCTGCAACTTCGCGGGCTCTGTCCACTGCCTCAGGTACCCGAACAGCTTATCCCCGAGCGTAACATTGAACCAGTTCGAGAGCAGATACAGGAGGCGGCTAAGCCCCTGCAGCAGCGGCAGACTGAGCTTCTGGATGTGCGTGAGGTTCTTCAGCACCGGTCGCAGGCAGGACTGGAGGAGGTCCTTGGGCATGCCGGACTTGTCCTTGAACTGGCGGTTCGTGAAGATCACCTGCACCAGTGCCGCTTGCGCCGCGTCGACGACCTGAACATTTTTTTTCGTTTCGGAAGGGTACCACACCACCGCGGTGCGTTAGAGTTGAGGGGTGTATAGCAGAGGGTTAAAAGGGGTTGCGTATTTTCTGCATAAAAACATTTGGTGACTACCGGAGAATCCTCAAACGTAGGAATTCCCCAATGTCACTGAAACAAAAAGTGTGCTTCACTATTATTAACAGCAGCGTTCGATATATACCTAGAGTAGGCCATGGCATTGTTCCACACCTCGGACAGATGATGCTCTATCTGATCTATCTTCAGATAGATCATCTACTGTACTTCCTCACCTGCCGTCGTTAGAGGTTGCGCAGGATCTGCATAGTAACAGACCCAACCCAGGAAGCATGTGGTATTCACAGATCATGCAGATTATGCGGGTCCCACCCGGCAACATGAGCTAGATCATACAGATCGTACAAATCAGGAATAGAGTTAAATATCTGCCTTGAAGTATCCAGATCGTGAAGTGGGAATGATCTGGGGATGATCTGTAGACGATCTGTAGATGAAGGCTCCTCCAAAATGAGGAGGAGCCTGAGAAAACATGTTTTGGGGTGCACCTATCCTATACCAGTACATCTTGAGCACGCATCGGTCTCCAAGCGTTGGCGGCTTGTGGGCGTTAGCGTTTGGATCAGTAGCGGATGCGTTAGCGTGAAGGGCGAGGGCTAGCGTTGGCGTCGGTGATAGCTGTACCCAACAGTCTTTGCTCCTTCGTGCGACATTATTGGTGCGATTCTTCGGGTGATGGAAGAGAGGAAGTTATAGCGGGAGGCGCGGGAGGTTGGGGAGGGGGGGGGGGGGGCGTACTCATTGTTTGCTTGTCTTATTTAATAGTCATTTGACAAGCGAAACCAGCGGGACGGGGGACAGGGCGGGAGCGAGCTACCTAGGAAACCTTCCTCGAACAACCATAGGCAACAGTAAGATGTTTTATGCCTGGTAAGATATAATGTCGGATCTGCCGGACCACAACGATTAAAAAAAAAAAATCCCACCAACCAAAATACCTGGTCAGCCCTGCTGGTGAGGCTCTTGAAGAAAAGCGAGATGCACCGCGTGCGTGCGTCCTTGAGGACGTCGTTTTCCATGAACGCCTCCGGCTTGGTGACCATGACGATGTGCATCAGCCGGATAGCAGAGACGCGCAGCTGCACACACAAAACAAGCAAATTGTCGCACATCAAAAGCGTCCGTCATACGTACACGGCGACAATCGGAGAACAAAAAAAAGGCAGCAGGCTATCAGGCTAGCCGACGAGCGAGCGAGCGAGCGAGCGAGGAGAATAACGCTTCGGAGCGTAACAAACGCAGGAAAACGCAGGCAAAAGAAAAACGAAACAATCACACTGTCACGACGATGTTCATCAGTCGGGGCGGGAGCGTGAGGAGGGGGTCGGGGGGCAGCTAGGTTTATACATGCAGGGCATGCACGCGACACATCATCGCGCAGCCTGGACGAAGATAAAAACTGTAACACCTTCCCAATAAAAGACATCCAACTAGCGCCTGCGTTCGCACGACATAGCCATCCTTACATCCCTCCCCCCTCCCCCCGTTCCAGGCCGCACACATGGACACCGTCGAAAGGAAACGCTTACGGTAGTTATAAGATGAGGAAAAGGAACAAAAACGAAGAAAAAAAAAAACGGAGGTTAACTTCTCCAAGCGACTTCCATCTCTGCGAACAGAAGGCAAGCAGCTACCTGGTATAGAACAAACGTGAGCACAAACACGGTAAAAAACACACACAACGCACGACACAACAACGAAGCACACGAAAGTAGAAAATAAAAATAAAAAACAAAAAATAATCAAAACACAAAACACAGCACGAAACACCAAAAACACGCACACACACAAACGCACGACACAATAATAACGCACACAAAAGTAGAAAACCAAAATAAAAAACACAAAACACAGCACACCCACCCACACACCCACACACACCCACACACACGCACCCCCACCCCCACCCCCACACCACACACACCAGAACGTACCTGCACAACATGCGGAAGTTCCGAGGGCGACTGCATGTCCCGAACGCCTGTCTTCGAAGGGAAACCCGTGTGCGTCGACCGCGACCTAAGCGCGGTGCGAATGTAACGGGCGCGCGGGCACGAAAAAAAAAAAAAACGTCGTTTCAGTTCTCGTTTGTGCCAGCGGTTCATCATGATATGCCCTGCAGGGCGGACGCCATATTGGGAGCAGATACGTCAGGAGACGGCACTTTAACCCCTTGACGCACGGCATTTTCCCGCTTATTTACCTTCGACGGACGCCAAACTACAAGGTTTCCGCGTAAAACACTCGGATTTACACCCTCGACCGATGCACGTTTTCCCTTAACTGGCCGTCTCCCGACACCTTTGGTTGGGAGCGTGCGGCATTGTTTTTGTTGCCCTGTTTACTTATTCCCTGCATCGTCGTAAGGTGCTAGGGGCTGAGGGATCGGAAAGGGGTTATACCAGTAGGTGGGGGCACCGAAATGTTGGATAGCTTACACGAAAAGTGTACCCAAGACTGTCATCTCTTTGGGGCTTAATTGAAGCCCTCGATCATCGTATAGGAGGAAAGTGCTTGACAGCAAAAGAAAGAAAAAAAAAAGACGATTGCAGGCAGAGCATGGGGGACTTTGATTTATTGTACGTCGTATTGAAGGAAAAAATGACAGGAGAAGAAGGCTGATCGCAGGCAGCCTTAGGGATCACTTGATTGTAGTATTAATCGTGCGGAGGGGAAAAAAGTGACGGCGGAAAAAAAAAACAGATGACTACGGTATCATCGGAGGAGGGGATAGGTCATGGTAACACCCCGTGTCCGAACTACAACGCAACAGGATGGTTTTACGTAACGGTGCGTGACTTGAGACCACCCCACTCGTCCCCCTACAGTGCGCTCACACCAGAGGACGATCACGCACTCGCCATTCGCATTTCGAAAAAAATTGTCTCGACAAACAACTGCCGTGTACCAGACCAAGGGGCCAACGCTAACCGCTGGTTGGCTTAGGGCGAGCGAGGGTAAGGGTAAGTTGCATACGTCTCGTACACAGCAGTAGTGTGCGTCAACTACTTTCTCGAAAAAGTTGTAAGACGCCTTCCAAACAGGGCTAATACCGTTGATAGGAGCGCGGTCAGTTGGGACAGGAAATATATTTTAGGCGCCCAACAAGAGACGAAGTGCTCTACCCTTCTTGGCGCGTAGGGGCCTTCCCTCCCTCCCTCCCTCCCTCCCTCTTTCCTTCCAATCCAACCTCTCGCTTACCCGGGAAGGGAGTTGTACAGAGCCGGGACGGCGTTTCGGCCCGGGTCGAGGTCGTCCGTCTCCGTCATCGCCAGTACCTCTCCCAGAATCTGCATCACTTTCGGAGTCACCGTGAGCAGCTGAGGCTTGAGCATGAGGCAGTAGGTTAACGCCTCCAGCATCCCCACCTGCTGAGATGCCTGGTGTTACGTTGAGACCGGGGTGACGTGTTTAACAGTGGGCGGGGTTAATCCTTTTGTGGCGCTGTGAGTTGGCTGGCTGTACGCCGCCGGCTAGTTGAGGTAAGCCGGCAACTAGTTTTAAAGTTGGCTAGGTAAGCCGGCGACTCAGTTGGCTAGGTATCCGCATGTGAAAGTCGCGTGCGTAAAAAAAAGCGGAGTTAAAGCGCATTTGTATACAAAGTATTAATATCAGTCTGGCGCGTGCGTTTGTTGCTTGCCCTGTTTTTTTTTGTTTATTGATAAAACTACTGAAGTCACTCAGTCGGACTATGCCACGCAACTAATTGGCTGGACCGTGAAGTCCACACCGTGCAGCCCGGGATGCTGCAAACGTCACCTACTTGAAAAAACTAAACAGTATGGATTTTCGACGGTCGCGCAGTAGCAGACTACTCGTACGGCTGCGCCATCACGGTAGTACCTACAGTAATTCCCCATTGCTTGGGTCACTTCCTCCGGGTCCCAGATGGGATACGGGGGGGAAGTGCGCCGAACGGAGAAGGATACGGGGTGGGGGGGGGGGGGGGGGGGGAAGAAGGGACGGGGCGGGGGTTGACTCGACTCGACTCGCGCATGCACTTAGCTCGACGGTCGTGTTTGCTACGTACTCGCGGCAAAACGCAAAGAAAATCTATGTTTTTCAAGCTTCAGACCGCGAGAGTTGCCACCGCACCGCAACACAAACACGTCCCCTCCCTCCATCTCCCAACCTTCCCCCCTCTACCCCCCCCCCCCCCCTACCCCCCCTCACCATCACAACACACCTCACAGCACCGCTCGCAGCTGCCTGGAAAAAATGCAGCCTTCCACCACACCACGACACGGGGCGCGCGCAAACTCCCCCGCCCCTCCCGCCAACCCCTCCGCCACCCACCCCTCCCCCAAAACAAACAAATAACCCCCCCCCCCCCCACTCCTTCTCGAAAGTTATGCGTGGTCAATGGTCAAATGACTACCGCAAGCAAGCAAACGAGTACGCCCCCCTTCCCCCCTTCCCCCCTCCCTCCCTTCCCCCCTCCCTCCCTCCCCCCCTCCCTCCCAAACACCACCACACCTGCACCGCCCTGAGCTGCTTGGAAAATATGTGTCCCTCCACTGCCCCACGGCACGGAGCCAAAATCTCGGTGGTAGAGCAGCCCTTGGCGGCCGCCATGAGCTCGATCGCGCGTTTCGCCGTGGACCGTACGGTGTGGCGGTAGTTGGACAGCTCCGTCGCGAGGAGGTGTACAACCGGGCTGGCGATCACCACCTCGGGGGGACCGGAGACCCTCTGCTCCCGCCGCGGGTAAAGGCGGGAAGGGTCGGGTCGGGTCGGGTCGGGTGTCGAGTAGCGTGGCGAGTAGTGGGGTGTCGAGCCGTAGCGTGCCGAGTAAGAGTAGAGTAGAGTAGTGGAGTGTCGGGTCGACATGTGGAGTGTTGCGTCGAGTATTGGCGTGTCGGGTCGAGCAGTGAGATATCGAGCCGAGTAGTCCAGCGTCGAGTAGGGTAGCAGAGCGTCGGGTCGAGCAGGAGTACCGTGTAGAGTAGAGTTATAGTGGTAAGAGTGTCGAGTCGGGTAGCGCGGCGTGTCGAGTCGAGTCGAGTCGAGTAGCGTAGCGTGCCGAGCGCAGTGACGTGCGTTGCGAAAACAAAAGGCACAACATGACAAGCCAAGATGAGCAGCCAAATACAAAAAAAAGCGTACGCGAAAGAAAGAGCAGCAACGAAAGAGCGAAAGGGCCGACGGAAACACGGACAGAGACAAGACGAGTACGAAAACAAGGTTTCGAAGAGGGGCGGCGGGAAAAAGACGGGAGGAGGGGGAGGGGGGGGCAGGGGGGGCGGAGGGAAGGAAAGGTTTCGCTTATTACGCAACGCTTTCAAGCGACAAGGCGGGAACAAAGCTGGGAGGGAGAGGCTCGTTGATGGCTCTAAACCGAGGAGGGGCTGCTCCTCCGGGCCAAGGAGGAACATAGTGGAAGAGCAAACTGTGGCGGAAGTGTAAAAAAAAAAAACGGACATCGGCATCCGAGGGGACAGTCAGGAAATAGACGGGATGGGGAGAGAGGGAAAAGAGGGGGGCGATCGAACTCACTCGTCGATGGCCCCATACCAATACGAGGAGTTCTTCCGGAAACGGACACAAAAAAAACAAAAACAAACGAAAAAAAAAAAAAAAAAAACGAAAAAAAAAAGAAAGAGAGGAACAAAAACTCACAACCTGGTGTCTGGTACGAACACGTACACAAAAAGAAAACAAGAGAACATATAAACACCCCTCACCTTTCCGCGCCCGCCAGGGGACCCACGAACCCCCCTCGGTGTCTTCCGCCCCGCTTCAGAGGTACCCGCCGCTGCTGCCGTCGCCGCCCCGCCAACGCCGACGTTTCCGCGGTGGGAATCCACCTCCATTGCGGAAGTTCCGTGAACCCCGTTGGCTACACCAGCCCCTCCAGGGGATGCACCAGCCGCCTGCCGAAGGCGGAGGGGGGGTGGGGCGCCGTCCGTTTATGTGCGGTAAGAGAAATGGAGGGAGTTACGATGGAATAAAAACTTGACTTCATGGGTATACGACAAAAAGGGGGTCTTGATACTCCGGAGCATTTTTGCTTTTTTACTTGAGCGGGGTTTTTCTGGGCCGCATCCCTTTCTCGTGGAACTATCTTGTTCGTCCTCTCCCCCTCGTGTTCCCCACCTCAGGCAGGGGTTTAGAGAGGGAGGGAAGGGGGGGGGGGGGGGGACAGGGGAAGGAACAAAAAGGTTGCGGTGATAGCTACCCTGGCATACAGCAAGCAAGCAGTGCATTGACGTTGACCGCGAGTCGCAACTCGGGCCTCCCGCCGCCACCACCACCACCATCACCCATTATCACCACCACCAACCATTGAAGCCACCGCCACCAACCACCACCACCAATATCTCCTCTGATACGTGGGAGGACGCCTTCTACAATAGAGGTAGCACATTTCCGCTAAAATGTGTTTTGAATGACGGGGTTCCTTAACTCACAATCGTCGGAATGCCAATCCTGTTTCGAAAAATCACTTTTTTTGCATACTTTGGCCGTGGGATTATTCATCGGGACGCCATTTTTTTTCTTGCTGAAGTCAGTTTTCGGGTTAGGTATGAAACTCCTGAGGTGAGGAGCCTCAGAAAACGTGAGGTGAACCTCTATCGTAGAGCGCCTCGGAGACCGAAATTTTTGGGCTCGCCAAGCCTTCCTCAGTCTTATATAGAAGTTGCTATATATAGGCGCGGTTAGTCAAGGGATCAACGTCTCCTGGGGCCATTACCGCCACTGCCACCACTACCAACCACCACCCATCGCCACCACCACCACCACCATTCCATCTCTCCTTACGGCATACCTGAGCACCGACCCCGTTAGGAATAGCACTTCCATTAGCCGTCACACCGTTAGCCATGGCGGGGGGCATCGTCGCCGCCACAGCAGCAGCAGCACCTCCCCTCGCTGCGGCGGCCCCAGGCGTCCCCGGGACTACCCCAGCAGCAGCAGCAGCAGCAGCAGTTGCAGCAGTCCCCATAGCCATCGCCCCACCGCTACCGCTACCAGCGGTGGCGTTGGCCGCAGCGGCGGCGGCGGCAGCGGCGGCGGCGGCGGCAGCGGTTCCTCCCGGCTGGGCGATACCGTAGCGGGTAGTCAGGAGAGCGTACAGGGCAGACTGCGCGTCCTCCGAAGTCACGATCGAAACCTCTCGGGGGTGGTCCTTGATCACGAACAACAACGCCTTTTCGCAAGGAGGGGAAGGGGGTTGGGGGCGGGAAGATAGGGGATACAGGGGGAACGGGGGGGCGGGGAAGGGGAGGGGATGGGGGGTGGGGGGATGGAAACGGGTGAGGTCACACCGAGTCGAACCGGATCATCGAACCGCACTGGAACATCAAGTCAATAACGTATCGTGAGCAAGTTTGTTCGAGTGTTCCCACTTACACACCTGCCCGTGTGGCGCTCTCTCGCATCAAAGCAGCTAACATACCTTAGGTTCATCAAAAGGTGCCTAAAGGACAAAATTCCTAGTCATACATACCTGGAATATAGATCGTACTTTAGCACTATAAGCAAACCCGTTCGGCCAGATCAACCCCCCCCCCCCCCCCCCCTCCCGATCCCCGAAAAATTACAAAGCGATCATCAAAAACCCACTCCCTCCAGCAAGCACCAAAACAAGATGCAAGGTCACGTGCGCGCAGTCACGCACGCGCAATCACGCACGCACCTGCATAAGCTTGAACTCGAAAGCGCGGGCCGTCTGCCAGTTCATCACCGCGCACGCCTTGCGGATGCCGCGGCACGCGCTGATCTTCCGCCGCCAGTGCTTCTCGAAACACCCCTGGCACAAGCTCTCGAACAGGCTGTGCACCAGCACCCTCCCCTGCCATGATGGCCTCGAGGGGCTTAGGGAAAACCCGCCGGTATCAGCGGTATCGGCAGCAGGGATGGTGGACGGATCTCGAACCCCAGAGTGCTGCACGATAAACCTGCGCGATGGGATGGATCGTCGTTCGTTCGTTGGTTCACGCGAGGCACACGTTGTTGCTCGTTGTTTGTCGCTGGTCGTTTTCGGTTGTTGGGTTGGGTTGGGTTGTTGTTGTTGTTGTTGTTGTTGTTGTTGTTGTTGTTGTTGTTGTTGCAATAGTTGTATTTCGTGTTGTTTTTGCTGCTGTTGGCTGTTGTTTTCGGACACGCTTGCGTTGTTTGTCAAACCCGAACGCACGGTTTCATCGAGAGGGCCCCGTCCGCCCGCCTCGGCCCGTGTGCAACATGGACGAGAGAACACCCGACGGCGGGGGGGAGTGGGTGTCGACGCGCCTCGCTAACTTACCCCACACGCTCTGACAGCAATCGAAGTGTGGCACAAACATAATATAGACACGGTTGTATCGTCCAGCCAACAGCGGTCCTACAGTTCTTGCCACATCACAGATCAATCGCTCATACCCGCATCTCTTAACACTGTTGCCACTCACCCCCACAACACCACCGCCACCATCACTAGCATCGCCGCCACCACCACCACCACCACCACCACCACCATCACCGCTAGAACATCAGCAGCTTCACCACCCCCACGCCCCACCGCCGCCACCACCACCACCCCCACCACCACTACCACCCCTAAAACACCAACACCTCCACCACCCCCACGCCCCACCGCGGCCACCACCACCACCACCACCACCAGCATCACCACTCCTGAAACACTAACAGTTCCACCACCCCCACACCCCACCGTCGCCGCCACCATCACCATCACCACCACCAACATCACCACCACCACCACCTGCCTTCCCCGACCACCCCCACCACCCCACCCCCCCTCCCCTCACTCACTCAATCAGCCCCAGCGCAACTCCCTGCACGTCCTTCCGGACGTCGCTCAGGCCGTCCACGATGGCGTCCGTAATCTCAGAGGGGCTGGTAACCCGCCGTCCCCGCAAGTGCTCAACCACCGCCTCCAGCGGGGAAAAATTCAGGTCCACCTTCGGGTCCTGCATGGCCGCCATGTCGACCGCGCCAATGCCGGGCACAGCCACCTTAGCCGCCGCCGCTAACCCCATTCCCCCGCCCAAAACGCCACCACCAGCAGCGTCGACAGGCCCGAGGTCAAGGTCGGAGAAGCCGTAGGGTAGTTTTCCCGACAACGGCGGCGGCGGCGGCGTCGTAAGCCGGATGCAGTCCAGGACGATGCCGTGCAGGATGGGCAACGCCGAGTCCTTGAGGTCCGGGTCCGAGGCGGAGACGATGAGCGTGGCGATGCCGGTGGACATCATACGCGCCTGTTGTCGTTCGTTGGTTATGGTTATGTCGTTGGCGTTGTTATTGTCGTTGTTGTTGTATGATTTTTGTTTTGCGAAAAAGGTGCGGACCGGGACAGGGCAGAAGAAGAAGGAAACGAAAAGCAGGGCGCACCGAAATCAGCGGATGATGACGTGGTAAAGTGAGAAACAGACGCCTGCGAGGATATGGTCATACGAGTAGGCTGCAGTCACCCGAGTGACCTATTTCGCAAGGCATGTGGAACTATCGATGGGTAGCGGTTTAATGCCGCGGCGATAAGGAGGGATTCACTCCTAGGGGAGTTTTTTTTAATTCGCTCGCTTGACCCCTTCGTCGCTACACAGGCGTTGGGGACAAAAATCATCCCCACCATCATCATCACCACCCACACCACCGTCACCAACACCAAACCATCATCACCACCACCACCACCAACATCAACACCATCGATATCACCACAACCAATTATCAACACCACCAACAACACCATCATCAGCACTAACATCACCACCATCACCACCAACACCGCCAACACCAACATCACCAACATCAACACCACCTACACCAACACCACTAAGACCAACACCATACACCACCGACACCACACACACCACCACACCAACACCACCACCACCACCACCACCACCACCATCACCCCCTTTCCACCCCCCCCCCCACCCACCTTATACTCAAACTGAGCCTTGTGCCGGACGTGCTCAGGGAGCACGGCCTCCCGGAAGCTCTCGGGGGGACGGCCTAGCATGTCCGCCCCGCCCTCCTCCATGCGGCACTTTCTCTCTGCCGCCACGATGTCCGCCTCCGTCATCGCGGGCAGCCCCGCCCCTCCCGCCAGTACGGGGGAGACGCAGGACAGGACAAGCTGGAACGCGAGGCGCTTGTGCCTCGATAGGGACTCCTGGAGAACGTCCCTGGTGATGCTCTTGCTGGGGCTGTTAGCTTCGTCTCCGCTACCGCCACCGCCGCCGCCACCGCCGCCGCCACCGCCGCCGGTGGAACCGGTAGCACTACTACCGGCGGTGGCAGTGGTAGCAGCGGTGGAGGCGGTTTTACTTGCGGGAGAATGGGCCGTAGAAGAGGCGTTTTTGGAGGAGGGGGGGAGCTGGGCCCGCCCCGACAGCTTGTTGAGGAGAGTGCATGCCTTGCCGAAGATGAGGTCCATCGGGAGCGTGAAGCGCCGCCGGGGATCGCCGGGGGGACCGAGGTTGTCGTCCGCGCTGTAGGACCACTCCATTTCCAGCTGGCCGGGGGGGGTGGGTTGGGTAGGGGGGGGGGGCGGGGGTGAGAGGAGAAACTATAATCCGTGAAAGAGAGAGGGAAGGAAGGAAGGAAGGAAGGAAGGAAGGAAGGAAGGAAGGAAGGAAGGAAGGAAGGAGGAGGGGAAGACATGCACCCTTCTTCCCTACTTCCAACTACCATTTACCATCACGATCACCACCACTACGCAGCGCCGCCCGACTCTAAAACCAGTCCCGACAAAAAAGAACAGAAAAAAGTCAAGACTCAGGATCTCCGTGTATCACCTTGAAGCAGTCGGTGGTGTGCCAGGTGGTGCCGGTGCTGGGCGGGAGAAGCATGGGCTCGCTCAAGAACCGCCTGTTCCTGCCCCCGAGCTTGCCCAGCAGGCGAAGGGCGATGGTGCCATAGTGGAAGGGGGCCGGCCGGAGGTTGTCGCACAAAGCTGTCATCACGTCCGCGAGCACCTGTGCGTTTTGCATTTGGAATTTTTCGAATGGCGTTTTTGAGTTTCTCGTTCGTATTCGTTTCTCAATTTTTCGTTTTTCGTTTGGGGTGCCACTCCTTACAACGCACGTGGTACGTGATAACTCCAGAAAAACAAAACGCCCAGAGTGAGAAGTGAAACAAGGGGACAACATTTCAGGGACGTAAAAGGGAAGAAAAACAAATCCAGGAGAAAAATAAACAGGGAAATAATACACGAGGGAAAAAAAATCAGGAAAAAATGCAGCAACACAACAACCCGACGTGAATCTCGAATTTATACGCAGACAGAAACCCCTGAATACCGTAATCATGCGAAGGTTCGCACCCATCGGAAGGTTGGCACCCATCGGAGAGATAGCAGCGGGGTGCGATAAAAACACAAGGTAGAAACACTTAATCGTGTTTTCGCACCCCCATCGGAGAGTTCACACCCCGGTGCGATCTCTACGACATAAATAGAAATTTGAGGCCCACCGCAGCGGGTCTGTAGTAGGTAATATTCTCATTTCTTTCGTACTCCGATGAGATATCACCAGTGCGCCACTCCTCTCAAACGTACTTTACCAACGCATGGTAGGTCAAGTCGTTTTAGGTATCGCACCCATCGGAGAGATGGCACCGGGGTGCATGTACGCAGCACCGTTGCCCCAGTACGGCCCGGTGTATTTCGATTCAGCAGCGCACCCATCGGAGAGATCGCACCGGGGGTGCGCCAAAATAGAAGAACGGCATGATTTAATTGTGTTTCCGCACCCCCATCGGAGAGAACGAACCCATTGGAGAGATAGCACCGGGGTGCGATAAAAAACACAACGTAGAACCATTTAAAAACGCGATCGCACCCGGTGCGAACCTTCGCATGATTACGGTACCTCGAGTACGTACTGATAAAATATTGAACACCCCGAGTACGTACGTAGCTTACAAATAAACATGTATACCCCCCTCCCCGCGCGGGCGCGCAAAGGCTTGCCTTGGGATCGTGGCTCATGATGCGATACAAGTAGTCCGGGTTCAGATTGTCCACCCAAAACTCCAGGGTCCTCAGGGCGAGGCCGTCAAGGTCCCCGCGGCAGCGCAACGCGTGCACCATGAGCCGCATCATCAGCGGCAGGTGCGGCAGGAGGGAGGCCAGCCTCGCGGGCACCGTGAGGCACAGCTCGACGAGGATATTCTTGATCGAGATGTCCTCCGCGCGGTGGTGCAGCTTGCTCAGCTCCGTCAGCAGCAGCGGGAGGAGCGGGAAGATTTCCTGTAGAGCGCGAAGCGCGGCGCGGCGCGGCGCGTGTCGCATGTCGTCAGGGGCACAGTAGGGGAAAAGGGAAAAGAGGTGAGGGAGTCGCGTTTCACAACGAGCAGAATCGACCGAATCCAACAGGAAAAAGTCCGTCGGAAACGCAAAATCAGGCCCAACGGAAACTCAACAAGCACAACCGGCGTTCAGCCCCTCCACCTAACAAAAAAAAAAAAAAAAAAAGAGCTACGTATCGTATAGAACCCCTCCCCGAAAAGCAACAAATAGTTCTCTCGCTCTCAAGCAAGCGCAACACAAAAAAACACGGGTGTCTGTCCGCCCACCACCCGCTACGAACCTTGTAGCTGCTCTCGAATTTTCCGCCGGAAATGCTCCGGAAGAGCGCCCGCAGCAGGAAGTAGTAGTTGGTCGGGTCCTTCACCCTGGTGGTGTACCGGAGGCAGGACAGCACGATGGTCTGCAGGTGGGGGCGGAGCATCCGCTCGTTCTTGGGGAAGAGAGTCACGCTGCCGAAGACGACCTTGAACAGCCGGAGCAGGACCTGGGCCTTCATCCTCGCCCTCCTCTCCAGCTCCTGCTTGCACACACAAGAAGCGGCGGTGATGGTGATGGCGTAGATTTCGTGAGGGACGGGAGCGGAGAATTCTCGAAAGGCGGCGGCGGGGGGGGGGGGGGGGGGGCACAGTGGCGATAATGGTAGTGGCGTGATGTGCGTGCGGGGAGGGGGGGGGGGGGGGGGGGGCACCGTGGTAATTTGCGTGTAGGGAGGGGTCAGCGGCTGTGGCTTTGGTGGTGGCGGCGCAAATTGCGTGAAGCGGGGGGAGTGGGCATAGGTGGTGGCGGCGGTGGCGGTGGGAGGCCATTACAACAGCGCATCTGTGTTTTTCGCGGAGGTCGCGAGTCCAGCAGACAGCGAGCGGCACTTTTGCTTCACACACATTTCGGCGTCACAACTTCATCGTGCAATACTAGTGGCTTGCAAGTAAAATACTTCTACTAGAGTCACAAAAAAAAAAAAGCTGAGGGAAAAGTAAGAGAATTTGCGAGACGAAAGACTATGGCCACTTCGTCGTGACCGACGGAATTACTAATGAATCTCACACCGACGGAAGGGCTGATTTCTAGCGCCAAGTGGTCGTCAGGGGACATCCGAGGTACATCCCCGGGTTTCTAATGTGGGCATCACCATAAAGACATCACCGACATGCGAAGCAAGTGAAGTTTTCATTCGTCCGTCATCAGCTTCACGTGCACAGCTGCGACAGTAAGGCAGAGGCACACGAGCGGAGGGCACGACACTGCCTCTCGTTGGTGTTGACAGGATTCTTTGTTCTCGTTTCTTCCGGCCCACCCGACCTTTCTTCTTTCGAAGGTGAAAGGAACGGACGGGCTACACACGGTACGTGCCACACACACATGGCGCCTGCCACACCGTCTCACACGAATACACGACGCTTCTGACTGGTATCGACTCGGAGCTCACAAGGATTATGTCAAAGGCCTACAAACTACCATGGGGGGGGGGGGCTCTCGGCCGTCCGAGACTGCGAATGTTAGAGCCCGGGCCAGTTAGCCGGGAGGGGGGGGTGGGGCTCTCGGGGTACTGGTATCATGATAAGAAACGAGAAGCAGCAGTGGGTGCCGCGGTTATCGTACCATGGCAACAGAGCCCCTCCCCAACGTCGCAGATAACAGTAGCAATATGACATTTCGGAGGGACGTAACTGGTATCGCACAAAAAACATGCCTCGCTTCGAAAAATCGAGTCGTCCGGTCTCCCTGACCGGCAGTACGCCCTACCGCTACAACCACAACCCTTCCAGCAAAACCCATGAAGTGCAGGACACTAAACAAGAAACGGGGAAGCTGGTCCAGACTGAATTTGTTTTATGAGAATGGGTGCTTCCTACACTAAATTTAGTACAACGACGTCTGGATTTCTTACGTTACTGTAAATCACAGCTTACCATTATTATTGCTCTTCTTATTATGAGGTGTTCTGTAAATCACAGCTTACCATTAGTATTGCTCTTCTTATTATGAGGTGTTTTCTGTACAGTGTACCCCCGCCCTCCCTGTTTGCTTGCCCCCCGAACCGCCCCCCCTTTCCCTCTGTTTTCCTATCTGGCGTTTTTTGTTGCCCATGCCTCTTCGAAAAATACACAGCAAAGCCGTTCGTGTCTCCCACACCACACCAGTCTACCCTATCGTCACAACCCTTCCAAACCCATGCCGCCCCGCCCCCCCCCCCCCCGCCCCCCCCCCCCCCTCTCTCCCCTTTGTCGCTAATCTTTTTTTCACACATCTGATATCAGATCATATAGACCCCGCATTTAATTATCTAGATCCCTCGCCGCAGATACATCCCTGATTGGTAAGACCTGCCCAAATCTGGACCATGTTTGCTGAGGGTGGGACCTGTACCACACCGCTCTAGCGCACGTGCTTGCCTAGTGGGGATCTGTGTGAGACAGCTCTTGCAGCAACATCCCACAACGGCAAGTAGATGATCTGTTGATAAATGATTTACTTCGTATTAGATCTGTTAGACGATCTGTTTAACAGATCTAGATCGTCGTCTGTCCCGATGCGCGCAACGTTCACACCTTCTCCTTCTCCGCTTCATCCTTGTTATCCGTGTCCTTCCCGGAATGGGAGCGAGCTGCCGCGGCTGCCGCCGCCGCCGCCATCGCCGCCACCCCCGATGTGCCACCGCCTGCGCCCTCGTGGAAATCCTCGGCGGGCGTCTTACCACTGGCGGCTTCTTCCAACGCTGTTTGCCGCTCCTTCCACACCTTGAAACCCGGTTCAGAAAACGGGAGCGGACCGGGTCGGGCCGGGTCGGGCCGGGCCGGGGGGGGGTTGTCGGTGACATGTGATGGCCTATCGCGTACGTAATCTGAATCGATGGTTTCTGCGCCGGGTGTGTTGAGGACGGTGATGAATGGTGACACCGGAGGGGCCAAGGCTGCCAGCCTAGTACAGCGGGCGGTGATGACAGTACAGTAGCCATTTGTACGAAGTGCGGACGGACCGCTCGGTCTTGCAGAAAATGCCGCGTGCAAATGGGCGCATCCCCTCCAGTGCCCGCAAAAACGTCTACGAAGCAACAACGACAACGTCAACAGCAACGATAGCAACTTTGAGGACCAACGCCCCAACGGGTAGGGTGGACCGTAACTGGTCCGAGTCCGGCGGGAAGGCCTCATAGCCTTGGTTTTTGTTGGTGGGTGAGCAAACGCAAGTCCCACACTACCCGGGAGAGATGACTCTCCCGGGTGGCTATCTCCACTGCACCCGCTCCTCTCGGGGGTCAGGTCGGGTCAACGTGCCCAACTGGGCTAAATCGACACACGACACGAACGTGGAAGTGTGGTGAGCTTAAGCTTTATTTTTACCAATCCGCCAGAGGATAAAAAAAAAAAAAAAAAAAAAACTTTGGCAAAAACAACCACCTGGTACAGCTACAACCCAACACAAACATCACCACCAACACCACCACCCCTCACCACTTGAAAAAAACCCCAACAACAACACTAACGCCAACACTTCTTCACCTGCTGCGGTGTTCGCTTTTTTCTCGGCTCGGCGCCGCTGCTCAGGCGTGCTCGGCGGGACGGCACCGGCCTCCTGCTGGCGACACCAAAAAACAAACGCAAAACATAGCAAAAAACACAAAAAAAAAAAACAGAACATTTTTTTCACGGTCGCATGCATGTGTTTCGATGGCAGTGGCGGAGTCGGTAAGGAATATGGGGGGGAAGCGGGAGGGGGTTCGAGAAAAAAAAATAATATCGAAACACGTCATCACGTATAGATATATATATATATATATATATATATCCCGTAACGGTATACCAGGTACCAGGTACCAGGTTTCACACAGATATTAACAGTATACTCTCAGCATACAGGATAATAAGACACCTGATACTGGTTACCTTCTTCCACCTAAGGGTTGGTAAGTCAATATTTCCCAGCGAAACCGCTTTTGCTAGTGACGGTGGCATGTATATGGTGGTTCTTCTACAGTACCTCTTAATAGCACGTCAGCGACTGATGATGCCCTTCCTTTTTACACTAGCAGGAGCGCCGCAACTTTTTGAAGCGGGAGTCAAACCTGTTACGAACTTTGCAAAGTTGCACAAACTACTCGAAATTAGAGTGGGAACAAAATTACTGGGGGGGGCTCAGTGACCAAACCCAAAAAAACATCACATTTTTAACGTCAACCATGCAGAAAGAACCGCGAGTTTTGGTACCAACCATTCGAGTTCACGGTTGATAGTCATGGACTCTACCGGCGTATGGGCTTAATGCTGGTGGAAGGCAAAGAGGGCGAAAAATAGGGGGTCATCCTCGATTACCTACCTCGTGCCTGATGTGTATATAGTTGCGCGTGCAGAGCAGAGGCACACGAGCACACGGCACGATGGGCCCAGACCCCAAAAAAAACACGTACTGCCCTACCGTATAGCACTATCACACTAGGGTGATAATATAACACACACCCTCGGACTATTTTCAAAGCTTAGTTTCTCGATAACGGGGAGGGCGTACTGAGTACGCCGAGCGATACAGCCGTCTATGCAACCTTCTCGATGAAAACTTTCCGGAACCACCATTTTCGTTGTGTGTGCCCCTCAACCCTTTTAGAACCGCAGTCCCGTTTTGGGGACAAACCAGTCAAATTTCAAGTAGTTTGTCCCCAAAGCGGGACTGCGCTTCTAAAGGGGTTAAGGCATGTTTCGGAGGAAACCGTGTCTGAAAGTCGTCCCAGGGGGGGGCGTTATCGTATCACCCTAGTGTGATACGGTGACTTTGAACACAATACTTGGTTATATTACTATTACGGGGGACCATAGTAAATAGGACCAATTTTTTTTAGTAAAAATAGGTAAATACATACCAGGTAGGTTTTTGTACGTAACATAGGTCCTATTTACTATGATCCCCCGTAAATACGTTCCCCGAGTAGTGTTCTGGCCGGGAATATAAACACCGTTTATACATTAATAAGCAGACGAAGTGGTCCTCATATTTACGCCCAGCATGGTGTAAAGTAAAAGGGGTTGAACTGCAACCCTTCTGGGGTGTTATTAACTTGATTATAGTATAGACAGAAAAAATGACGACAACGACGACGACACCAACACCAACAACAGCAGCAACCAAAGACGATTACAGCACCAGCCACTATTATTACGGGGCACCATATTAAATAGGACCTACGGTACACACAAAAACCTAAACATATCGCTATTTTTACTACCAATATGTGGTCCTATCCACTACCAGTATGTACGTAAGGGAGGGGATGGCCATTTTATACATTCGGCGTCCGAATTTTACTGCAAAAGGAAACCGTACATGACACGGCACAACGGGCGCAGGCAGCATGATCCTACTCATACTTGGCTGCGTGCTCACGTTAGTACACTACGTAGACGGTCGACCAGACCGGTATTATACTGTAGTATCTCTGGGTCCTGCAACGGGGTAAATAATAACCTAAACCCCGGAAGATAACAGCCAGGGGCGGCGGCGGCGGCGGCGGCGCCGCCGCTACGCATCCTCCCACCTCTCTTCGTAGCCGGCGAGGTCGTCCATCTGGTGCACGAGGAAGGACAGGAGGACGTCCGCGAAGGTGCAGCTCGCCGCCTCGTTGGCGAGCAGGTGTTGGGGGATAGTGAGGAGGGACGGGTCCTCCAGGGTAGAGTCGAACAGGATAGAGATGTGCCGCCCAACCTGATAACAACAACAGCAACAACACCAACGGCAACATATACGAGTTTACGCCCTGTTGACCCTGCTACTCTGATACCAACACCCCCAGGGGAGACACCGGCCTATACCTTTCACGATGCCATCATACACAAAACCCGTAGCACAGGTATTTCTGTTTTGTCGGGTTTTTTTTTTGTCTTTTCCAATTACCCTGAAGGTTTGTGACAAAAAAAATAGAACAAAAAACACACTTCTGAAGAGGTCAGGATGAAAAAAACAAGCCAGTGGGGTGCGACTTCCGTACGAATGACAAAAAACACACACACGCACCTTATTGAAATTATATATTTTGGTTGGTTTTAGTAGCCTCCCCTCCCCCCTGAGCGTCCAACTGTTGCAGGCGTGTCTATTTGGAGTACAAACGGCGCTCCGTCTCGAAAGGGATGCGTAGTCCATGGTGAAACGATTAAGGCAAGCAACTAATGAGTACCCCCCCCCCCCCTCCCCCCCCCCCCCCATGCCTGGCTGGGTCTCCAAATGTAATATGGGGGGTCGATCTTTTACATTTTTCGCGTACCCCTCCCTGGATACACATATTCAGATGTGTACCACTCCGTTCGGAAATGCAAGGAGCGTTTGGGTATCATCGAAAAAGAGCGTTGAAATTCGCAGAGGTTGGGGTCGTTTTTCAGCGGTTGTTTTTTCTCTCAACAACGACGACGACGACGGCAACAAGACAACGGTGCTAAGATGTTGTCCGGATGTCTCTCGAACCACTTATTTCCGAAAAAACATTTTTTTTTGTTCGGTATATATTGGCGACCTTAAGCTTCCCGTTCTGGGAAAATCAAGCGCTGAAAGACGATAGCACCCATCCCCTGTCGACGAACTCGAAGCTCTTTACGGTAATCATACACCACTCTTGTCCTCATACAAATAGGAACGCCTGATTATGATACAACCCCTTTTCAACTCGAGACGCCTACGGAATTTCAAGTCAACCACATCCCGAATTGGAACTTGGATAAACATTAAACAAAAACACACAGGACATACATACACTGGTGAACATCTAGATAGATCACCAGGTCACGGGTACACTTCGTGTAAGTTCTATTTTCTGGTATGGTATGGTATTATTATTATTATTTTTTATTTTTTTGCGTTTTAAACGTTGAAAAATCCGAAAACGTTTCATTTTTACTCACAGCGGTTCGCAGGTCGTACGGTCCCAGCACCGTAAACGCCCCCGCGAACGCGTCCAGCGCTTCTTTCGACTCCCCCGAGGACGCAACGCCTCCGCTCTTCGGGAAAACCCGGAGGCACGGCAGCGCCCACTTGAAAAACTTCGCCGTATGGTCCCTCTCCTCCGCTGTCATCGGCCGCCGCGTCACCGCCTGCGGCGCCGCCACCGCCGCAGTCGGCGTCTGAGACGCCCCCCCCCCAGCCGCCGCCGCCCCTCCCGCCGCCCCCGAGCCCGAAGCGCCGGAGCCCGCCGAAGCCGTGGTCGCGGCTGCTGCTGCTGCAGCGGCGACGGCCGCGGCGTCTTGGCCGGACTTGGGCTGGCGGTAGTTGGAGCAGCACCAGATTACTGTCTTGAGCCCCTGGATCATGGTCTTCGCCAGGGTCTGCGAAAGGTTTGCCAAGAGGTGTACGATAGCGGCGACGAAAATATCACACATACGTATATGTGTACATACATCTACACCAAGTACGGGGTAGTGTATCTACCAAAGGGGGGTATACATAATTGGTAATTGCTTTTTGTGTCGTGTCGTTTCATTCAATATCGCTCAAGGTCTGCGTTCCGTTCCGCACACGCTTCGCACACGCATGCATGCACCATGACCCATGAAAGCAAACCACAACGGAACTGTTCCGCACCGCCGCCGCCGCCGCCGCCGCCACCGTCGCTGCCACCCAACAACAAAACGTCTACTCCCAAGCACTCCCAAGCACCCACTAGCTCGCTCGATTACCTTAACCTCCTGAATGCTGTCACCGACCATCGCCATCGCCACTCAACACAAAACGCCTACCTGTACCCCCACGAACTCCCAAGCACCCACCAACTCATTCATAGCTCCTTCGCTTACCTTGACCTCCTGAATGCTGTCCCCGACCTCGGGCGGACCTCCGAGGGCAAATTTTCGCGGCGCCCCTTCTTCCCGGAGCGCCGGCGGCTCCCTCGCAATTTTCAGCGTCGCTGCGGCGCTGTTGGCAACCTCCGCGCCGCTGTGGACGGGGTTGATACGCGCCCCCTCCCCGCCCCCCCACCCCCGCAACCCCGCCACCCGGACCCAAGCTCGCGCCACGGTTAAGAGCAGCAGGAGGAGCCGCCCCGGCGGTGGGAAGGTGGGCGGCGCTAGGGCCGGCCGCGCCCGCGTGCCGTCCCGTTGACGGTGCTGCTGGGGCGGCGCGGCCGGCACCCATGGCGGCTGTTGGTGTTGCCGCGGCAGCAGCAGCAGCGGCGGCGGCAGCATCAGCAGCGCCGGAAGCATCGCGGGTCCTGCCGCCGACAGCAGCCGCGCGCGAGTTCTCCCTGCCCTCCCCCCCTCCTCCCCCTCCCGCTGCTCCGCCCGCCTCCGCTCCGACCTCGATGTCTACCTCGTCCTCCACGTCCACCTGCTCCTCCCCGGCCCCGTGCCCTTCCACATCCACCTCCATGGCTTCCGCGCCGCCGTGGCCGAGCTGCCGAGTAGTTGATACCGTAGCCCCGGCCGGGTTGCCAGCTCCCGCCGGTGCGGCAACGGCGGTGGCGGCGACGGTGCCGGGACCAGCGCTAGAAGTCGATTGCGACGCCGCCGCGGTAACCTGTGCCCGCGAGGCGGCTACCCCCGACGCTGCTGCTGCTGCTGCTGCGCGAGCCGCCGAAGCTTGGGCGGTCGCGGCATGGGTGGGCGTGGACGCGGCGCTGTTAGTGAGCCCAGGGGATGCGTGGGGTAGGTTCGACCCCCCTGATGGTGCCGCTGCGGTTGGAGTGGAACTTTCCGGGAGGACTGCCCTTGCTAGCTTTGGCCCCGCACCCCCCTCGATCTCCTTCATGTGGCGGGTCCTGGCGCGCTCGGCTTCTTCGACAAGAGGCATGTAGTGCCGCAAGGTACCGAACTTGTAGACGAGGGCCTGGGAATGGGAGGGATGGAGGGATGCAAGGAGGGAGGGAGGGAGAGAAAGAGAGAGAGGGGTGTCGAGTCAGCTGATTGCTCGCTTGCGAGGAGGGCCTAGAAATGGGAGGGAGGGAAGGAGGGCAGGCATGCATGCGGCCAAAAAAAAAAAGGGGTACGCCATATCAGTGCGATGCCTTCAACAACCTTCAATATTCAGCCTGCCACAACGGCTGCAAAGACACAAACAGGTAACGCGGGTGTGCGTGTGCAGAATAGGCGTCTACGGGTAGAACCCGACCGTCAGACAGGCAAGCCAGAAGCCGCTGTGCTTGCTGGAGTGTATGTGCACTCTGTGCACTCTGCCGTTCGCCAAAAATCTGATAACTGATTGACACAATCCTCACCCCCCCCCCCCCTACCGCTACATCACGCCTCACCCCCCTCCACGCTATCACACCACAGCAACGCCAGCCCCCACCCCCACCCCCATCCCCACCCCCACCCTGACCGCAAGCGCAGCCCCACCTTGAGCACTCTCTGCAGCAGCCTCTTTCCCCGCTGAGGGTCGGGGTCGTCGTTGTGGAAGATGTAGTCTACCAGATTCAGCAGCAGTCTTACGCTTGTCGTCTGGATCGGTATCGGCAAAGAAGGATCATGGATGTTTCGCGAGAAAACCTGACATGCACAGAGTGTTGCGTGGACGAACAGACCGAGGCAGCGGAGGGAAGGAGAGGGGGGAGGTGAAGGGGGATCCAGAACAAAAGGACGATTGGAGTAAAGCGCTACGTACGCTCACGTACCTACAGCTTGATGGAGGGGTGAAACGCATGGTGTCAAGAGGAAAACTACAAGGGATATGGCTGTGAGTCGGCTAGAAATCACTACACGAAGCTACCAGGTACACTCGAGCTGGGTGTGCCGGAAAAAGATGCCCGCTGACAAACTGACTGACTTTTTTTCAAGTTTTTCACCTACAACAAACACACACAATCCGAGCTACAAGCGCGCCAGTCGGGGGGCAAAAGACCCATAACTCCGCAAACCAATACCACCCAACCCACCGTAATACCTAGCCAACTATAACGGGGGACCACAGTATATAGTCCCCACGGCACACACAAAAAAATATCTATCTACCTATTTTACTAACAATATTTGGTCCTATTTACTATGGTCGGCGACTTATAGCCAGTTCACTCACAGCCCCAAGAATGCAAGGAGTCGTACAAACACGTGTGAGATCGCCTATCCTGCGCTGCCGCGCCCACGCTATATATATACACTCGTAGACGGTTGCGAAAAACTACTTGGATTAAGTGTGGGGGCATAATTCCAGTAGTAAAAAGGTTACTGGAGCAACAACACAAGGACGCCTCCAAAAACACCATGAAACCTCTCTTCCTCCCCTCCTCTCCCCTCCCCTCCCCTCCCCTCCCCTCCCCTCCCTCCCATTCATCCCAGTGGCGAAAAAGGGAAAGAATCTCCCGCCCAGCAATAACTCGCGCGCGACGCGTTCTCTATTACCCTAGGACGCGGTAAATATTCACAAACGATCACCTTCCCCACGCCGAAAAATCGCGCCTGTCTTAAGTACACAAGAACGCAGGAACGAACTGAGGGTGGAACCGACCGACGATTCTTCCAAACGATTTGGTCGATGGACTCATAGCTGACCAATTGACGAACTTCAAACAACAACGGAGTTCGACAAAAAAAAACAGCACCAAGAACAACACCAACACCGAAACCAACACCACCGACAGCAGCAACAACAACGGCAACACCAACACCACCACCACCACCAACAGCATCAACACCGACAACAACCGTAACGCCGGGTACGAACCTGAATGACCCTCGAGACCTGGTTAAGGTCGATGCGGTCCTTGACGTGGTGCACGAGGTCGGCCAGGGTGGAGTACGCCAGCGGCCTGAGCGTCTCCCGCGCTTGGCGGCCGGGACCGACCAGGAGCTCCTCGTCGAGCATCCGGTCCACCTTTCCAAAGGTGTCAACGTTTTGCGCATCGTTGATAACGTTTTTCAACTCTTCAATAAAAAAGTGCCTTTCGTGTTTCCTTCATCCATCTCAAGTCGCCGACTACAGTAATTTGATCCCCAAAACGGTGGGGGGGGGTAGCTGAAAAAACCTTCAACCCTTTTAGGGCTGCAGTCCCGTTTTGGGCGACAAACCACTCAATTTTTCAGTACTTTGTCCCCAAAACGGGACTGCGGTCCTAAAGGTTGAAAGGTTCAAGGTTCCAAGTTGCACACGTCGGGACAGATCATCTGCAGATAGATCATCTATACCATCTCTATAGATCCTAACCTGTCGCTATAATTGGTTGTGCAGGATCTGTATACAGTACAGATCCAACCCCGGAAAAACGGCCGTAGACCATGGAGGTCACACGGCTCCCACCTGGCAACATAAGCTAAATCACACAGATCATACAGATCACACAGATCAGGGATCTATATATCTACCCTGAAAGATCTAGATCATGAACTGTGGGAATCGGTGATCCATCCGCCCTGTGCGATGGAGGTTTGAGAGTTCAAAGTTGAAGATTGAACACAAAAAAAAAAGGAAAAAGGTTTTGATGCTTTGTAAACCCCCTTGGAATAATGCAAGAATTACCCCCAAACTCTATAGATTTTGCAACTTGCAATTATGGGGTTGAAAAAAAACATTTCAAAGGTTGATGCATTCGGCACACGACACACGAATAGTGCCGGATAGCGATATCGGAGTCGAGTTCGATACGATATCGATCAGAATTAAACTACTTCGAGATATATACGATTTCGAAATTTGAAAAATTGTAAAATATAATATTTTGTTCCGTACAGTATCTGCGTAGGCACACGGGGAATGCCAGGGGATGGAGGGTAGAAAACACGCTCAATACGATATATCGAAACTTTCGATGTTGATATCCAACACCGCACACGACACACGGCGACGCACCTCGGAGAAGAACCCTTTCCGGAAATCGGTGGCAAGGATATGCCGCGTGGCCACCAGTAGCTCCTTGCGCGTCGCGACAGCGTCAGCCGGGCAGCTCTTGAGCAGGTTGATCACGCTCGACGATATCTGCTTCTCGTACGGTTGCATCAGCTGGGTGAAGCCCCTCAGAAGGTAAGTGAGAAAGCTTAAGGTTTTCACCTGTTTACGTGGGGATGTGGGTGGGGGTGCGGGGGACGAAAGAGAGGTATATACGTAATAAAGTTAAGGGTTTCCACCTGTTTGCGTGGGGCATGGTGAGGGGGTGTCAATGTGGGGAAACTAAGGGTTTTTCACTCGTTACCAGCGGCGTGTTGGGGGGGGGGGGGGGGTGTACTCGATACTATGCACAGCTGTAGTCGTATGACCATAGACCGTCGCATCCCTCCAATGCCGGGACGGAGCACGTCGGGTTTTCACCGACCAGGCGAACACCGAGCGCACCGAGCGCGATGCGCCGTGAGGTGTCGCATCAAGGGTGGGCTGCATCCTCGGGGGGGACCTACATGTCATGCATGGTCGTAGTCGTATGACCGTAGACCCCCGCATCCCAACAACGCCGTTGGCGGGGGTACTCATTTGTACTCATTTGCTGTTCGTCTTAGTCGTTTGATCATTGACCACGCACCCCTTCCGAGACGGAGCACCGTTCCTATTCCTGATAGAGACATCTCCAACACTTCGGCGCTCAGTATGTTTTTCCACATAATACATTGAAAAGTCCTGCTTACGTATCGTTGGGGGGTAGGAATTTTACGTTTTTCGCTAGGAAGCCAGGGTTTTCCGCCTGCTTGCGAGCCGCACACTGGGGGGGGGGGGAGGGTACTGACGTGAGGAAGCTCATGGTTTCCACCTGCTAGGAGCTTAGCGTTTACACCTATAATAACTGCCGTACAAGGGGGGGTTCCTTCCCACGCCACGTGCAACTCGGCCACCGGTCTAACAAACACGCGCCCGCAGGAGGACGTACAGCTGCTTCAGCTCAGAGAAAGAGAAAAGGAGGGGAAATATTGAAACATAAATATGCGCATTGCTTCCTTCAAAACAATTGATACCAGATACTTATTAAAGTCAACATAGCCTTAGCTGACCTAGGCGCGCGCTCGCAGAGGATGCGGTGCGCAAGGGTGGATGCCAACAGCAGCAAGCGGTCCAAGGCAACGCACGAAAACGGTTGAAAAACTACCGACCTCGCGGTACCAGTACGTGCGCATTACCAATGGCCATGTTTTTAACTCTCACATGACAGGACACGATGGTTGAAATCGACCAACAAAATGACGACGGCCACGATTCACTACGGCTGGGTCTTCCAAGCATGAGGCCTGGCATTGGACCGTACCCTAATCGAGCGTACGAACAAAAAACAACGACGAACCCCTCTTGTACTACTGTTGCGTTTTTTTTCTCAGCTGAAATTGCAAGCATATTTTCCCCAGGAACAGCGTGGGCACAGTTTTCAAAGGGTCGCACGAAAACCGAAACGTTTGACGGCCTCCACCGCCGCCGCCGCGGCCAGCACCGACCCCGCGCAAACTCTCCCGAAAAATACCTGGCAAGCGACCATCTCCTTGTAGCGCCCCCGCAGACACACGGGCAACACCCCGTCGGGTCCGCGCTGCAGCTGCGCCTGCAGCCGCAGCGCGTTGATCATGAGCGGGATCAGGTCCGGGATGTTCGCCTTGATGAACTTCGGGTACAGCTGGAACAGCAGCATCACGATGAGGGGGCACTCGGTCAAGACCTTGAACGAGTCCTTGCTCCGCAACAGTGGGATCGCCGGCGGCTCCGCCGCCGCAGCGGCCGCGGCAGCATCACCCCCACCCCCCAACCTCCCACCGCCGGCCATGCCGGGTCCGTCGGCCGAACCACTGTGGGAAGGGCCCGGGGCGGCGGCCTGCTGGGCATGCTTTCTGACCGTCATCTCGGCCACCAGCTGGGCCGTCTTGAGTCCCTCCGGACCGAAAATCTGCACGACGCTTTGCCCCAGGTTCCGGTAGATGTTATTCACCATCTGCGCTCCGGCGGGAGGGGGATGGCGGTTCAGACGATAGTATAGGAAAATGCGGTGGAAACAGGAAAGGCCCGTCGGATAGCCGTTAGTGGTGTTTTACAACGGCTCTAACACTAGTGCTGATAGGAATAGCAGTAGTAGTAGTAGTTGCGGTGGTAGTAAGAGACAGCGCGCGGGGGGGGGGCAGGGGTGAGACGGCGGTACAAAACCAACACCAAACACCAACACCACACCAACACCACCACCAACACCACCACCAAGACCACCAACATCACCACCAACACCAAAACCACCACCACCAACACCACCATCATTCTTCGATCGGGTACCCCACTGTATTTGTACCTGCAAGAAACGGGGGACTTCTGACTCGAGCTGGGGGCGGTAGTTCTTCTGCAGGTCGAACACCACGCGCAAACCCTGGATGGCGTTATCCTCGTTGTCGGAATCAACGACGCACATCACGAGCAGCAGCAGTTCCTGGACGTACGGCTTCAAGACCTCGTTGTTGGGCAGACGGTGGAGGATCTCGAGGAGGACATGCCGGAATTTGTTGATTTTGTTGTCGACCACCTGTGGGGGGGGGGGGCGAAAGCAAGAAGTGAAAAAAAAGGAGAAGACCAGAAGGCAAGAAAAGACAAGAAGACGAAAAAAAAAGACGAAAAAAAATGCAGGTGACTAGATGTTATACAAACACCAGCGTACCGTACTGTACACACACCTGGTACCAGGTATACTGAAGTAAGATACCAGGATACCAGCTGCTCACGGCAGACAAGACGAAAAAATATATTAGCAGGCACCAGTATAATAATCTAGATGGAGGAGAAGGAAACCGCGTGTGCCGTACGAACAGCAGCAGTAGTAGCTAGGGCTATGCGTTGGCTGAACCTCACGGCTAGATGCCATAACGGCGGAGGATAGTGATCAGGACCCAGTACGTGGCTGGCTGAGCAAAGCGGCTGACTGGCTTGAGACTTGCGACTAGAAGTCAGGCAAGCGAAGCGAGCAAAGCTTCCCCCCCCGGAGATGAGGAAAATACACGAATGCGACATGGAAGGTTGGTAACCTAGATGGTAGCAAATGAAACGGCCGCTATCCTAGGAGATAGATGGCCACAGGCGGCCAAACAGGAACCGTGTAAGATACACAAGAAAACAAACCTGTGAAAATATATGGGAAAAAACGTGATGAGCTCCCAAATGTTGCAGGTGTTTCTATTTGGAGAAGGAACGGTGCTCCGTCTCGAAAGGGGTGCGTGATCAATGGTCTCATGACTAAGGCAAGCAACAAATGAGGACGCCCCCCCCCCCCCCCAATGTTCGCTTGGTCGGCCAAAACCGACGTGCTCCGTCCCGGGATTGTAGGGATGGCAGCGTCTATGGATACGACTACGGCTATGATGAGTACACCCCCTCCCCCCTCCCCTCCGGCCGAGGGCCCACGCGGAAGGCGCCCCCGGAGGGTTCCGCTGAAGGCATGAGAGAAAAGGTGTATCCTCCTCGCTCTTCCTTTTACACACAAAAAACGTGATGAAGCAATCAAGCCTTCCTTCGAACAAGGAAACCCACATACCGCAGACACCAGGCACCAGGCCACCAGGCGCGGCTGCAACTGACTGTACTACTTGACCAGCCGGTGACTAAGGACCAGCTGCGAACAACTATATACCTGGTTGTAACATATAGTTGGCGACTTATATCGTAGTCAACCAGCTCACAGCCCTAGCAGCAAAAGTAGTATTAATACTGCTGTAAACATTAGTAAGGTGTACTTGCCTGAACGGGGAGTCTATTCTTGAGCAGCTCGACGAAACATCTGAGCAGGCTGGTGATGAAGCTGGGGTACTCGGAGGTGTGCACGATCTCCATGTGCTCGCGAAGGTCCGCGGCCACCTGTCAAGACACACAAACGAAAATAAACGAGAGTTCATATCATACCGTACCGTTCGCACGTACGGGTACCTGGTACATCATAAGAGCCGAGATCGCGAGCTCGACCATTTTACAGGCAAACATACGTAGTGAGTATCCGCGGTTTGGCCCGTTGACTCACACCCCCACACAAAAAAAGAGAAAGTCACTCTTGTGACCGACGGAATTACTCATGAATCTCATACCGATGGACCGACGGAAGGCCTGATTTTTGGCGACATGCGGTCGTCAGGGGACGTCGGGGTACCCCCAGGTTCCTTATATACGCGGATAATCCCATAGATATCGTCAACATACGACACAATCGTATTGTAGTGTGCAGTCGTCCGTTATCAGCTTCGCGTGCTGCACAGCTGCTAGAGTATAGCAGACGCACACGAGCGGAGGGTACTCGTACGACACTGCCTCCTGTTGGTGTTGACACCGCCTACGTAAGAGGCTACTGTACGACTATTGTAGTACTAACAAGCCGGGGTTGGACCCCTTGACCGACCCCCCAGCACACATAAGAGGCCTTGTACCACCCATAAAGACCGGTCCCCTACGAGCACCTTTGAGCATACGCTATACCAGCAGAGGAGGAGAGCAGTAGGAGGGGTGGGTCGTGCTCTTCAGCGAAGAGGGTACGAAGAGGGGGAAGATTGAGGAACTTTCGAATTTCGAACTTAACAAACGCTGCAAAAGAGACATTTGACATGAATGATAATGATCATATGATACCCCGCTCGCGTACCGGAGGTCATGATGTACCAGTACAACACGAGCCTACAACACTGCCTCGGCTTTGCTGCCTTTCCTGCCTCCTGTGCTCGTGGGTATCTAAGTACCTATTGGTACCTGCTGTCTGCTGGGTAGAGCAGTACCTCGTATTTGGGGTATACAAGGTCTACAGCAGCACGAGTAGCTCTCCCCTTTCGAAATTGATGAGGAAGAGTCTACTCGTGCGAATATGATATCTACGTGTAACTCCTGTGTACGAATATATGGCGCGTTTAAACAAAAAGCGACGGAACATCGACTCGAACCAACACCGCCGCCGACACGCGAGCGCAGGCAGCTGTGGCGAACCAGAGCATCTCACAGACTGGTGCTTCGGGGGGCAACGGTGAACTGCAGTGAACATATCTCACGAGTAAAAAGAGACAACTTGAGAGGGGTGCTCAGCAGTGCTTCGCCCTAGTCAAGGCGGCCCCTTTCTCGCAGCCGGACAATCGGTCTGCCGTCTCACCCTACGATACTTTGCTGGGTTTTGGTTGTCCAGTAGTGCTACCAATATTTGCACAAGGCAAACAACCCCAAACTCTCTGTCAAGCACCGACACCAACACGCACCTGCAGCCCCTTGTTCAAGTCGGCGCCCAGCAGGCTCTCGCGTATCTCATTGAAGTTCATCGCGCCCTAGGGCAACCGGGGTTCGGAAGCCCCTTCACGGTAGGTGTAGCCAACACAAAAAACACAAAAAAAAGCCAGCCGAAATTAGGTCGTTTTCCCAGCGATTTAAAATTCTGAGGTCCAATACCCGCGCCCACTGCCCAGCATCCACACTTGCGGTCCTGGTATCTGCAGCTCACGGGCTGCTTCCCGCTGTGTGTCCCTCTCTGGCCCTTTGCAAAGTGCAAACACTTTTCGCTCCTCTGATAGGCCAAGCCCATTTTCAGGGGGTTTCAACATCGCTTGGCGAAATGTTTGTGTAGGGGACTATTACCTACCTTGTCCTGCGAGAAGGACCGCAAGAGGCCCGGACCCCTCCCATTAGCAAGCAATTGCCAGCAGTGGTGAGTGGTGAGCGCCAGCGATCAATCAGCAGAAAGCGAGCATCCCACAGATGTACTGCATGTTCTAGAAGTGCACAGCATAGCTCATCCAAGCCCTGTAGAAAGCTAAAACATCATCGAAAAAAGCCAACCGTCGGAGGTACAAATGGCGTCATCTGGGAGAGATGCAAGGCGAACAGTGTCGGCACGAGGGGGGAGGGCGAGACAAAGCGTGGTCCAAGCCATGCGGGCAGCCAACAGGGGGCGAGGCCGGCAGCGCTCTCCGGCGTTCGAAGTGAGAACCACAGCGCCTGAATCGTCGGCTGCCTCCTTGAAAAAGCTACTGAGGCAGGCCAGGGCATCTGGGTCGTTGAACCTGACCTCCAGAAGCCTCGAGGAAGTGCCAGAGCAAGTCTTCAACCTTATCGGTGAGGGTGCCGAGTGGTTGTGCACTACAGCAGTACGTTGTGTAGAGAGAGGGGGAGGACGTATGCTTTTGTGTTGGCCTGGTGTTGCCCTTCGTTATAGGTGTGGGTGTATACATCATGGTACAGCTGCCGGGTGCAGGTGCTCGACTTTCGTTGGTCTATGCTGTACCTGGTAAAAACAGCAGTGCCTCGTTCCTCACCCTCCTCACACACACATGACAACATCAGCAGTACGTCCAGCAAACAGGTGGTACGTCAGGTGGTGCCTGCCTGTGGCAGGTCTGGAATCCAGGTCGAGTACACGTGTACACTACTCGTGGTATTTTCGAGTGATGGGTGATAGCGCATCGTCCGAGTTATTTGGGGCTGGTCCGCGCGACGCTCGCTGCAATATTATCTCGGACGGGTCCAGGATTGTGGTGGGTCTTTGCTTTATCGGGTGTCAATTTGAGGAGCTCTAAACTGGTCTCAAAGCGCCACAGAAATCACTAGCACCAGCACCAGCACCAGCAGCACCAGCCTTCCAGAGCTTTTACGCAAACGGCAGCAGTGCAGTACACAGCAGTAATTGACTTTTTGGGAGGCGAGTGTGTTGCGGTGTCTCGGGGGCGCGCGTGGCTTGCCCTCGTTCCAGCTCTCGAGAGCCTCGATGCACCTTTTACGGCAGTACAGATAGTAGAGCTGACCACTTACTCGAGAAATAGTCTGATTGGCTTCGATTTTCCCTGCTCGTTAGAAAGCGCAAAGTGCTGTAGCTACAGTTAGGGCTGGGACTGGACGACGAAAAGTGCCCAAAAAATGGCGCATCTATTGGACGAAAACCGCCAAAAATTCCGAAAAAAGATTGAAGATGAAAAATGTACCGCCACCATATTTACTTGGCTTTAGACTGCATTATTGGTTGACCTGCAATGACAAATTGCTCGACATAGGAGACGAGTTGGATCTTGGGATTCAACAGACACGTGTAACCAGTGTAAACGGAGGGGAAGGCACATCATTCAGAATTTTCCATTAGATTTTTACGTCTAATTGGCCGGAAATGTGCGGGAAAACTCGTGTTTTATGCTTATATTCGTCTCTTGCTCTATGGGGAAGAAGTACTGCAATTGAGTATGAAAACAATACGTGCCCTCCTCTTCGCCGAGACTTGGCGGAGACAACAAATCAATCCGTGCTTGAATCCAGTAAATAGCCGACGAGAAATTCGCGATCAAACTTGGCCCTATTGAGTCATTCTGGCAGTGATCGCGAAATATCAATCAGCCATGGGAAACTCAAAAAAACCTGAGGGCACCGGACGAAAAGGGAAAAAAAAGAAAATTGTCCAGAAGAACCAAGAGGCTTATCTGGCGCGTACCGGGACTACAGTCACAGACGCGGGCGTGGCTGCACGCCGGGCGCTTGCCATCCAGCGCGGCGGTCTCGAGGCCGCCGAGGGCATCCGTAACCGGGCCTTGAAGCAGCGCGACGAGAGTCGGGCCGAGACCGCTGAGGCAAAGTCTTCACTGCAAGCTGTCTCCCATCAGTTGTTCGAGCAGAAGGGCAAACTCAACCTGGAGTAGGACCTCAGGCACGAGTCGGACGCAGCCTTGGCCCATGAAGAAGGGGTTCGTCAACCCCGCAGTCACGGCGAGGTGCAAGATGTGCAACACACAGCCGATCCGATGGGCGAAGATGGGGGTATCCTCTCTAGCAGCAGAAGCTCCAGCAGCAGAAGCTCCAGCAGCAGCAGCAGCAGCAGCAGAGAGGTCAGCACCTCCGCCTTCGAGCGTGTCCGACACGGGATGCATTGGTCTGCTGTCAGCCATCGTGCCGGAGGGCCTACCAGACGATGTGGCCCACTCACTTAAGCTGGCCGCTGTGTACGCTTCTGCGCGTGGTGTGGTGCAGCAGCACCTCGAGCAGCAACACGCAGCAGCAGCAGCAGCAGCAGCACAAACTTTTTTTCACACTCAGCACCTGGCCACGCTTCTACTTTTTTGCGGCACAGCAGCAGCAGCGGCACAGCTTTTTCTTTACGAATAGATTTTTGTTGATGACGTGGGTCCTTTCCCCCCATCGCTGATTGGTTGATTTTCTAAAGATTTTTTTCCCCAGAGAACGACATGGGACATTTTTTTCCCAAATTCTACGTCTAAAAAAATTATAGTCCCACACCTAACAGTAGGTGCATCCCCGCGTGAGCCGCCCCCCTACGTAGCCTATTGGAGGGCTGTATAGACCTAGGCCCAGCTTCGAAAAAATGGTTCAAGTATGCTTGACTTCAATTCCCCAGGGGTAGGGTTGCTCTGATTGGCTTAGAGTTAGGGTTAGGGTCAGGGATAGGGTTTGTCTTATTAATAGTCGCTTGTACACAGCAGTGTTTGTATACCATTTTCTCGAATAAGTCGTAAGCAACCCTCTCCTTCGGGGCGGTATTGAAAGGGGTATCGTGTGGAACTGGGAATGGGAACGCTCTTGTCCGAGAGAGACCATGTGTGTACTTCTGCAGATCAGCAGCTTGGACGCGTACCTAAACTCGTGCAACACCACTCGCTGCTGTGTGGTCGGTCGAGGCCGGTCTTTCGACCTGCTGGGATTTTTTCAACGCCACCAAAACACGCGACGGCCGCGTGACCGCCCCTGCAGACGTGTACTTGTCTGGACCGACGTGTATTTGTCTAGACCGACGTGTAAATTTGAAAGTGACCAAAAGGTGTTGCACGAGTTTGTGTACAACGTGGTGTCGTGCATATGTTATAGCAGTGTTTTTGGGGGGAATTTTATGCCACCTCTTTTTTCCCCGGGGTCGACGGTCTGCGGCATGTCGATCAGACCCGCATGCTCTAGATTATATGTACGGCATATAGTAGTTTGTATCCCCCCCCTGTATGGTCAATGTGCACATGACTAAGGCAGGCAACAAGTGAGTACGCCCCCCCCCCCCCCCCCCCCGCCCCCCTGTCTGGGTCTCGAAAATGGACTCGGGGTGTCCAATTTTTTTGTTTTACGTGCACCCTCGATCCTACTCGTGTTTATATCTTGCACTACTTTGTTGGTATTAAATGCCGCATCGACCAAGGGCTAGCATAATCAATGTCCCGCTGAGATCGGCATCAGCGTATATACTCGGCGCGCTTTCAGCCAGCTGTATCGTCATAATACTGTCAACAGTCCTCACATATTCCGGGTATAGTTTTGGTACACGAATACCCGAAAAAGGCTCTTCTTTCATTTCCGGGCAGTGGTACATGGATCCCCTAACGCCCCGAAACATTTTCTGGGTAAGTGGTGGGCATGTGTTGTGCAGTGCAGGCAATCGGTTAACTGGCTCGTATAATGCTACAGCAGTACCGGCTGTATCATGACCAGGCATGCCTTTAGAAAGAAACCCCACGTGGATCCCCATCAGAAATTGCCCGAGAAATCGGGCATTCGAGAGCAGTTGTGTTTCTTTTCGTTTCACTATTTCATAGATTGCGTATGTCGTGCCTGTCGTATCTAGTATGATGACATGGCTTTGCATTGCCCACTGCAGTTCACACTGCACACGTGGCAACGTAGTATCTCTGTGGCGTAGCTTTGTGACCACAGAACTTGTATCTCTTCTAGGATTGAAGAATCGGCACGGACACTGGTTGTGCTGGATGTCGACGGGTAGAAAGAACGGTTTAATGTGAAGAACACACACACATACCAAAGTTAGTGTGGACCACACCAGTTTTTCAAAACAAGGAACCTAACCGGCCAGCATCTCGTTTTCTTGTTAGAGTGCTGGTACTGCTCTACTCGCTTGTACCGGTGTAACGCTACTCTGTGGATCGATCCGTGTCTTCCTCCTCCGCCGCGAAGACTAATCTGATCCAGAAGAACCCTGGCCCTGCTTCCCATCATGTCTACAATGCGTGCGTGTCTGGCGTGTGCGTGGGTTCGTACGTGCGTTGCTTGCTTCGTTCAGATGGGGTGGAAGCCGCTGACGGGGAGAAGTTCTGGGAAGTCTGCGAGCTCCAGCGACTGGACCTGAGCTTCAACCAAATCGCTCAGCTGCCCGCAGAGGTAGGTCGTCCGGGTCGCATCTCTTGCCACCAACGAGGATCATAGAATAGCTGTGGCCTGGAACTCGTGTGGCAGGATAACTGTAACCGTCGTCAACGGTATGCCTGGCTCTGATTGGTCGAACGCTGTTCGTTCTCCGAGGCAGGTGTCCAGCTTGACTCTTCTGGTGTCCCTCAAGCTGCGCAAGAATCAGCTCACCGCTGTGCCCCCAGAAGTTTTCTCGCTCGAGCTCCTGTCGCTGCTTGACCTTACCGGGAACGCGATCCGTGAGTTGCCCGAGGAGCGCCTAGGCGCGGCGGTTGCACTCAAGAGTCTTCTGCTCGCAGGTATGGTGCTGCACTGGTAGATACGGAGCATGTTGCGGTGGAGGAATGCTTCTGCTGGCGTGACTTGGTGTTGCCGTTTTGAGAGCTCTACCGAAGTAGACGAGGGAAGACGATGCTGATCTCTTCCAGCGATCAAAATGAGGACTCGTACGGTAGTAGGACGGAGTGCACTCGGTACCATGCGTGGCCGTAGTCGTACGGCCAAATGCCCTCAAATCCCTGCAATGCCGGGACGGAGCACGTCGGGTGTTCTCCGGCTAGGCATACATTGTTTGCACCAAGCGCGAAGCGAAACGTGAGGTGTTCGGCGAGTTGCATGAAGGGTGCGCTGCGCCCTGCTCAGAACCGCTTGTGAGGCGGACTTTCTTGCATATTGATGACAGCGTCGAGTTAACTTAGCTGTGTTCTTGTGTGGCGTGTGGGAGGCTTGTGCTTGCTATATGACCCCAGACCTGAATTGCGAGAGGACGGAGCGGGAAAAGTAACGCGACGGCAATATATATATACCTGGTGTATATTATATAGAACTACATACTTAGATCACAACCCCTGAGCGTGCTCGGTTGGTGCATCCCTGGCCTCTCAGAGCTCCCACTTCCAAACCGCCTCCTTTCATTACTTGCCGGACCTTTCCAGCAGTTATTTGTTTTCTCGGTCCTTTCTTCCTTTTTTCTTCTTTCGTTTCGTGTGCGTGCGTGTTCTCCGACCACGGCATCGCGGGAGGACTCGGCACCGTCGCGGGTGTCAGCGGGTGCTGGCGGGTAGAGGGGGGGTTGCATGGAGCGCGGTCGCCGCTTTCGTGCCTAGGCGTCGCGTGTGCCTCGAGACACGAGGGATGCATGAACGGGCTTTGTCTGGCTTCGATTTATGATTGTTGATAGAGTGTGTACGAATTTATAAATGTCGTTCCGGAGGGCAAGATAATATTCAAGCGGTGCTTATTTTTGCGACCACGCTGAAGTTGAAAGAGGGAGGTGTGCAGTTTGAACACCAACGTTATCGAGCTGGCGAACGACGGCCACGGTGAGCACCGGGCTTCACGCGGGGCGGGCGACGGGGCTGATTGTGGCAGAGAGTGATAAAAGCTTTACCCGGACCGAATCGGTAGCGAGGTGGTCGCGAGAGGGGCGGGCGGCGTACGAGGCTGAGAGAGAAGCTCTTCTGTGCGATTTGTTTATTTTATTCTTTTTGACCGGGTGTAAGGTGTTCCAATCAGGCAGAAAAATATTACACGAGAGGGGACAGGGATTTTGTTTCCTTTCCGAGTTCTCGGTTTCATTTGATTGTTTTTGCTGCTGTGCCGTGCTGTGCTTTCGCTTTCTTCGTACATACAGTACAGACATAAAGCATATCGAAAGAAGAAAATAAGTACAGACAGTAGTACCCTACCTGGGGTGTATGTACGTACGTACGACATCCGCGACGCGAAGCGTATATGTGGCATCCAAGCTGACGTCGGAGCTGTTTTTTCCTGAAGCATGGCGGCGGGACTCTTGGCATTATCAAGTCGCCGGTTTGCAATTATGATCCTTGAAAACACTAAACTCAATCGTGGACCTCTGTTTGCTTCGCATAATTTGATGTACTTTTTTCCTTCCTGAGCGAGCGTAGCGGGCGGCGTAGGCCGCCCGCGGAGCGAAGCGCCTTGTATTACATATATATGTATGCATTGGAAACCCTTTAGCGCCCAACGACAACAGCATACGATGCCCCCCCTCCCTCCCCCCCTAACTTATGGACGCTGTCATCCATGTTCAAGTCCGCCTCACAAGCGGTTCTTAGTAGGATGCAGCTCACCCTTCATGCGACTCGCTAAACACTTCTCGGCGCTTCGCGCTTGGTGCAAGCACTGTCTGCCTGGTCAGCGAAAAGCCGACGTGTTCCGTCCCGGCATCGTACCGATGCGAGGGTCTATGGTCATACGATTACGGCCATGCATGATATCGAGTACACCCCCCCCCGCATGCATGAGATCAAGTACATCTCTCCTATCGAGTACCCCCCCCCCCCCCTATACCCTCGCCGTATATAGGTTGGGTTGGCGTCGGTTGGGGACGACGCTGTAAAGCTTGCCTCTGACTGCGTGAGCTAGACAACCAGGGTATCGTTTTTGCTTTTTTTGGCGGTTACCATGACTTGCGGTCGAGTTAGATCATATTTTGTGTGGGGTGGAGAACTTAACCTACGCACAAGGGGGGTGATCGTATCACCCAGTGTGTACCAGGTATATGGTATGGCACCCGCGAGGCAATTATATAATATAGTCTACTCAATGCTGTCTCTGGAAGTGACCGCAGCAGAAAATGTGTCAATTAATTGACAATGTCATCCATACGCAAGAAAATCCGCCTCAAAAGCTGTTCTTAGTAGGATGCAGCTCACCCTTCGTGCGACTCGCCCAGAGCACCTCACTGCTCTTCGAGCTTGGTGCAATCAATGTCTGCCTGGCCGGTGAAAACCCGACGTGCTCCGTCCCACCATTGTAGGGATGCGACGCGAGGGTCTATAGTCATACGACTTGGGCCATGCATAATATGAGTACCCCCCTTCCCTCCCCCCCCTTGTCTCGCCGACCAAGGGAACCGACTCTCTCGCCTCCCGTCCTCGGTGGGAAATCTGGCGGCATTGGAAACCCTTGAGATCAGCGACAACACCATCCGGAGTCTCCCGGAGTCCGTCGGCGGGCTCAAGCGCCTCGCCGTGCTCACCGCGAGCAACAACGGGCTGACCCGTCTCCCCGAGTCCCTGGGGAGACTGACGTCCGTCACTCTGCTGGACGTCAGCCGAAACGCCATCGAGAGGTTTCCGGAGGGCCTGGCCCAGATGGCGGCCCTGACCTCGTTGGATGTGCGGGAAAATAAGCTGACGGAAACGCCTCCGCTTCCGAAGAGCGACCGCTTGGCCCAGGTGCTTGTTTCGCTTTTTTCCCTTCGTTTTCTACGGCGACGCTGGTTTTGTAAGTGTGTTCCTATGTATTTTGTTTGAAGTGTTCTACATACATCTCGGTCAGATAACCGATTCCCGCGTTCATGAGTTAGATAAATCAGGGTAGATGATCTGTGTGATCTGTATGATGTAGCTCATGTTGCCGGGTGAGAGCCGTATAACCTGTATGGTCTACGGCCGTGTTTCCTGGATTGGATCTGCACTTTACACATATCCGGCACAACATATCATATTTTCAGGTTAGGATCTCTGTAGATGATCTATCTGTAGATGAACTACTCGAAGTATAGGCACATGATCTCTCTGTACATGATCTCTCTGCACATGATCTATCGGTAGATGATCTATCTCTCCGACGTGAGTTTGGGTACCCCCGACATGGGTTTGTTTTGTTCGTCTGTTTTTTGTCAAGTGTGCAATGCGTGTGTATTCGTCTGCTGGTACTGTGTAGCGCTCCGAGGTTGCAACCCTCAATTTTGTAGGTATCAGGTAGTTGGCAGCGGCTTTGACGGCCGCCGTTTTGTTTCGTTTCATTCGAAAATCGCTACTTTGTCCGGAAATGTAAGGATCGTTTTATGTTCATATTTATACCCTAATATCCCTTATATTTCCGGACAGAGTTGTACAGATGCGGATGGCGTGACGGATCGCGTGGTCGCCCTGTTGATACACAGCGATATGTATAGTTGGGAAACGTTCTGAAAATTTTCCACCCCCCCGCCCCCCCGCGTGGAGCAATGCTATGTACGTCCCAGGTATGTACGTAGCCACACCCGTGGATGTGTCCATGGAAACACATGAGTACAAGCATGGCAAGCGGTAGTATCCTCGTGGCATGGGCGTCATAGCGCCGGGGTCGACACTTTGTTCTTCGTACAAGTTATGCATATGACAGTTTATCTGCTCCGCTGTGCGCTCTCACTCTTACACAATGCTTGGTTTCTCAAAGCACGGCTTTCCAGGGGCTGCAATCACGCTTTTCATTCTTACAAACATGCAATGTTTCTCTACAAACGTTAAAGTACGTTGTAAAATTCTCGTGTTATCTCTCACGTGTCCGTCTGCTCCCTCAGGTGTTCCTAGGTTTCAACCTGCTTACATCTCTGGATGGCGCGGCCCTGCTGCGCGTTTCGGGTGGGCTCACCGAGCTCCATATTCAGGTGACACCTTTAGCGGATTTTGGAGTTTGTATGATACGGTGCGTGTGTGGGGGGGGGGGGGTAAGGTAGAGAGACACATACCTCGTACTGCATTCTTTTTTTCAGTCTATATGGTAGGATAGAGCGCTTGTGTGGGAGGGGGGAAGGGGGTAAGGTACCCATAGAGAGATGAACAAGAAAACCGGGTATCGCTTACCTCCACGGCGATTTGTACGGTAAGCCTTGACCTTTTTCAGTGTTTACCTGGTAGCATTTTTGATCGGTCGCGAGAGGGGTATTTTTTGTTTTTTTTTTCGGATGTACTTTTATCGTTTTCTACTGTATGTAGCGGTGCAGTCCGGCAGATGGCAAAGCGGGGAAGGTTATGGGACCACCGATTACGGCTTTCCCAGACATCGTCTCGAAGGCCTTCTGCACTGCGGTGAAGGAATGCAAAAGAGGGAATTCCTTGTGTATTGACGTCAGCTTATCGGGGTTAGCCCACTACGGTGGGATGATACATATTCACGACCTGTCTTTCCGGCCCTCTCTTGAAACCAACGACGCTTTGTTTGTTACGCGGACGACATACTTGTGGCCATTCCCTTCCTCGTTATTTGTCGATTTTTTGGGTGCTTTCTTATTGTTCCCGACTCCGGTACTATTAATAGCAGCCATGCTGGGGAAGGTGGTAGGCAATATGCTTGGGTTGTTTGACCATGCGATGGCTTTTTCCCGCGCATGCGTCCTCCGACCTCAGCAATGTTAACGCATGGTGGATGCGTTGGCAACCACGACTCTCCCCCCCCCCCCCCCTCCCCCTCTCTTACAGCTGTTGCGTGGCTAGGTTGAAAATCGGTTGACCGTTACCAAGTAGCTCAGGAGGCTCAAAAGGTAGTTCTTAGGGCCATTCCTAACGAACAAAAATAATCACGATTCGTGACGGTTGTAAATTGGCGCTACGTAGTGATATCACGTTTTCTATCGAATCGTGATCATCTGATGTGTTGCTGATGTTTGCAGCAAACCTTGCCATCGTCTCGATTCGTGAGAAAAAAATGTCACGATTCGCGAAAAAGGTCACGGTTTTTTTGGCCATAATTTAATGACTTTTTTTGTTTTGTTTTAGTTGTTAAGAATGTGGCCTTAATAGTAATAGGACCTTAACACCACGCCCCTAAAAAACGCTCTGTTTTTTTACAGAGCAACCGCATCGCCAGCCTCCCGGGGGAGATGGGATCCCTGGCTCGCCTCAAAACCCTGGACGTATCCAATAACGATCTTGCTGAGCTACCCGCCGCCCTGGGGTATCTCCCGGAGCTCCACCGCCTCGCCGTCGATGGAAACCCCCTTCGGACCGTCAGGCGCTCCCTTCTTTCGGGTGGCGCGTCTTCGCTCAAGGTCTGATTTTTTGTTCTTGTTTTTTTCGTGCGTGTTATTTTTTCTCGGTGTTTTTTTTTGTGCCACAGGATGTGTGTACGTGTGTGAGAGATAGAGAGTGATGAGTACCGTGCGTGTCTTTAGAGAGAGAGGGGGTGTGAGTGTTGTGTGCGCGAAAGAGTGTAACTGCCGTGTTTTAGGTTTTTGTTTTTTTCTTGCGTGTTTTGTTTTGTAGCGCAGGAGTATGTCGTATGTGCGTGTGTGAGAAAAGGGTGAGTGTCGTGTGTGTTGGAGAGAGGGGGTGTGAGTGTCGTGTGTGTTGGAGAGAGGGGGAGTATAGTGTCGTGTGTATGAGAGAGTGCAAGTGTTGTGTGCGTGTGTCCTTTTCCACCCCCCCCCCCCCCCCCCCCCCCCCCTTCCCCCCGACGTTTTTCTGGTGACCGTGTCGCATCTCGCCGCCTTTACATCCACACCCCGATGAAAACAGAAATACCTGCGAACTCGCGGTCCTTGTCCGCCATACCCCGGACTGGACGTGGGCGACGAGGAGGACGCACCTGGCGCCGCTAGGGGTGGCGGGCTGTCCGATGACGATATACAGGTGATTTTTCGTTTCGATGATTGCGCCTGCCCTTGCCCTTGCTGTCGTACTTTCGTGGACCACGTACGTTCATCAGCGGCATAGTAGTACGGGCGAGTTCTTGATGTCGTATTTTCGCTGACAACGTTCATAAACAGCATGTGATTGCGGTCGAATGTTTACCGTCCGCGTTACCGAAGACAAACGCACGTTGTTCAGCAGCATAATACTACAGTAGGATTTTGCGGGCGAACGCGAGTTTTTTATCTTCGACGACGTCGTTCAATAATGAAAGATGGGGACCTCTTTCGAGTTGCCTGGAACGTCCGCCGTACGCCGTACCAAAGGCACACAAGTTGATGTGAGTCACAAGTATCCTGATCCGCGAGTTCTGTAAATGGCGACAGCTATACTATACTATGTTATTTACTGTATTGAGGTGAACGATTTGCTTCAGTTACGTGTATCGTTCGGTTCTATTTTTTCCTAGAGCAGTCTTCCGCTCGAGAGTTGCTACAGCACGCCTTGTGATCAAGGACTAGGTGATGGCTCAACAACATGGGAACAACAGCAGCAGCAACAACGACAACGATACAGCTTGGCGCAGCTTCGGCAAGATGGTTAGTATGATGGTGCACGCGATCTACTGATGACAGCTACACCCAAAGAACTTTCCCAGCCAAATGTTTTTTTTTCTGTTAAGATTCAGGTTGTATTAGGAGTCAGGGTTCAAAACAAGCTGTGCAATACTGTACCGCAACAAAAAGAAGGGACGACGTACCGCTAAAATACCTCAAACTGGCCAAAAACGTGGAAAACCGCTCGCAAGAAACCGCAACCGAAAACGTATTGCTGGGGGCGGGCCAGTCAGGGGATTGATCGCTATCATCCCCCCTGTCTGAACCGCACCGAGCATAGGGGTTTCTATTGATGTACGGAGGAAGCAATTTCCGCCAGGGGCCATCCTAAAAATCCCGAAACCGTGTTTTCTTTAATGCGAAGCGCATGTGATACAGAGAACCGCAAGGTGCCGCCCGCAACTAACTGTGGTAGTTCATCAATTATTTACTGTAAATACTTGGTACCAAGGTATTAAATAATTGGCGACCCATGTGTCACATCTCTAGAACACGAAACTGCTCGTACTGGTATCGTTGCATACGATACGATGTCAAATTAACATGGTGTTTTTGTTTCGGTCAGGTTGCGACGAGGAGCGCGTTGGAGACGGGGACCCTGGACCTAGAGGGGCGCGGCCTGACTTCCCTGTCGCCGGGGCTGTTCGAGGATGCCCGCGCCAGGTCGGCGGTCACGCGGGCGAAGTTGTCGGGCAACAAGCTTAAGGTCTGTTGCCCGCGAGAACGACCCCACGTCCCGCGAGCTCGTGGACTCGAACCGCATAGAGGTGTACCGGTGTACCAGGCGTGTTTTGTTTACTGTAGAAGAAACAAATGCATCAGTCGTCGACATACGTACACTAAGTAGATTCCGTTTAACAAAAAAAAAAAAAAAAAACTGCCGGGCGGTCGCCTTGACATTTCTTTTGTTTTGTTTTTCAGTCAGCAGCGAGAGAAAGTGTCACCAGGTGCCGGAGGGATACACAGTACAAATCGCAAGCAACTATTGATGTGTATTATATAAACCGAAGTATGGATGCTGTACCTATTCTACTACACCCCGGGTACGTGGTGACATGGTGCTCGCTGCCGGCGTGGTGTTCTTGCCTCACTTGTGTCTGGCTCTGTTGGATTATACCGTTGTCTGGGGGCGGTGCTCTACCGTACGGAACGAAAAAGCAGAGGAAAAGAGCATTTACCCTTGGCTATAATTAAATATTGGTAAATCATAGTTACGGGCGAATTCAAGTTCGTAATTTTACACGGCGCCAAAACAATAGTGACCCCTCTCAAGATGGTTGCAGCGACCGACGGACCGACCGGCCGGCATCCACCAACGCACCCAAGTTGACCGCATTTACATACGCCCTGCTGCACGAGGTCCTAATAGCGACAGCTATACTTCTAACACCGTCCTATGCAATGCTCCCTGCTCGCGCGCGTTCTTCTCCACACACCCCTCCCCCCCCCCCCCCCACGCTTCCTTCCGCTGCTCGCAACTCCTCTCTCCATCCCTCCCTACCTTTTCCTCGCTTCCCCCCCCCCCCCCCCCCCCCCCCGTCAGACACTCCCCGTCGAGATTTCCGGGTCCAAGAACCTGACCATCATCGAGGCGGACAACAACGACCTATCATCGCTGCCGCCGGCATTGGCCCACATGGCCCTCCAACGCCTTTCCCTCAGGCGGAACTCCCTGTCGTCGGCTGCCAAGGTTGGGGCGTTTTTGACCCCCCCTGTGGCGCCCGCTGGCAGCCTGCCGCTCTCTCGATCCATCCGGGAGCTGGACCTGTCGTCAAACGGGTTGGAGGAGATGCCCCCGTCGATTTTCGCTTGTCGTGGCCTTCAGGTGCGGGATTTTTTTGCGTGCTTGTGCGGTTTTGGGGGTTCACGTTGTGGGGGATGGGGCGGAGAGGGGGGGGGGGGGGGGGGGGCAGGTATGGGGGGGGGGCGGGGGTACTCATTTGTTGCTTTCCTTAGTCATTCGACCGTACGGCGGGGGGGTGCTCTCATGTCATGCGTGGCCGCAGTCGTAGGACCATGGACCATGGACCCTTGCATCCCTGGGACGGAGCACGTCGGGTACTCGCCGACCAGGCAAACTTTGCTTGCACCAAGCGCGAAGCGCCGTGAGGTGTTGGGTGAGGCGTTGGGCGAGTCGCATGAAGGGTGACCTGCATCCGATTTACTAAAAACCGCTCGTGATGCGGGGTCCTTGCTCATTGTTGTTTTTCTTTGTCATTTAACCCCTTTAGAACTGCGGTCCCGTTTTGGGGACAAACTACTCGGAATTTGACTGGTTTGTCCCCAAAAACGAGCCCACGCATCCCTTTCGAGACCGAGCACCGTTTCTACTCCTACTAGAGACACCCCCAACATTTGGGCGCTCATTACGTCGTTTCCATCTATATATCATGGAAAATTTTTGCCATTCTTATCCCGTTCTTGTTTCCCCGTCTGTGGCCACCATCTATCTCCTAGGATAACGATCGTTTTCTTGGTGCTGTCTAGTGTATCACACTCCTCCATGCCACATTCGTCTATTTCCCTCGTCTCCTCTTCAATACGTCCCGTTCCCGTTCCTCCATGTACATTCCACATTCTCCTACTCTGAGTTCTACTCTCCAGTGCTTTGCCACACGGGCACACCTGTGCATCTACTTCCTGGGGGGGGGGGGGGGGTCAGGAGAATGGGTTGGACCCATGTGTGCAAACGCATCTCTTGTGTGTGAAATGTGGCTTGCTTTCAGTTTCGCTTGGGCGCAGGATGATACCATCCTCAAACGTACCGAGTGCCAAGTACTACTGGGGGCCATAGTAAATAGAACTTACGGTACACACAAACACCTACATACTTCCCTATTTTTACTTACAATATTTGGTCCTATTTACTATGGTTCCCCGTAACAGTACTTTTTTTTAAAAAGCAGATGCAGCTTTGTCCGGAAATGAGGCAAGGACGGTTTAGGTGAACGGTCCCTACGTTTCCGGACAGGGTGGTGTATATTTTGCATTTGCAGTTTTTAGCGTACGCCAAGCGAACGCCGGAGCTCGCGGTATGTGTCGATGTCGACTGGGGGTACGATATCTCGCCGACGTTATGGCTGTCCGATCGCGTGGTGGTGGTCCCGATCTGAGTGAAGAGAGACGCGTTAGCAATAACATATTTACAGTCGAAGTATTAGTGTTGGATGTCGTATCGAAAGTTTCGATATACGTCGGTATCGGGCTACGTGAAGCCGCTACATAGTATTTTGTACCAGGTAGCATTTTTTGCCCATACGCATGTGCTCCGTACGTTGCGGAAGGTCGATCAAGTCACGATATATATATATATATATATATATATATATATATATATATATATGCAATTACGCTATCTTTGGGGGACCCGCTACCATAGTGTTGGACATAGCATCGTCTTTTTTGTTCTGCTCGATGTATCTTCTTATCGAACGTGTTTCACCGTCCACCCCCCGGGATCCCTGTGTTTTTTTTTGCTGGTGACACTGATCGAAAGCTTCGATGTACTTATCGAATACCGAAATCGTATCGATTCGTTATTATAGTTTGTTTATCGGTATCCCATCGAACTCGATTCCGATATCGATATCCAATATCCAACCCTGCCTGCTACTTTAGGAGACCGGCCTTTTCGGGAAGGTCAAGGCATGCTTTGGTCTTGATGTATACCAGGGTCAATATGCAAGGGGCCGTTCTATACGTAGCAGTAGGAGTTGCACTTTTGAGCCCCAAACGCTTCCCACGGACGCTCCTCTACCGAAGAGCTACCCACTATGTTTGCTATATGCGATGCGATGTGTATTGCATGACCTTTCTTATTTGCAAGTCGTTTTGAGTGCGTATTTTGGGCTTTGGGTTACAATATTTCTAGAAAAAACTGTTTTGACTTTCCCATAGCGTACAGCTCCCCACGCAAGGACGCGCGAGGAGCGTAAACAAAAAAAAATGTACTACTGTAGCGGTCAATCGGAAGGAGTCCAACCGCGGTTTCCAAATAATATTTTAGCACATGTTCAAGGTATGCGGTGTTCTGTGAATGCGTGGAAGTTTTTTTCCACGCCGGCCTGACCCTGCCGCTCCCGCCGCCGCCACTACTCGCCGCCGCTGCCGCAACGGAACGGAACCTCGTGTTTTCCCGCCTCGATTGATTTTCGCTTCAGACGCTCGTACTGGGTTTCAACTCTCTGTCGGACCTTTCTGGTATGCCGTGGGCGGCGCTATCGACGCTCGAAAACTTGGACGTTTCCAGCAATCGCCTTCGTGCCCTCGGTGACGTGGTTCTCATGACGTGGCTGCGGCGCCTCAACCTGGAAAACAACGAGATCAACCCCTTGCCGCTGGAGCTCGGTCTGTGCACAGGTTCGTGGTTCGTGGCACATCGCTGGTGGTGCTGAAGGTGCATACTGCAGCATGTGTGAAGGGAGGGATTTGCCCCGCTTGGCTATAGCGCTCTAAGTGTGCAGCCTGCGTGCTGCGAAAGGACAATGGCTGTGAGTTAGCGCGTTGTCACCTGCAACTCTTGCCGGAAGAGTCAGAAAAGTTTAAACATTTTATATGAATGTCAAACAGGTCCGTTTAGAGCGGTAGATGATGGCCCTGCAATCTACGATAGAGCGCTTCGTGCGAGCATAAAACAAGGTGTCTTGTGTATCTGGAGCTCTGGTGCATCTTCTGGCCTCCGTGTTTACGGCGAAATTATTCGCTGCCACCGTGTACCAGGTAGACTGCCCGTGTGTAGTGTCAACTGGAATAGTGGCCCGGGGCATCCTTGATACGGCTGTGAATTGGCTGATGAGTCACCGATTAGTTAGACATTGGCTAATATAAGTATGCCGCCGTCTAGTTTAAATTGGCTCGTAGGTAAGTCACCGTCTACAGTAGTTATATGTTGGCTAGTAAATTGGCGACTACCTGTAGTTTTAAATTGGTTAGGTAAGTCGCTGTGTATCTACCTATAAAATGCTATTAAATAGGTATTACCGCTCGTTGCATACGATGTTTTGCGGAGCTCTCCGTCTTTATCTCTGACTGGCGCATTCGCGGCTCGAAGTGGGTTTTATTGGTGAAGACTACATATAGTTAGTTAGTTTGCTTACTTTGTCACAAAACTACTGTGTGAATAGTAACTACCAGGTGGCCGTAAAGACCAACCAGGCATCTTACAGCCCCACCCTTCAGGACCGTACCCACGTTTCGGCAAAACAATATTTGGCATTAGTGTAGGAGATGTTTTGCAGTTGTTTGCTATCGCCCGCTTCCTAGAATACTCCGGGCAACGGATGCAGGCGGTGCCCTCTCTCCGAAACTCGAAAAATATATACACAATCAAGCATTTCTTCGCCCCCCCCCCCCCCTGTTGTCTTTGGAAGTGGCCACACCAGAAAATAAATCAATTCATTTGACGCTGTCATCCATTGCGAGTCCGCCTCACAGGCGGTCCTAGGTAGGATGCAGCTGACCCTTCATGCGACTCGCCCAACACCTCGCGGCGCTTCGCGCTTGGTGCAAGCAATGTCTCCCTGGTGGGGGCAAGCGATATCTGCCTCGTGGGTGAAAGCCCGACATGCTCCGTCCTGGCATTTTAGGGATGCGAGGATCTATGGTCATGCAACTGCGGCCATGCATGATATGAGTACACACACCCCTCTCCCCCCTCCCACTCCCACCCCCCGCTTGCCCCTCAACCCCAGGTCTAGAATCCCTGCTCCTCGCTGGAAACCCTCAGCGACAGCTGAGCGCTTCGGTGCTGCAGCGTGGAACCGCCGCCACGCTTGGATACCTCCGCGACCGCCTGCCCCCGGGCCACCGTCCCCGCACCCCCGCCACACCTCCGCCTCCTCCGCCGCCTTTCGAGGGGGCTGGGGGTGGAAATCCTCGAGGCGATGGGTCCGCCGGGGCGGGGTCAGCGGCGGGAGCGTCCCCGCCATCGGTGCCAGTAGGTGGTGGGGGCGGGGGCGGAGGGGCGGGTACTGATGCCGCGATGTCGAGGATTGCTGGGCTAAAGGAGGAGGTGAAAGCGCTGGCGGAGGAAGTGGGCGCGCCGGGGATGTCGCAGGCCAAGGTGTACGCGGTGAAAAAGAAGCTACAGATGAAGAAGGCGGCCGTCATTCGCGAAGAGCGAGCGCTCAAGCAGGCGCAAGGGAAGAGATGATGAGCAGGAGGGGGGCGTGGGGGTGGTGGGCACGAGCGTTGGGGGGGCGGGGGGGGGGTCATATATACTATTTTGTTGCTTGCCTCAGTCGTTTGACCGTCGACCACGCATCCCTTTCGAAACGGAGCACCTACGCTTAATAGAGGGGGCGGTGCGTTAGCGCTGACGAAAATGAAACAAACAAAACTCACGCCGGCTGCGGTTGAGCAGGCAAGGGGGGGGGTTCGCTGGCCGGGGTGGGGAATTTGAGCTTCGTTTTTACCCCGCCCGCTGGAAGATAAACTAATTAAAGGAAAAAGTAGGGCGCGAGGTCAGCCCGTGTCGTGCACGGGGATGGTGTATTTGTTTGTTCCGGTCGGAACGCGTCTCCCGTTTGCTGTATACGTTCTGCGAAGGCTTGACCGGCAGAGGAAGCCGCGGCCCGTAGGGTACCATAACGAGATTTTCATCTTTGTTACAGTAGTCCTACATGTACACGAAACTCGTGAAAGTAAGACGAGAGGCAACGGAGGGCGCGCCGGTTGACTCCACCGACAAAGACTGCCTGAACTTGTAGACTCTTCGAGTGTGTACATATATGCCTCGACTGCGTTTTTTATATCGTGCATTTTTATCTGAGGGGGGCTGTCTTCGAATCCCAGGGGGAGGGAAATCGCAGGTCAAGCTTGGAATGAACAGAGGCGAGGTCAGGCAGACAGGTTTTGGGTTTTGCCAATAGATATCAAAGACAAATCTGTTATATCTCACGAAGTACAAGAAACCAACAGCAGAGACTACTGTCGATACAACAAAGACTCCTGTTGACTTTTTCACGCGGAGAATATTGTTGGTAAAGTAGTCTGGGGTTATGGACGCCGCGAAACAGTTACTATTAGAGGTACAGTGTATCCCTATTACAACTGCACCCACTTTTTTGGAGATAGTGTACTTGCAAATAGTGTGGATCCATTTTTGCAGTGTACTACTGTAGGTACGTACGTGTGAGGGTTAGACCGATGGTCGTGACGCTGTTTTTTTTCCCGCTCGCTGTGGGTGACGATGTCCTTGCGGTCCTTGCCAAGTCCGGAGTAATTGGGGACGTCTCGGAGGCGGATAGATTGCACGTGTCGCCCTCAAGGTGCAAGATATTTCTGTTCGTGGCTCGATATTTGATGGTCGAGCCTGATCGATTTTGGTGGAGAGTCGACATGGGAGGTGTATGTGTGGCGTTGAGTACTGGTGTGTACTTTGCCCTGATTGATGTTTTTTTCTGGAAAACGTTCTCAAGTTTTTTTTTCTTGTTTTCATGGACGAGGGAAGATCTGTGGAGATATTTTGCTGGGCGCCTCCTTGGTGCATCGTTATTTTTGCCGCAAGACACAAAAGCATACCATTGAAGCATACTCGGTATGTAAATGCACGAGCCCGAGTTTCTGAAAGCTCGTAGCCGGTCGCTCCGTTGGGGCAGTATGTGGTGTGCTCGGTCCGTTGACATGGTGGTAGAGGTGTCGCTGGTGCGAATTTCACCGAAAACATAGCAGGTACTTCTCACAGGTTTTGGTGGGCGCTACCGAGCGGAAAGCATTACCACAATTAACCCTCTACTAATTTGTTTTTGTTCAAAAACGATCCCGCAATAATGTCGAGCGATGTATATTTACGAATCGTGGGTGCAGTTTTCGGGAGTTGGTGCACCCTTCACACCTCGGACAAATAGTCGATTCCCACTTGATTATCTACAGCTGCTTAGCAGTAGGTCTTCCAGGGCAGGCACAATTCTGCTACTGTGTATCAGGTATGAGCTAACTCATGTTGTCGCGCGGGAGTCGTCTAATCTTCATGGTCTGAGACAGGTTTCCTGGGTTGGATCTGTGCGGCACACATATCGTGTACAACATCTCAGAACGGCAGGTGAAGATCTAGATTTATCTATCTGTAGATCGTGATCTGTTCGACGCGTGTGACCTCTTTAGTACTTACACTGCAAAAAAATAATCCAAAGGTGTTCGTCCCCGAAAACATGTACTTCGTATGGATGATGCAGTGTGAGTGGTAAAAGCCACCAGTAGTATCTCGTAACACAGCAGTGCTTGACACTTGAAGTTGCGACTATTTTTTATTTTTGGGTCTCCCCCTGTCTCACATTCTGTGACCACAGAATCAGTACCTCTCTAGGATAAGGAATCAGGACGGACACTGGGTGTACTGATAAAACTGGGTAGAAAGCACGACAACAACAACAGGTCGACTTCGTCGTGGAAGCAATTCTGACCCCATCATGCTATAAACACCAAAGGCTAAGAACATAGCGGGGAGAGAGGGGGGGGGAGGGATGGCAACTATATATGGCCCCCGGCCATCAGCTACGACGAATGATGGGCGAGGACACTCTTTTCTCTATGCCTTGCCGGAACATTTCGTGGACGCTAAAGACCAGCACTGCAAGCTGGATTTTGAGCGTTGATTGGGACCGACAAAAAAACGACAGGGGAGACAAGAAGTGCAAACGAACACAGGGAAACCTGGAAGGAAAGTGGCTGAGAGCGAGTTTGCACGAGCAACGGGGGCGTGACGTATGGTATATCAGTGGGGAAGAACACCTTAGAAGAGTCGGCGTGGCCCCGAGGGAGAAAATGGGGGGGTGGGGTATGCCAGTGTATGTACCCCTGGCAGTTTCACCCGGTTACGATCATGTCGCTGAAAGCGAAAAGCGTGCGCGAGAGAAAGTACGGACGTAGCAAATTCGATGACAACCGACGAGCATGGGAGTGAATGCTCAAGGCCAGCCTATGCGCGGTAAAAGTGAAGGCGTATCTACGCCGGGGGGAAGGGAAGACGCCTGTGACCACCGTTTGTCCAGAAGGTCGTAGGGCACAAATGCTCCTGCGACGAAAGCTGGCAAACAGAAGTGATTTGAAACAGAAAAAAAACGTATGCCTGTGGTACGAGTATACGAGCAATGCAAGAATATGTCTACCGTAGGTGCCAGTGCCCCAGACGTTCCCGACACAGACGGGTTGTTTTGACAATATTTCATGCAAGGAAGAGTTGGGCTTGGCTCCCAGCTGCCCAACAACCTCTCGTGCTTTTCGTTCGTGGGGCTGATTTGATGACCGTTTGCGTGTAACGTTGAATATTCCACCAAACCCTATCGCGTTGAAACGAGAGCACCTAAATACCTGCCGAATTTGCGGGACATGGATATGATATCATAGGATTGGTAAAAATAAAGCTTAAGCTCAATTGGCGGTGGGTGGACGGCAGGAATATCAAAAGAGGTCCAACAAAAACATGAAGCAATAGCGACGCGTCAGCAGCTGGTGACGTGATGATGTCCAACAAAAACATAAAATGAGCACCAGTCGCTGGGGATGCGATGATATTTCGATGCCTTTCTGGTGATGCGATGATGTCCAACAAAAATACACTCAAGAGCATCGGTCGCTGGTGTTGCGATGATTTCTCGATGCCGTACGGGTGATGCGATATGCCGAACAAAAACATCAAAAGAGCATCAGTCGCTGTTGATGCGATGATATGTCGATGCCGTGGCAAGAGACAGGAAAAACCAGAACCATACAAAGAAAAAGTGATCGGTTCGCCGCTACAGCAGCCTGCGCAAATGCGGAACTCGGCAGCTTGCGACTGTGATCAAAAATACAATAGCGTCCAGGAATAAGGAGGAAACGCTGTCACTCTTGTTCCTGGACGAAAAATAAACACTTTGTAAGTATATATATATAGATGGACGGAAACCCTCAAGTTCACCTTCAGGTTCCGCCTTATTTACCTTATTAACACACACGTCAGCTGGCACCCTGGTACCTTGCTACATACCGCGTTCTTCGCCAGCCGACAGCGAAAAGAGCAACCTCCCTTTCCTGCGCATGAATTTCAAACAAAAAAACTACCGCCGTGCAACCGCAGGTCTACCCCACCGACAACACTATTATCACCCTATTAATAGAACCTCCCCGTTCATTTTCACCCACGAGGCTCAGCCGCAAGTCTAACCCCATTGGCAACGCCATGGTCTCCTAGTACTCCCTCTCACTTGCACCCATGAGGCTCAATCACAAGCCAACACCATCGACAACGCATTGTCGCCCTAGAACCCCCCGTTCATTTTCACCCAAGAGGCTAAACCGCAAGTCTACCACCCCATCGACGACGCCATTGTCGTCCTAGAACTCTCTGTCGCGTTCACCCACGAGGCTCAGCCGCTCAGCCGCAAGCATCAACATCGATAACGCCATCGTCGCCCTGAACTCCCAACTCCAAATTCATTATCACCCATGAAGCTCAACCGCAAGTCTACCCGTCGGCAACGCCATCGTCGCCCTAGAATTCCTGCCAACTTCACCCACGAGGTTAAACCGCTCAACCGCAAGTATACACCATCGACAAACGCATCCGCCGCCCTAGCCCCCCCTATAACTATCACCCACGACGCTCAGCCGCGAGTTTACAACATCGAAAATGCCATCGTCTCCCTAGAACTCCCAGTCAAAAATTACCCAGTGCACCCCAAAAGAGAGGCTCAAGGGAAAACTATTGATCACGGCTTCTTGAACGACACGTGGAACGACGCGCAGAACGGCGCGTGGAACTCCGCCAGTTTGTTGCCACCCCCTTCATCGCCGGACAGAAAAGCAGAAACCGGCCGACCAACCCGACAGAGCAAAAAAAAACTACGAACCCGTGCTCAGTAACTTCATCCAAAATTGAACAAGTGTGTATATAACCATAAAACGCGTCGTTGGGCCGGGGGGCAACGGGCGGACAGCACCGACACAACGCTCCGCCAAGACGTGAGCATCGTATGTAGGGCTTTTATTTATCGCACAAAATTCCGGCGGCGAAAAAATACATCAAGGCGCAGCACCGACAAAAAATCCCCAAGAAGAGACAAAACACGAAGACACGGGACCGCAGTGTGATGATACAACAGGTTCTGCAGTACTCGTATAATAATTCGCAAGGAGGCAAACCTTGACGAAAAACAATCGAATGTACATATTAATAGAGCACAGTGCTATCGCGAAAGCAGTAATAGTACAGTACCGACGGCAGCAAGTAGTAGTCAGTATGCCAACAGCAATTGCTGCAGTCACTATGTTCTAAGTCATCACGTATTCGTAGCTGTACAAGGGTGCTACACGTCAGTGTATCCACTACTGTACGGCTCTCACGTTGTAGTCGGAATGCTCTACTTCTACCTGTACTCGTGCCCGGTAGTACCGTAGTAGTTAGTGCAAGTCGAAGCCCCCTTTAGCGTGCTCGAAAGACACAAAAAAGACGCCGCCCCGAACGAACAGAGGGAGGAGACAACACAGAAAAGGTATCACACCTGTTGCTTCATAATAAACCAGCACGTACGTAACACGGAGTGATGAAAAGACAAAACCAAAAGACCATGCGTGTGCGTGCGTGCGCGCGAGCAAAGCAAGCCTCGGCTGGTAACACAGCAGTAGCTACTGTAGCACCACACCTGCACCAGCACTATACATACCGCCCCATCTACACATGCGACCTGAGAGAGGCGACAAAGAGAGAGAGACGGCGGTTTTGCTCATCACACTCACCGTTACTTGATCATCGTACAGATCATACCGCCGAAGAACAAAGTGGCTCACAAATTTTCAGTCGTGTGGTCACTCACTCACAGCTGCGACTGCCGGAATACCGCCTGCCAACCTGCTGCTATACCTGGTACACCGCTGATGTTGCACTTGCTGTTTACCGGTACTCGTACACACTGAGATCAGTACTACTCGCAGTACACAGGAGCACAGCAAAACAGGACAGCAACAAAAGAGCAACAACAAAACAGCTGAGCCGCACTAGCATGTACGCGAGCAAAGGGTTCTACACAAATATCATCACCCCTCTGTTGGCGCCCGCCAGCGCGAGCCGGTGGAAGCTTGACTCGTTCCTCGCCCGGTAGAACGCGGTGCGCTCCTCCTCCGCCCACTCCAGCCCATTCCCGAGGTTCATCCCCAGCACGTGCACCTCCTCGAGCTTTGGGACGGACGTGCACGTCACAAGCTCCCACATGCTCTCAACTGCATCTTCCGTCGACTCCCTGTCCTCCGGCGGGTGGAGCCGGGTAGACCGCTCCACCTTCACCACCGATAAGTTCGGGCACGCCCCGAGCTTGAATCTTCTCAGCAGCGGGCCCACCTCCGGCGGGCTCACGTCGCCCTGAACGTGGAGGAACGACAGCAGCGGCAGCCCGCCCGCGGCAAGCGCTCGGGCGAGCGACTCGAACGTGGTTACGCCCTTCTCTGTAGAGAACCGTCCACCGATGCCCAATTTCTCGAGGTGCTGCAGCCCGTGGCCGTCCCGGCAGAGGCCCTCCGCCAGGACGTCCATCACGTCGTCGCGCAGGAAGTTGAGGGACATGTCAAGCGAAGAGAGCTTGGGGCAGGCGCCGTCCAGCAGCGCGCCGAGGAGGTGCGTTGCCCCGTTGCTCGTGACGCGGTCGGCGGTGAGCTGGAGCGACTCCAGCTCCGGGAAGGAGGGTAGCGCTGCCGACAGGGCGCGCATCCCCTTCATCTGCCCGAAGGGGTTTCTCGAGAGGTCCAGGTGGCGGAGGGGCAGCGGGCCCGCCGGCATCGACGCCACGAGGTTGACCAGGGAGTCGTCGCATATGTAAGCGTCCCGTACGACCAGCCTCCGGAGCGTGCGCCACGCCGGCATCACCAACTGCGCTGGGATGGCGATTCGCACCCGAGACATGTCGAGATCCGTCAGCGGCAACGCGAAGAGCCTCGCCGTCGCGACCTCGGAGAGGGGCGGCTGCTGCAGCGGGTCACTTCGCGAAACGTGAAGGCGGCGGAGGGAGAAGCACCCAGGGAGCCCCTCCGCCGCGTCCTGCATCAAATTGTCGTCCCCGTCAAGGCTCACCTCGGTCACACGCGAAAAGGCGTTCATCTGGGTTGCCGCCGGGAAGCTCTGCCCCGTAATGAACTGGAGTTTGTTGATCAGCAGGGGAGCATCGCGAACGAACGACTTCCCCACCGACCGAGCACACACGATCTCCCGCGTTTCGAGGAATGACAGAACTTCGAGCATGATATGGTGCGGCAGATCCACGTCGTGGCCAGGCGGTGCGCGAGACGACGATGATCGCAAGCCGGTTCGGCGGCAGGTCGGGGCGGGGACGCACTCAGCGCACTTCGCGCGACGGGTCCTCTTCGACGGCATTCTGCTATCCTTCTTCTCGGAAAAGTCTGACCTATTATCTTGCGCCGCCGCCTTTGGTCTCGCACTTCCGGGCTGAGGGGAAGGGGTGCTCGTTCGAGGTGTGTTCTTTGTCGACGTAAGCCTCGTAGACGGCGCTCAGGTACTTTTTTCTGTTTGGACAGCGGTGTCTGTCTTCCTGTGGAGCTGTTGTGTGTGTACGCGTTCCGCGGAGCAGCAGAAAGGAAAAAACTGCTTCTTTGGTGTAGAAACCCGGGGCGATATCGTTCGAGGTTGCGCCGCATAAATGTGAAGGGCTCGGTTGCTGGCTGGGGGGCTGCAGGCGCACCTCCATCTAGCGCGCTGCACACGGCCACCACCACCATGCGAATCATCACCGCCGATGAAACCGGCTTGATTAAAGTGGTGCGCCTGGAGAGCGGCGAATGCTTGGCGGTGGGCGCCGGAGAACAGGCCAGGGAGCACGCTGTCCGAGCGATTTGCCACCCAAACGCCGCCTCGGCTAGCACTTCTTCCTCAAGCCACCAGGATGGCCACTGCGGTAGCCTCCACGTTGTCCGTTCGGCAGGCGTCGTGGAAACCTGGGACTTGTCGCAATCCGAGCGGGAAGGATCGAACGGGAATGCCTGCTCGCTCACTCTCAGTGGGACGACCGTCAAGTGCCCGTCCCAACCCGTGGCGATAGCCTCACTGCCGCCAGGCTTGGGCAGCAGCGAGACCTCTCGTCTCTTGACGTGCAACGCTGAAGGAGAGGTTCAGGTGATATCCTACGCGGCTCCAGGCCGTGCCGACGAAGCTCCGGAGCAAGCGAGGTTCTCCATCCGTGGACCCGTCAGCGCTGCCATCACGGCTGCGACGGGTGCATCGGGGCTAGCGCTCGCCGCGGGTGGAAGAAACAACGACCTCAAGGCTTGGGACATCAACACCAACCAGTGCACCTGGAAGGCTAAAAACGTTCCCCATGACTTTCTCGACATGCAGCAGCCGGTGTGGATCACCTCGCTCCGCTCTCTCTTGCCGGATGCAAACAGCAGCAGCGGCGGCGGCGGTGGTGGTGGGTTACAACAGCTTGTGGCAGGAACAGCGCACCGCCAAGTACGCCTGTACGACGCCCGCGCACAGAAGCGACCGACGCACTCCATCGACGCGGACGAGCACGGCATCACGACCATGGCGGTCGCGCCCGACGGGAGGGAGGTGGTCGTCGCCGACACCGCCGGGCTCGTGCGCGTGCTCGACCTCCGCAAGATGAAATGGGGGCGGCGGTTCGAGGGTCCCGCGGGATCCGTCAGGGGGCTGGCCTTCCATCCGACCCTGCCGATGCTCGCTTGCGTCGGCCTGGACCGAATGGCTAGGGTCTTTGACTACCGCTCGAGAGAGCAGAAGTTCCAGGTGTACCTGAAGCAGAGGCTGAACGCGGTCCTGTTTGACGGGGAGGGGGAGGTTCGCGTGGACGCCGGCACCGCGCAAGCCGGGGACCGTAAGAAGGAGGGGCGCAGTTCCGGCAAGGGCGAGGACTGGTCTGGAAGCGAGGAGTGGGGGTCGGGGGAGGAGTACGAGATGGACGAGGGAGACAGCTCGGACGAGGAGGAGGAGGAGCGGCGGGGGGGCGTCGATAAGCGAAGGGCGAGAGCGGGCGTTGTTGCCGCGGTGGTGAACGGGAGGGGCCGGGCAGGCAGCTCGGGTAGCAGCGAGGGTGAAAGCGGGGAGAGTAGCGTTAGTAGTAGCAACGAGGAAGAGAGCGACGACTCGTCAGACGAAAGACGAGAAGGTGACGAGGACGGCAGCAGTAACAGCAGCAGCAGCAGCCAAGAGGTAGATGATGACTCTGAGAGCGAAAGCGAGGAGGAGGACGAGGAGGAAGCACAAGCGCCTCCTCCGAAACGGCAGATCAGGAAGGCTAACGGATCGATCTCGACCAAAAAGAGTAGGCGAAAATAAGTTCATGTTTCAGTCTTGTGAGGTGTGTTTTGGCGATCGTCTTGAGAGGTACCAGGTAAATGTTTACTATGTGTAAGAGTCGGGGGGGGGTAAGGCTGCGAGCTGCGAAAATAATATCGAAGCACGAGACAAGAATTAACATGTTCTTCGAGTGTGGTTCAGAGTATCTCAGCCGGGAAAAGGTTTATTCACACCCATTGGGGGGATGCGGGACTAACCAGTTCTTCGCTTCGGCGACTAAAATATGTCGGCTTGAGGTTCGCGTCCACACCATCTTGAGTTATACAATGCCATACTCTACTGTTCCAACACAGCAACGCACCACTGACATCCCGTTCCCTCACGAGCTATTGGGAAACCGTGGCAATGCGCGATCAGTCTAATAAAATCATGTCTGATCAACCGAACGCCACCTTGTCCTTGTCTTGAAACCGGTTTTAATTGCAGCAACTTGTCCGACCCCTCGTAGCTCAACGCCCCCGGCTTTCACGGTCGCCTGTCGCTGCCCCCCATACTACGGACACCCCTGTCACCGCCTCCGTGGTTTCGCCCCCCACCGTCCCTCCCCCCTCTTGCCCCCCCCCCACTCCCGTCGCCCCCAAAGCTGCTGTTATCTCGCCTACGCCCACCGCCGCCGCTGCCACTACCGCCGCCACCACTGTCGACGCCCCTACTACCGCCGCCGCCTCTACCGCCGCCGCCCCTACTGCCGCTGCCGCCGCCGCTGCCACTACCGCCGCCGCCTCGTGCACCGTTCCCGGACCCCGCCCCCCCTTGCTTGAGGGGGTCGAAGACAGTGTAGTCGTCCGCTCGGCGCCCATCGCTCCCCTTTCGGAGATCGTCGTCGATATGTCGCTTGAACTTGAGAGGTCCAGAAAACCAGTCGTCTCCGTCGTCCGCGTCGTCCTCCCCCTCGTACAGCTTGCCTTCAGTGACTTGCCCGTGGTACGCTTCGACCTGCTCAATGCGATGCGCGATTGTATCAAAAACGTAAGGGGGGAGGAGGGGGGAGAAGGAAAGAGAGCAGGCTCACGATTGATACAAAACGGAAGGGAGGAGAGTAGGCTCACGACCCACCACCAAGCTATATGACAAATCAGAGAACTCGCGTGCGCGATACGTGTATGGTGTATGGGCCTTGTTTTTACCGATCAGCGAAATATTTTGCACTGGAATCAATGGTGTATAGGGCATCCTTTTATACGTAGCGGTTCAAAGACATGCACACTGACCGTCCAGACCCTGGTTGACAAAACACCCTCCTTGGTTGACGGCATAAAGAAAATTTCGGCAACAACAACCGCCGTCCGTGAAATCATCTATCCGCCGGAGGAATTTAAAACATCCAAAACATCAGTGTCTTCAATTAAAATCCTCCAGACAGGCGCAAGCAGCGCGCGATAGGAAAGGAGTGCTTGCACCCTCGGTTTGGTGCCCGTACCTTTTCCTCTCCCTTGTCCTCTTCCTCCACGCGTTTCTTCACCGTGCGGATGGTAGACGTGAACATGGCGAGCTTTGCCATGGTGGAATCTTCTCGCGTACCGGCCTCCTTGCGCCGTTTTTTGTACTTCGCACGCATCTGCTCGACCGGCGAAATCATTTCTCGGTGCAAATGTTCCTGTCGAAAACGGCGGCAGTATAATGTGAGATGAAGATATTGGGCAGGCGCGAGGACCGTGGGAGGGAGGTATAGACTGAGCCTCCGCCGGCATTTTTTTTGCGCTCTTCAGCTTGGCAAAAAACAAATCGGCTTGCTCGATTTCCACCGAAATCTCAAAAAACGGTTTTCTGCTCATTTCGGCCTACAACATCGTCTCGAAAACCCCCCCCGCCAGAAACCAAAAACACAGCTTTCGGCCTTTTCGGCACCGTAACACAGGTTTTCGGCCTCTTCGTCTCGGATATATCAAAATCGGCTCGAAATCTTGAAAATCGGCTCATTCACACGGAAAAAGGCTTTCGTTGTGTTGGAAGCAGGCTCGATCGGGGTGCAATACCAGCAGAGCGCTGCCAATATCGGCAATGCGTCAGAAGTCTTTGATGCAGGCTCCATTTTCCCCCAAATTATAGGCTTTTTCGTACAGGGGACGAGTGAAAGTTGGGGTTTCAGCAGAATTCGGCCCCGGGGGCTGAAAATCGGCTGAAGGAAAAATACGGGTTTTCCCCCCCAAAAATCGGCCTTTTCGGTAAAAGCCGGCGGAGGCTCAGGCTACGGAGGTATGGTTATTCGTTTGATATTCATGATGTGCGCTTTTGACATTAATAGCCCGCCAAAGACGAACGGCCGAAGGTTGACGCGCATTGAGCAGATGGCACCGCGAAGTATTCGTCGAGTTTAGACGTCATGCGAATGTCGGCTAAGCGGTGTAATTACCTGTGGCTGCTTCAAGCATCAACCTGCGGTGGATACTATGATAGGATGGAGGGGCATCTTCGCCTCAATGCCCATAAGCCTGAACATACTCGAGCCCAGCCCGTTCTATTCCAAAGCTCACCGCATCGTATTTAACTCTCTCTTGCCCCGTCATAACCCTTGCCGCCCTGTGCTTCGACTTCAACTCCTCCCGAAGTGTCTCGTACTCTCTGGCCCGCTCCTTGATGGCCTTCTTCCTCGCCTTCTCCTTTTCGGTATCGTCGTCCGCATTTCCCGCCCCCCACCCCGCCCCCTTATCGTCCCGGCCTCCCTTCCCCTCTTCAGCATCGTCCTCCTCGTCCGCTTCCGCCTCGAAATCGACTTGGTTATCGCCGCCACCCCCCTCGGATTTCCTCTCCAGTGCCTTCCTCTTTTTCATCATCTGCTGGCGCATTTTTTGCATGAACGCGTCGCCGTCGTCGAACCCTTTGGGGTGTCGATGTGACCCGTCCGCGTCTCCGGAGCGAGTTTCCTCCGCTTCTTCGCTGTTTTGAAGAAAACGAAAAACAAGAACAATAAAGGCCGGGGATCACTACTGGCAAATATGACATATGTACTCGTCGGCTGTGGGTTTTTATTATACCATATTTGTTCACATGTATCAAGAGTGCGCCATGACAACCGAGACGACGGGAGGTGCCGTCATGAGAGATACAGGTATACTCTTATTTGCGAAAAGTACATGTGCCAAATCGATATGGAACCATCCACACGTAGAGGCGGGAAGGGGGGAGAAGAGCCTGCTATGTGACCCCGGATCTGAGTTACGAGTTGGAAGGAGAGAGAGAAGATGTGCGAAGATAATGAATGGGATGAGAAAAAAAAAAAAAAAAAAAAAAAGAGGAAAAAAGAGGGCGATTCATCTACTTGAGTCCTGTGCCACACGTACGATCTACGATTCTTCCAGGGTCCCACGAATCGGAAAACACAGCGGCTGTAGACCGAGCAATATTTACATCGATGCCACCCGTAGAAAACGTGCCAACAATCACGTGGATGCCACTCAAAACAATAAGTGCCGATAATAATCCAAAACCGCGCAATGAAAAACGAGTTTCAACCTTAGTATCGTATTTAGGTCTCCCCCCCGACCCGCTCTAGACACGCCATCTTTTTTGCAGATTTTATAGTTTTTTCCCGACCATGAACCGAAATGACTTGCCTCGCCCCCTTCGCTGAGCCCTTGGCCGCCGTTTTGACGGCCTTCCGCAGCCCTTCCTTGGAGGCCGAGGCGTCCTTCTCCCAGTCCCCGGTCTTCTTCAACGCCTCCACATCATAGGCCACGTCTTTGCTGAACTTTTCGTCGTCGAGGGCGTCATGCGCGCTCTTAACCCCGCGACTGCTCGCTGGCTGTGCCTCCAGCTCCTTCTCTTCCTGATTGGCCTCGTCTCCAAAAGACAGGAGCTTAAAATCTTTCTTCCCCTGCTTTTTCCGCCTTTTTTTTTTCGCCTCGGCGGCGGCGGCGGCCGCGGCTTCGGCCTCCGCGGCTGAACCTTCGCCGCCAAGGTTGCGGGGCACGATGTCGTCGAAAGGATTTAGCAGAACTTCGACCGAGATGAGTCTGGGAGGCTCGAGCGGGCGGTCATCCTTATCCGTCTCGATGTCTCCCATCCGCAGGGCGTTGAAGATTGTGTTGCCTGTTATCTGCGGTCAGTTTTCGTTTTCGTGCGGGCGGTGATTGGTCGAATGGGTTCGTTTCATTTCGTGGAAACGCGTGTTTAAGAGTGGAGGAAGGGGTTTCCGGAGGCCTGGGAAAAGTGTACGCTGGGCTTGCCAGCCTGGTATTATGTGTGAAGGGAAAAGAAAGGGGTGTTCATCGCAAGGGCAATCTCACCAACGCGCCGACACCAAAACGGATGCCGAAACCAACGCCACCACGAGCAATTCAAGTTTTCCCAACAAACGAGAATTCACGACGTTCCGAAAACCAAATACACATTAAAAAAAAAAAAATGGCAGAAAAATCACCTTCCCAAATATCGTGTGCTTTTTGTCGAGGTGCGGCGCGTTGTCCAGGGTGAAGAAAAACTGGCTGTGGTTGGTGCCTGGTTCGTTCTCGTTAGCCATCGCCACCTGACCACGATGGTTGAACTTGATGCGGGTGTGGATCTCGTCCCGAAAAGCTTTGCCGTAAACGCTTTCTCCCCCTTTGCCCGTGCCGGTCGGATCCCCGCCCTGGACCATGAACTTCCGGATGACGCGATGGAACACCGTGTTGTCGTAGTACTGCGAGACGTAGTTCGGGCCGGGAAAAGCCAAGCAGGGTGCGGTTGGCAAGAAAGGCAAGCGTGCCGGATACACTGACGCGATAATTATGACGATGATAATTGGTGATGACGACTGGTGACGACGGTAATGGTCATGGTGAGTACATTGTCGTGTCCTCACACTACGTATGTCTTTCTCTTCAAGTCTATCTTGAGTACCGTGGTCACTACTGTAGTCAAGCTCAGCGTCCCGTTGGGATATCTACGTTATCTACTTACCAGTACAGCAGTAATATACAGAAGTAGTCAGTATCACAGGTACGTTACTACCACCGCCTGGAGTATGATTTTCTCTTTCCTCCCTTCTCATTCCTTCTTGCTTTTTGCCATGTCTCTCCCTTTGCTTCATTTCCCCCCCACGCCGTCCTTATGCCGGTGTATACCTCTCCTTCGCGTCGCTTCGTCCGTGCAGCAGCCATATGTATTTCTTGAGTACGTGTGCTCTCCTTCTAGCAGTCTGTCTGATCTCCTTGCGTCACTTGTATTAGGTTTCATTTCAGATTGCATTTTTTATTGTCTTGTTCTTATTTTCTGGTCTCGGTTGTTTTGTTGCGTTCTCGTACCCGGTACGCAGGCATTTCACCTGCTTGGCCCATGAATTTGCGATTATTTTCGTTTTTGGTATTTCTCTGTCTCACAGTCTGTGACCACATAATTAGTATCTCTCTACTCGTAGAATAAGGAATCAGGACGGACACTGGGTGTAATGATGAAGCTGGGTAGAAAGAACGATTTAATGTGAAGACAACACACACTCCACATGCGGAGCTTGAGATAAATCCACAACACTACACTCCGGAGCTCTACCGCTGTCACTGTCACTGTCACTGCTGCATTGTTAATATTTAATAGGGTATACAAGGCGCTTCGCTCCGCGGGCGGCCTACGCCGCCCGCTACGCTCGCTCAGGAAGGAAAAAAGTACATCAAATTATGCGAAGCGAACAGAGGTCCACGATTGAATTTAGTTTCTTTAAGGGTCGTCGTTGCAAACCGGCGACTTGATAATGCCAAGAGTCCCGCCGCCGTGCTTCAGGGAAAAACAGCGCCGACGTCAGCTCGGACGCCACATACGCTTCGCGTCGCGGATGTCGTACGTACGTAGATACCCCAGGTAGGGTACTACTGCTGCACAAATTTCTTCTTTTGATATGCTCTACCAGGTATGTCTGTACTCGTATGTACGAAGAAAGCGAAAGCACAGCACGGCACAGCAGCAAAAACAATGAAACTGAAACCGAAAATTCGGAAAGAAACAAAATCCCCATCTCCTCTCGTGCAATAATGTTCTGCCTGATTGGAGCACCTTAAACCCGGTCGAACAGATGAAAATAAAAAATCGCAAAGAAGAGCTTCTCTCTCAGCCTCGTACGCCGCCCGCCACTCTCGCGACCACCTCGCCACCGATTCGGTCCAGGTAAAGCTTTTATAACTCTCTGCCACAATCAGCCCCGTCGCCCGCCTCGCATGAAGTCCGGTGCTCACCGTGGCCGCCGTTCGCCAGCTCGATAACGTTGGTATTCAAACTGCACACCTCCCTCTTTCAACTTCAGCGTGCTCGCAAAAATAAGCACCGCTTGAACATTATCTTGCCATCCCGAACGACCTTTAAAACTCGTGCATACTCTATCAAAAATCATAAATTGAAGCCAGACAAAGCCCGTTCATGCACCCCTCGTGTCTCGAGGCACACGCGACGCCTACGCACGAAAGCGGCGACCGCGCTCCTTGCAACCCCCCCTCTACCCGCCAGCACCCACTGACACCCGCGACGGTGCCGGGCTTTCCCGCGGTGCCGTACTCGGAGTACACGCACGCACACGAAACGAAAGAAGAAAAAAGGAAGAAAGGACTGAGAGTGCCAAGAGAAATGGAGAACACAACGAAAGAAGCAAGAAAGAAGAAAGGACCGAGGAAACAAAGAACCGCTGGAAAGGTCCGGCAAGTAATGAAAGGAGGCGGTTTGGAAGTGGGAGCTCTGAGAGGCCAGCGATGTACCGACCGAGCACGCTCAGGGGTTGTGATCTAAGTATGTAGTTCTATACAAGGACGATGCCTGGCTTAAGCGGCAGTGACGACGCAGGTGGATGGCGCATGGTGCCTCGTGGAATGATATAACCCGCGTCCGTTTCGGTGCCATGGCACCCTCAATGTCGAAGCGTGCATCAGGTACACACGGAGGGTACACTGCTGATAACATTCCACGATCCCCTTCTTTCACTGCTCTATCGCCGGCAATCGTGCGAGTATGTTGAAGAGTGTACGAGCAGCAAAACTTTGCCGCGGATTAAACACCAACGTCTATACAATATGATACCCAGGGTACCTGTGATAATGACGTGCCAGCTGTATTCTGTAAAAAAATGTTTCCCATGCGGTTCGATTTCGAGCTTCAGATTTGTATTTTTCGATCCCAAAAATGAAAGCATTGGCTCATGCAGTCCGAATGTGCAAAATATGTCCAGCTAGTTTTTGATTTGAGAATCCGATGGCCCAAGTCGTCAGATTTTGGCCCAAAGCCCGACGACTTCGATCACTAGATTTTCAAATCGAATAATGGCATGGTCTTTCAAGACGTTATCCACGACAGCGAGCAGCAGCAGAACGATCGATGAGTTGGATGGTGACACAGCTGTATAGCGACGTTTACTTCGCGCCCGACGCGCGGTCGGCGGGCGGCGCGTCTCTCCGTGGCTGGACTACAGTCGGCTGGCGTGGACTCGGGCCTAGAGACCGACAAAAGCGCACTTGGCGCGCACCTCTCCGTGGATACATATTCGTAGACTACAGGAGCAGCAGCTGCAGCACCGCAGTCAGTCACATTGTGAAAGACAAAATACCAAGGTAGGGTGACTCTATAGCGCACTCAGCACGTCTCTTCGTCGCCAGACCAAAGGCAGTCAGCGTTGGCTCGGACGCTTGGGTCCTACGCGCAGAGCAGCGCACCCAGCGCATCTCTTCGCGGCGCCAGACCACAACAACAGTTGGTCTCGGCGTTTGCTCGGATTTCTGCACGCACAAGAAATCCGATTCCTCCGCCTACGTAGGACGACTGTTGCGATTTGCGAAGTTCGCAGCTGAGGGCGTGTCCAAACATAATCGAAATCGAAAATCGAAATGATAATGAACAAGGCGCTGATCGATCCCTGGTCAAAACATGTTCCCCTTCGTTTTTTAGGTTCCGAGAAAATGAACGATTTACAACCCAATGCCAAAATCAAGAAGTTGACGGCTGGAAAAGCAAATCGAAACCATGAACAGAATTAATTCAGCGCATCCTACTGGTCAGCGCAGCCACGTCAAAATATCACGTCAGGACCGCCGTACACAGCATCCAACCTACAGCTCGCACGGCAACACAGCCGCACAGACCCCCCGTCAACAGCCAGCGAATGAACCACAGCACCAGCCCCGACGTTCTCGGGGCTTTGTTTCCCGGTGTTCGAGCCAAAGCGAACATATTTTGAGGAAACTCCAGGGTAACGCCCTCGAGAACGAGGTCGGAAGTTCGTTCTCAGTATAATTGAAAGTTTGATCCCGGAGCGTCAACGTTGGACGCTCCACCATCTCCATGGGAGGCCCAGCGACGTCCCGGAATCGAATTGCCGTCGCGTTTGCCTGCTTCTGTGGTGGATCTGTGTTGCCGAGCGCTAGTAGATTGCCGGCGTGTGTGCACAGTTGCGAACGGCCCACGTAGGTTGTGCACGTTGCTTTTCGCCTGGATTTCTATTTTCATTTTTCGATTCTGTTTGGACACCTCGGCTAACTTTTATCAAAGTCGACGTAAATTCGATTTTCGATTGCTCTGTTCGATTCTGTTTAGACGCAACGTGAAAATGCCATCGGGCCAAAATCTGAAGCTCAAAATCTGAACCGCATACTGGTAGGAAACAGCCTACCATAAACTCTGGCAGGCCGTCGAACATAGCACTCGTTCGTAGCCAGAATATCTGAAAGACTGTTTGCCAAGCCAGAAACTCTACAAGTCTGGTTGCCAAAACGACCCCTGCTGAAGGCTTCAGCGGCAGCAGAGCAGTTGCACCGCCACAGGGAAACGACGGTACTGGCCAGTACAACGCAACCCATGGTCACGTTCAGCTCCGTACCCACCTGCGGCCTGTGCGACGGCCGTGTGCAGTGTGCTGCAGTAACAGCAGCTGGGATCAACGGGATCGTCCCAAGCACTTGGTGCACAAATTCAACTGCCCTGTAGACATGCACTGATAACGGACTACACCAACCGTGACCAATGACATATGCGGCACATCGGCGAGCTGGAATGACCACTGCTGCAGCGCGGAAAGTGCTTGCTCTGCGTGTATTACGACCGACTACGAGTATGAAATACTGTACCGCTTCCAGGGATAATCATCCACTCATGACCATCATCCTGGATAGTGAATACCTGGTATTAATAGGAGGCAAGAGAACTCACCCCTTCCATGGCATGCTGAATAAAGTTTCGACAAGCCTTGGGGCATTCCTTGCCCCACAGCTCTATGTCGATGTCCCCGAAGGACGTGTGCAGCAACACCTTTCCGTGGGTGGCCGGCTCCGTGTGGTATATGTTCGACATCTCTCAGCAGAGGTATAGGCCGAGAGCTCGTCTCTCGAGACGAGAGCTAGACTTTGGGGCTTGCGGGGTTTGCGTACAAAAATATTTGCGTTCTCCAAGAGGGTAAATTTATCAATCAGCAGGGCGACATCTGTGGCTTCCTGGCTTGTAGGCGTCGTGTACTGCTGTGGCGTGCTTATTTCTTCCCGCTCTGGGCAGAGTCAAGGATCATGGCGCATTTACTCGGTGGAATTGATGAGGTGATACCTTATACGGCTTGTAGCTTTTGCTTTCCTCATGCCCCCCAGCACATATCAAAGCTCCTAACTGTTTTTTTGTGTGCGGCCTTACTTTACGTATACCGCGGTACTGGAGGCCCATATAGCTCGATCGAGAACCGATACAGCTACGCGATGTGACCCAGCGCTTGGCAGGGCGCCTGGCTGGATCAGACAAAGGGGCGTTATACTCGTATCGACACTAGATACGATATTGCTCCTGTCGATCTACAGCTGAATAACTGCGTAAATAAAAAAATGCTGCCTTTCCCCCCCCCTCTCTCTGGTGGTGTTTCGTTTTTGAATGCTGGCCGGAATGCTCATCATCCGGTGCCTCCATACGAGGCATGCTGCCGCCACTGCACGAGCGAGTTCTCCGTTGGACTCGTACCGGTACATATTTGTACAAACGACAGACAGCAGCAATTTTTCTAGAAAACCAATGAATCGCCCTTGTTCGGCCTAGCTCGTCCTATCCACCACTTGTACCTCGTACCTGGTACTGCTGTATACCAGGTACCAGGTATCAGGTATTCTGCTGTACGAGCCCGTACCCATCCCAGCAACTGCTGCTCGTCTCTGTCACGTGTCTCTATGCACTCGTATGTACCGGTTACCAGGTGCATACTGGTTTATGAAAGGCGCGCATGACAGAGCGCTTTTGACCCCCCAGTTTTGGTCGAATCACCGCCGTTGAGACCGTTGCCGCATCTTGTCACCGAAACGAATATCATGTGCGGTATCATGGATCACCGCTTATCATCTATTATCCCAACCCCTGGCTTTCGTGCGTGTCTGCTGGATTCGCGACACTTATCTGTGTGGCACTGCTGCTACAGATGGAGGAGGTCTGGAGGGACTTGGGTCCTGGAGACGCCTCCGCCTCCAGGGACGATGTGCTCAACACTGGTGAGCTCGAGATATTTATTCGACACCTGGTACCAGGTAGACACGCCTCGCCTTTTCGAGGAGATTGAAATCCCCAAGATGTACCTTGATACCTGGTACAGCAGTCGCGTCCAGCAACCTGGCAGCTCGTGGGGTGCCGTTTGAAAGTACTCCAACCACTACAAGTATTGATCAGGAAGGATGGTGAAGTTTCGAACCGTCGTGCAAAAGCCCCGGACAGATCGTGATCTATCTACGGCAGTAGATCATCTCCAGTAGTCCGTCACCTGCCGATGTGAGAGGTTGTGCAGGATCTGCGTAGTACGGATCCAACCCAGGATCAATGCGCTAGATCTTGCGGGTTTTACGGGTTTCGCCAGGCAACATGAACTAATTCAGTCAGGATCGGGAATAGATCTGCCTCGACATACCTAAATCATGGAGTGGGAATCGATTGTCTGTCCTAGGTGTGGCTTTACCTCCACGGCTACAGCTATGCATATTGATATTAATAGCATGATGTGATACGAGTAGTAGTATATTGGATCAACTGCGAGTATCAGCAGATTAGTATTACTACTGTAATAATAGTAGGAGTACCGTAAAGAGCGTTGAGTCCGCGCAGGGGTGCAATGGTTTTTCAGCGCTCGTTTTCTCGACAATGGTAAGGGTGCTAAAAGTCGAACAATATTAATTCGATAGGCTCTCGACGAGATATGTCCGAAAACGCCTTGTCAGGGTATTGGCAACCTCCACGTTCTGGAAAAATCGAGCGCTGAAAAACGATCGATCGCACCACTCCTATGGGAACTCAACGCTCTTTTTTTACGGTATACCAGGCATCTGATGGTATGTGTTACATCAGTAGTGCAAAGTAGGCCCTACAATGTTCGAACCCCTAAAATACTAACGATGAAGTCATCCGTCCTTTTCATCGAAATATCGAAACTTTCGCAGGGCGAGAGGCCTACCTCCGCACGAAGCAGATGCTCGACGAAGCCGCGACTGTGAGCAGCATGCTCTTCCTGGACGAGGGCGACATGTCCCAGCGCTACCGCAAAGCCTACGACCGCGAGGACGCCCTAGACGGCGCTCCCGCCGCCGACGCCAGTGGACAGGTGCCCCAGGCGACCAATCCCGCCTCGGCGTCGTTCGGTAGTGCCGGTTCGCTCTTCTTCCGGGCTACGAGTGAGCCAGGAACTGGCAGCGGGTTTCCTGAGAGCGGAGGCGGTGGGATTTTGGCGGCAGCAGCCGCGGCGGCGGGGGTGGGGCACGCGAATGTTCCGGTTGGGGCGGTGGAGAGACGCCCGGAGGAGAAGCTATTTTGCGACGCGCTCCTGGATCTGCAGAGTTTGACGGTGAGAATGTGCTCGTTTATCTGTTTACAGTTGGGAAAAAAAACCAAAGCGTTTCAACTTTTTTTTGCTACTCGTTCGAGTAATGGTTCTGGTTGATGGATTCGCTTTTGTGGTACAGCGGTTTCTGGCTGGTTGTTGACGGGCGACCATGCTGCTTCTGTTGCTGTACGAGTAGACCTTTGGCCTAGGTAGGGGGGGAGGGGGGGGAGGGGGGCGTTTCAACAACTGGAAATTTTCAGCCCAGAATGACTCGCGTGAAGAGAAGACGGATCCCGGTCTCGTGCGCGGTGAGAGGGAAAACAATCGCTGCCTCTGGTGAACGACGACATAAAAAACGAGAACGCGTATCACAACGCGCACGACGCAACGCTCATATTAATTGCCACTCTGTCCTGAAGTAGAAAGAGAGTATATATTCCTCTTCCTTCCAAATGTTTTTTTTGTTAGGGTACGAGCGAGGCGAGTTGCTACTTTTTCACGGCCGCCTGTAATGTAGGGGCATCTTCTTTGCTCGGCGTAAGCCGGAAATCCTGTAGATAGTGTGAGGCCAATCCGTGTCGCCCCGACCGAGAATCCCCGATAAAACGTTTATTCCCTCGATTTTTTGTTTTTCTTGTTTACTGTTTTCCACCAGCGCGCACAGTTGATATAAAAGTTGAACAAAAATGTCGCACCAACGCGAATTCCTAGCGACTGACTGCTGCCCTATATTATACCAGGTAGTATTCAACACCCCAGACAGACCAGACATATCATGATACATCTGATATGTCTACAGATAGATCATCTACTAAAGTAGTTCCTCATCTGCCGTTGTGAGAGGTTGTGCAGGATCTGCATAGTAACAGATCCAACCCAGGAAAAACGTGCAACAGATTATGCAAACTATTCGAGGTCCCCCCCGGCAACATGAGCTAGACTATACTAAATCAGGTATCTACTACGGGGGGCCATATTAAGTAGGACCTACGGTACACTCAAAAACCTTTATATTTCGCTATTTTTACTAACAAAGTTTGGTCCTGTTTACTGTGGTCCCCCGTAATAGCTGCCCTGAAAGATCTGGATCATGAAGTGAAAATGATCTATCTGATCTGTTCAAGGTGTGCAATATTCCGGTTAAAGGTTTATACCATGGCACTCCATACTATGCAACCCGTGCTGAGGAAGAATCCGCTGAAGGTACGTAAGTGATCTACGTGCATATGAAACACATGAGATCCCTAATTTAATCCTCTGGATATGTCGGGGCAGACGAACCCCTGCTTCCTATGGTCTACATGATCTTGCGCGGCATGTTTTTGACGGGTGAGATCTGTATCATACGGTTCTTACACGACACCTCACGACGGCAAACGTAAGATATCAACGATCTTAATCGGGATCTTTGTCTGTCCAAAAATAATACCCCCCACAACCCCTCACCCCTAATTCGCTTTCTGCCGCCGCCGCCGCCTCCACCTGTCGCCGCCGCTATTGTTGCCTCCGCCGACCGAGCAGCAACGCCTCCCTCCGGGCGAACGCGCGCAGCCCGACCAGATATTCCCGATCGTGCGAAAGATGCACGGCATATCCTCGGGCGCCGAGGCCGCCGCGGCCGACTCCGCGGCCCGACTCCGCGAGCTGCAGGGGAGCGGCTCGCCCGCGGTGGCGGTGGCGGCAGCGACGGCACACGAGCTCTCCCTCGAGAAGGACACCTGGTCGCTGCTGCTGATGATGAACGCGGCCGATAAGGATGACGCCGCGATTACGGAAGAAGCGCGCCGGCGCGGGGGCTCCGCCCGGGGGGGTGGTGACTTCGGCGGTGACGGCGACGGTGACGACGACCCGCTACCTTTCCCGCCCCCCGGCCCCGAAGCTCCGGACGAGGACGTGCTCCACCTGATGCGCATCCGGGACTCGGAGTTCCGCAGGACGGAGGCCGTGGTGCAGTGGCTGCAAGATGCGACGAGCTCGCGGCTGGGCGGGCTGGCCCCCGCAGAGGGGATGGTGCGCGGCGGCAGGGTTGGGTGGGATAAGACCCTCCAGTCGCTTGCGGTCGGCGGCGGGCAGAAGAGCGAGGTGTCTCAGATGCACCCGGATGCTAATATAAGGAAGGTGGCCGGTATTGGTGGTGGTGGCGGTAACGGTGGGGGTGGGGACTGGGCGGAAGGGGCCGGGGGTGCTCTGAAGGTCTTGCGTCTCGCCGGGCAAGACGACCTCGACGAGGAGGAGTTGCTGCGCACGGTGTGGATGCTGGTGCGCGCCGGAAAGCTGAGGAGGGCGCAGAGGATGTGCGAGGACAGGGGGCAGCCGTGGCGGGCGGCGGCCATGGCCGGTGGCGTGGTGGTGGGGTCCCGCGACGAAGAAAACTATGAGATGGGGGAGGAAAAGGACGAGGAGGGGGATCGTGTCGTGTACTTGCCGGGGCAAGCGATGTGGCAAGAGATGTGTTGGCAGCTCAGGTAGGAGATGAATGTGTGACGTGACCCGTAGCCAAGAAGAAGCGGGTGACTTGCCGGCTGGCTGACAGACTGCTGCCGCCACGCTAGTCGCATTTGCGGCCGAACTGAGTTAGGTACCAGTAGACGTTACAGTAGGTGGAAGGCGATGGGTTTCAATGGTCTTGGTGCGTACGGGGGGGGGGGGGGAGGTGAGAGTACGCGCGTCTTCTCGTCGGATGCGAATTCCGTGGACCGCGGCCTACAGGCGGTAGCTCGTGCTGCCGACACCGATGCTGCTGCTGCTGTTGGTCCGTTGACACAAGTCTGCATCGACAACGTTTTCGCTCTCTACGTGGGTATCCAACCCCCGGGCTCATCTTTCTCGTCTCGGTTGCTCTTGTCACTTGTTCCACCTATTATTAATAGTAGTGTACCTGCTCGCTCGAACCGCACCCTAACCTCGCTGTTACGGGTCTGTTGCGGGTCGCGAATTACAACTAACTGCCGTACGATGCTTAAACCACCCCCCGCGTCTGTGATGACCATGTTTTCACATTAGCTCAGTTCCCTTGAGTGTCGCTCGTGGTCACAAAACAGTTCGTGTCGTACTGCGACATACTCGCACGTACAGCGTTTCTGTCTGGAGTGCGTACGAGTTATTGGTGCTTAACTTTTTCCAACTCACAGCTAACCGCTATACCAATGAATACGTACGAGCGTTTTTACAAACTATCGGGGAGAACTCGCAGCCGGGTTTTTTTCTTCAGTAGAACAAACAAAATGCACCTAAAAGCTGGCAGATCAAGCAATTCGCCGATCCTCATGTTTTCAAGCTGCGTGCGATACTTTCGGTCGTGCGTGCTATATGCAGGGTTTTATTACCCTCGGGATCTTTCTCTAAACGACGTTTTCAGTTTCACGGTTTCAAGCCGGTTTTTTTTTTATTTCTTTTATTTAATATTCCATGCGTCCAATTGCCCCGCGCAGTGTGTCCCTCGAGAGAGGCGCGAACAACTCGGAGGGCCCGTCTCGTTCTGTGGCCAAGCACGAAGCAGCGGTGTTTGCCCACCTCGCCGGAAACGCGGAGCTGCTGCTGGGCTCCGACTTGACCCAGTCCTGGGAGGACCAGGTGAAAAAACAAATCCGCTCGTAACGGACAGGGTTTGAGGGACGGGAGCGTAAAGGGTCGTACGCCAGACGACACAGCGCACGTTTGGTGATAGCTTTACTGTCGACAAGTTCGGTCGGCCCCACGACGGGCGTGTTTGCGCTACGAGTACCGTATGTTTTAGCGTTAATTTGGTGCATGGATACCTCTCTGTGTGGAAGACAGGGTCGGAGATACCTGTCGTAAGTCTCGGAGCACGCACGCGCGAATGGACACGTGCATCGGTCAAGCAATGTCAGATCTCGGGTCACGAGCGGTCTCTCGTCATTGGTGGTGTTTGGCCCGTCCCCGGGAGATCGCTATCGGGAGATTATTCCGCCGCAAGACTGTGGGGACCTAAGTCCTCCCTACCGAGTCATTTTAGGTCTAGTATCTCCTTGCTAAATGTCAACGCGATAATTCTGCTCGGCTTACGTCGGCCGTAGCGACGGTTACATGGGGCCCTCGCCTCGCGACCTCACCACGGCGACTTCATCGCGACTACATCTGTCCCTAAATATAAAGACGGTTTTACAGTTTCAGAAACAACTATAAACTCGTCGGGCGCGGTTTCGGTCGCTAGCTGAGCCCCTTCGGTAGACTTTTCGCTAGCCATCAACAAGCACGATCCGCGAGTACTGGAACTTTTCGCGGGGATAACTTCCCGCTTTTTTTTTTTTTTGCTTTTCGGGAATACGCAGCTTTCACAAAACTTGTCACGTTTTTTTGGCTGTTTGCTCCAAGTACAGCAAGCAGCAAGTAGTGGGTGTTTGTGAAATGGCTATAAACCGACTTTACCCTTTTAGAACCGCAGTCCCGTTCTTGGGGACAAACCACTCAAATTATAAGTAGGTTGTTCCCAAATCGGGGACCGCACGCAGTCCTAGAAGGGCTGGACAGTAATGTCCGCAGTGGCTGCTGCCCCGAGATTGTTTTTTTCAGCTGTGCGCGTATTGTACATCAAGAGCCCCCGGGGTTTGGGCGATGCTTCAGGCATCGAGCGGAAGTCCCGCAAGAGGCCGTGAATTTTGCGATCAGCGCGAGTAAAGCTTGGCGGAGGTGTCGACGTGTCCACCGAACCCAGAAGCATCCGATGAGAGCGGGTGCATATCTCCTAGAGAGCAGCGCCGGCTTTAGACTTCTCTCTTTCGCTGAAATAAGATAGCGACGCAACTGGCAATGTTTTTTTTTCCAACAGCCAATCAGCTGTCAATGTGTGTGTGTGTTTTTTTTCCCAATAGTTCGGCGAAACAGGCATGAAGCCAGTCAACGGGGTGTCAGTAGTTGATATTTTTGTGACCGTGGGTTAGGTATCACGAAAATGAATGATCATATTGTGAGAATATCATCATCATCAGTCAACTGCTGTTATACTATGGCGTCCCGCCGAGTTGGCGGGTGGCTTGGGGGGGGTACTGCTGGTGCGGCATATTGGTGGCGCCAACTGTTTGGTTCCGCCGCCCTGGTGTTACACGATGCCCTTCACGGAGTATAGTGGTTGGTGCCTTCGGCGGCAGGAAGTGTGGCAGGAAACTTCAACCATTGGCAGTGGTGGGCGCCGGTCGCGTGCTTACGCGCGCGCACCGGAAGTCTTAATTTCTTTCCCTCGCGGGTTTTGTGTCTGGAGGCGTGTCGAGCGGCGGGGGCATGGGGAAAAAATAACGAAGTTTCTCCTCACCCCCTCCATGGTCATACGACTACGGTCATGCCTGACATGAGTACACCCCCCACCCCTCCACCTCTCCCAATAATCTCCCTTTTTGCTCTGTTTATTTATAGGCATGGGTGCGTTTCACGACGCTGCTCCACCTGAAAGTTCTTCGCGAGCGGATAAGCCACCGACGGGTCCAGGCGGCTCTCAGCTCGCTCTACCCTGGCGTTGCGACCTTGAGGTATCTCCTTTTGTTGTTGTTGTTGTTGTTGTTATTGTTGTTGCTGTCGTTGTTGTTGTTGCTGCTGCTATTGTTGCTACGAGTACCTCAGTTTTGCTTGGAGCTGATAATGATATTTTTGATGCAGTTACTGGTGCTGATGTGGATGTTTTTGATACTGTGGGTTATAAAGGATGCTTGTGATTCCGTTGCCGCTGGTGGCGGTTATGATACCGCTGCTGCTGCTGATGATGATCATGATGCCGTTGTTGCTGCTGGTGTTGATGATCATGGTACTGCGGGTGTGCGGTTGCTGCTGCTGTAGCGTGCAACCTGGGGGTTTCGTACTGGCCGCTGGTGCTTCTCCCACTGCTGCCGCTGATACACTGTAATTTTCGTGTGCTGGGGTTTCGGTATTGGCTGCTGCTGCTGCTGCTGCTGTTGATGATGGTCCAGTGTTTGTTGCTGAGGCTCTTGTGTAACGAAGGGAATGCACGAGCTGATGTAGGTGCATCGTTTAGTCCAGGTGTTTCTCTCGTCTTTGTTATTTTATCCTCCGGCTGACGGGCCCAAACAAATCTTCAGCTCAACATCTACCTGATATATCTGCGTCTTGCCAAAGTCAAACTCGGTTGTAGAACGCAACCGTGCGTCTGTTCGGTAATTTATGCTTCCTACGCATGTACCTGGGATACAGCTATTTTCCATATTGTCGTCTTCGCCCTCGAGACCGCCGAACAAAAAACGAAACCGTCACGGATATCACTTTCGTTCCCCGTATAAATAGAACGATTCCCTCAGCTTTTTTTCAACAGCGAAACGAGTTTCACAAACAGGACTTATTTATTTTTCGTCCAGTTTGCACCTACAACTTGTGTGCGCACGTGCGCACTCAGGCAATAAGTAACCTCGACGAAAGAGCGGTGCCGTCCGAGGGTTGTGCTGTACGTACACGTGTTAGGTCTCGGTCGGTCCGGGTGTTGGGACGTTGAGTCTACTGCGACCCGGCCAGCTGTCATCTCCACTCTCTCTGCCCCCAACAAGAAAAAATGCTATCGGTGTAAGACCTTTTTTGCGGGGGGGGGCGCGTCCAGGCCTGTTTTGTCCTTATTGTACTGGTTTTAGTGAAGGGATCGGTCAGCCAAGGCCTTTCTGTCTGTCCCCAACAAGCAATGCTATTGGTATAGGAGACCTTTTTTGGCGGGGAGGATTGGGCTTTATTTCTGTCCCCATAAAAAAAATGCTGTTTGTATAGGAGACCTTTTTTTGCGGGGGGGGGGGGGCGCATCTAGGCCTGTTTTGTCCTTAATATACTGGTTTTGGTGCAGGGATCGGTCAGCCAATACACCAACCCGTGGTCTCCTACTCGTAGCGCCTTTTCACGCAAGGTTTACCGCTACCTTCTTCACTACTATATTTGCGCGTACGGTCTGCCGTGCTTGTGTCGGCATACCTCCAGGAACGCCTCTTGTCAAAACCCTCCGCCGCGGCAACGTGTAGGGATGTTGCTGTGTGAATACCCCCGTCCCCTTCCACCTCCCCACCCCCCGTCTCCGCCCCCACCCTCGGCCCCCGCTGCTACCGCGCTTCTTGTTTTTGTTTGCTGCAGGACGGATGAGCGCTTGCTGGAGCTGATGATGCAGTCGGCGCCCCCTACGAGCCACGGGTCAATCTTCGAGGTTCTCGATGACAATTCGCGAGGGCGCGTCCGCGCGGAGGGCAAGGGGGTATACCGCCAGGCAAGAGCCGTGTACTCCTCGGCGAGGGGGGGGCACTACGGGGGGAACACAACAGTCAGAACCAAATGTTGTGTGGAATCATTGGGGGATATACTGTTTTTGGGGTCCATAGTGGGTTCTGATTACAACATTAGCCCCCCCTGTGATGGTTGGGTGTGGATGTGTGCAAATACCGTGCGGTAGTGGAAGTAGCAGTGTAAAGCAGCGTTTTATTTTCGTGTTTTATGTGTTCGTCTGACTGACTCTCCACCCGCCAGCCCCACCCCACCCCACCCCGCACACCTCCCCCCCCCGGTCCTCGGTCGCCCGCACGCGTCTCACAATCCGAACGTGGACTCCCCCCCCCCTGACCCCCATCAGGCTCAGCAAGCGCTGGTCCTCGGAGAAAGGGACATCCCCCTCTTCCTCAGGAATATCCTCTGGCGCGTGGCGAACGGCGGTGCCGCCAGCGTCGGCGACGAGGGGCAGGGGGGAGAGGGGGAGGGGGGCGGGAGGGGGGCGGCTCCGAGGATGTTTTGCTCCCCCCAGCTCCTGCGGTTTGCGGCGCACCTCGCCCTGCTCCTCGCCGCCCAGTGCCCGTACCTCACTATGGAAGACGAGACGGCGGAGGCTATTGAGGATGTGGTGTGCGCGTACGCTCAGCACTTGGCCACGACGCAACAGGTGGGTGGGTGGGGTGAGGGTGGATGGAGTGGGGAGGGGAGGTGGGAGGGGCGGGAGATGAGGGGTGGCGGGGGGTCGATCAAGGGAGTTGATGGGGTGGGTGGGTGGATGATGACACCCGAGTTCTGGTTGTTGTTTCCGTCGCTTCTCAGTTTTCCGTATCCCCTCTCTCGCATTCAGCTTTTACGCCCGCCGTGACAATCCGAACAAGCCGCGGTGGTCACGGGTGGTGGTAGTGGTGGAAGATCATATGTTGTATGTCTACCTTTTGCTCTTTTCCATCCGCCGAAGGGAACAGGGCTTTCCTTGGTTATATATGAAGGCAAGAAAAAAAAAAAAAAAACTGTGAAATAAAAACGTTTACTCAAAACTCATATTTGCACGCTTGGTGTGATAATCCGATCGCGCATTCTACGGGGTGTGTAGGTTTCAGAGGTGTCTACAAACTATTGCAGGTTTTCAAAGCAACGGAGTCGCTACCTACCAAGTATGTCGTAAAAGCGACTGCTGTAGTTGAATACGGTATACTCCATAGAACGCTTCTTTTTTTCCTTCTTTTTTTGGTCCTCGGGAATTGTTGCCTTGAGGCCGTTTCCTATGCGGTTCGATTTTTGAGCTTCAGATTTTGACCCGATCGCTTTTTCAGATGTGAACTTGGCAAATCGAAAGAGCCTTCCTATGCGGAAAAATCATATTTATTGTGTGTGTAGAGATTCGAGCAAACGCCGAGACCAACTGCTGTTTTTGTGGTTTGGCGCCGCGAGGAGAAGCGCTGGGTGCGCTGCCCTGCGCGTAGGACCCAAGCGTGCGAGCCAAGGCTGACTGCCTCTGGTCTGGCGGCAAAGAGACGTGGCGAGTGCGCTAGAGCCCACCTGTCTTGGTATTTTGTGTTCATTTTGTGACTGACTGCTGCTGCTGCTGCTGTACAGCAGTGTAAGTCTACGAGAACTCGTACGTATCCACGGAGAGGTGCGTGCCGAGTGCGCTTCTCTTGGTCTCTAGGCCCGAGCCCGCTCCAGGCGACTGTAGTCTGGCCACGGAGGGACGGGCCGCCCGCCGCCCGAGCGTCGGGCGCGAAGCAACGTCGCTATAAAGCTGTGTCACCATCCAACTCATCGATCGTTCTGCTGCTGTTTGCTGTCGTGGATAACATCTTGAAATTAGAGAGCATGCCATTTTTCGATTTGAAAATCTGATGACCCAGGTCGTCGGATTTTGGGCCAAAATCCGACGACTTGGGTCATCGGATTCTCAAATCGAAAATTTTCCGGTCGGAATTTCCATATTTGGACTGCATAAGCAGCGTCATTCGTTTTTGAGATCGTTGAGATCGAAAAACACAAATCTGAAGCTCGAAATCGAACCGCATAGGAAACAGCCTGAGAGTCTGAATTACCTTTTTTTTTTTTGGAGACGAAACCGCGCATACGATTCTTCGGCATTCTCTCGCCTCCGGTGTGGTCCATTCTATTTGCATTTTTTCATCCATCACTTTTGCTTTCCAGCCTAACTCGTGGGGGGTTTTACCCTCAGCGATCTCCTGGACAAGCCGTGGTCACAGGTGTCATCCATTCTTCCCCCCGGTACGTGCCTTCATTTTTATCGCGCATAGATAGGGTGCAGCATTCCCGCTGCTCGTCGATTTTCATCGAAGGTTGCCAACTCACGCTCTCGCGCTTTCCGCTGATCAGTTTGTATGCATGAAAAAGTCCTTGCGAGTATGCACTCGGTGAGACTCGAATCCACGAGATTCATCTTAATTTGTAGGCACGCGGACCACCTACCAAGCCACCGGGGCCGCCGGCCATATGGAAGCAAACGAGAGCCGAAAAAACGCTGAAAAATTAAAAATTACCCACACGATATGGTCTCCTGGAAAAAGAAACAAATCCTTTCAACACACTCTGAGGTGTTTGGGGCGCGAAAAAAAGATCCGCTGGGTTTTGGTATTCTTGGGGCTTCTCGTGATGGATGTGTACACAGCAATGCCTGGCCGAGGGTGGAGATTATGTAAAGATGGTCCGGACGTGCCCTGCTTCCCCGTGTTGACGGGCCGGAAGCGGGAACGTCACATCGATACCATATGATAGGTGGAACGGTATATCGATATGTGGAACGGCGCATCGGTATGCGATTTCGGCGCGTAGATACGTGAAACCACTCATCGATACGTAGAACGGCATCTCGATACTTGAAACCGCACATCGATATGTAGAACGGTGCAGGTGTATCGTTACGTGGAACGGTATATCGATATGTGGAGCGGCACATTGATGTGTGAAACGGCACATCGATGTGTGAAACGGCGCATCGATATGTGGAACGGCACATCGATGTATGGAATGGACATCGATATGTGAAATGACGCGTGGACAAATCAACATGTGGAGAGGCACATCGGTTTGTGGAACGGTATACCGATACGTGAAACGGCACTGGTATGTGAAACGGCACATCGATGTATGGAAGAGCCGGGCTAACACCCCCAACCCCCAAGAATCTATGAATCTTTTGAAAACATGAAGAATGCTTGCTCGATGCACAGCAGTTGCATCCCTCCCTGCACATGCCCGGTGATGCCCACGAAATATATCACTTCCTCCTCCTCCGCCTCAGAACCCACCCTCACCTCCGCCGCCACCTTGATACCCTGGAACACCCCCTGTGATGCGCGTTCCCTTTCTTGAGCAGGTCCGTCTTGTGGCAGTGTACGCGGCCACCCTGCCCACTCTTCGACGCCGCGAGCTTTACGCCGGGTTTCTTAGAGGCCTGGAAGGCGATGGCGACCGCCGCGAAGCGCTCGAGCTGGCGGAGCGGCACATGGGAGGAGATGTGCAGGCCATCCTTAAAAAGGTGCCCATTTTTTTTCCAATACCAGTATTATACTTCGCTTACCAGTACGCCCTGCCCGCTGTGAGTTTTCGAGCTATTGGGTATATAGTCGAAAGTCTGCTTTGCAGGCTGCTCCGGCTGAGGGGAGGGGTCTACAAAAACAGAAATAAACTATCTATATATATTTCGAGTAGATATATATTTGTGTCGGTATTGTTTCACCAACGGGTGTTGAGTACTGATATTCTTTTGAGCAGTGGGTTAGGGCTTGCTGGGCGTTTCTTATTGTCTGTTCCCTGTGAGCAATTGCGCAAAACTGAAACAGTCGGTTCTTTCTTTTTCGTGTGCTTTCGTCACGAACGTGTTTTTTTTCGACCCCGACCCGTCTGTGTTGTGGTTTGCGTGGGAGGTGGCCCACGTTGCGGTAGAGCAACTCGCCTCACTTCCGCTCCCCCACGTTTTTTTTTTTTTTTTGCTACTTACGCCCCACCGACTACGACCCCCCCCCCCCCCCTCCTCCACCCCTCCCTCCCTCCATCTATCCATGCACACCATGTCCTCCGTCCATGTACATACAACTACAGCAGTAACTGTACCTCACTTGTCAGATCTTTTATTTCACTTTTTAGCACTTTGCAAGTTTTTGTAGTCGTGTTCGTAGCACTTCCCTGGTACCGGAGAGCACTTTGGGCGGAAAATCGGTCCATACGTTGCCGACTAGAGGGGTACCTGGTACCAGTATATACCTATCTATATATAACGCCGGTCGCCCCGGTGGTTCAAGTGGTTAACCTCGAATTCTACTTGTTTGAGTCCTGGGTTCGAGCCCCAGGTGGGTCGGACTTTGACTTTATTTGCAAAAATAAAAAAAGGATTCAATTGTTGAGAGCGCCTTGCAGCGTGGGTAGGCACAATTCGATGCGAGTCGACGAGGGAAGAAAATGCTGAAATCTTCTCGCGATAAAAATGAAGGCACGTACCGTAGCGGGAAGGGGGGAGAAGAGCCTACTATGTGACCCCGGATCTGAGTTACGAGTTGGAAGGAGAGAGAGAAGAAGATGTGCGAAGATAATGAATGGGATGAGAAAAAATATAATACCAGGTATATATATAAATCTACTATATATACCTATCTATATTATATATATATATATTATATTTCTGGAGTTCCTCGAAGGTACTACTACCGGGGTCATGTCTTCCTGGTGCGCAATTTTGTTGAGCCTTAGTGCTGATGTTGCGACGGGAGCTATAGGTTAAATTGACACACGACACGGTAACGTGGAAGTGTGGTGAGCTTAACCCCTTTAGAACCGCAGTCCCGTTTTGGGGACAAACCAGTCAAATTTCAAGTAGTTTGTCCCCAAAACGGGACTACGGTTCTAAAGGGGTAGTTTGTCCCCAAAACGGGACTACGGTTCTAAAGGGGTTAAGCTTTATTTTTACCAATCCGCCGGAGGATTAAAAAAATATATTAAGAAAAAGCTGAGCCTTGTTCACCGCTGCCTAGGTTGTGGAAACAATACCTACAACAACTACAACAACTACAACAACAACATAAACAGCAACAACAACAACAAGCGCTGACCTCCCTCCCCTTACCCACCTGTCCTCCTGTACCCTCCTTCGCCTTGACCACGCACTTGTATTACGGGGGGACCATAGTTAACAGGACCTATGGTATACATAAAAACCTATATGTTTAACCATTTTTACTAACAATATTTGGTCCTGTTAACTATGGCCCCCCGTAATAGTACGACGATGAATTCATGCGCACTTCGAGTATGACGATGAATCCATGCGCACTTCGAGTATGACGATGAATCCATTCGCACTTCGAGTATGACGATGAATTCATGCGAGAGTAGCAACAAAATACTGTTACGGGGGACCATAGTAATGAGGACCAAATTTTGTAAGTAGAAATGGTTAAAATGTATAGGTTTTTATGTATACTACAGGTCCTACTAACTATGGTCTCCCGTAATATTAATGTTAATAGCGTTAAACTCCCTCCCTTACTGACCTGCCCCCATACACCCCCCCCCTTAGCCGGGAGGAGGAGGAAATAGATGCACAAGTGTGCCCGTGTGGAAAAGCCGTAGAGAGTAGAACTCACACAGTAGGAGAATGTGAAATATACAAGCAGGAGCGGGATGTGTTGAAAGAGGAGATGAGGGAAATGGACGAGTGTGACATGGGAGGAGTTTGATACACTAGATAGCAGCAAGAAAACGATCGCTTATCCTAGGAAATGGATGGTGGCCACAGGCGGCCGAACAGGAAGGGGATAAGATTGACAAAAAAAAATCTATGTGATATATGGAAACGACGTAATGAGCGCCCAATTGCTGGAGGTGTCTCTACGGTGCTCCGTCTCGAAAGGGATGCGTGGTCAATGGTCAAATGAATAAGGCAAACAACAAATGAGTACGCCCCCCCCCCCTCCCTTCCTCTGTTTTTCTTCGCAGGTGGTGGAAGACGTGAGGCTGCAGACGCCGTCGGTGGCACCGAGGGTGCCGAGGCAAGTGCCCGAGGGGGACCTGAAGAAGATAAAGGCTGTGTCGTGGCTATTGGACCACCCGGGGGCGCGCGGCGAGGCGGTGGTGCAGGTGTGTGCGCCTGCTCTTGGTGCGCTGGTGATGATGATGATGATGATGATGAGGAGGAGGAGGAGGAGGAGGGGAACGATTTGTCATTGTCGCTTTGTGTTTCATCGGTACGATTATTTTCGTATTTGTAATTGCCGTTGCCGGTATCAATCATCGTTTTGTCAATATCGTAGTCATTTTCATCATCACCACTGTCAATAAATATCACCCACCGCCCACGGCCGTACCCGCTATCATTCTCATTGTTTTTTTTTTATCAGTACGATATCAATATATATTTTGTCACGATTTTTCATCAGAATTATCATGGCGTCACTGTTGGTACTATTACGGGGGACCATAGTTAATAGGACCAAATATTGTTAGTAAAAATTGTTAAACGTATAGGTTTTCATGTATACCATAGATCCTGTTATCTATGGCCCCCCGTAATATCATCTTAATCATTGCCTTGGTTGCCTTCGTTATTGGTCATCACTATCGTCATCGTTATCATTAGAAACCCTCCTCCTCCTCCTCCTTCTCATCTTTCTCGTTCGCTAACTCCTCTTGTTTTACCGCAAAATGTTGGTATTTTCCGCTGAGACACCGGAGACAGGGAAGAATGCAGTCTTTGTTTCGTGTTTCGTCTGGGGGTCGGCCTAGACATTCGTTTGTTCGCTCGGCCCGCCGACTGCCCGGCGCAAACCTCCTGCAGAATTCTGGCAATTAGTTTTATTTTTGTTGTTGTTCATGTGGTTGGTGTAGTTTTTTTCGCCTGGTTCTGTCATGTCTCATTTTGTGTCATGTCTAATGCTCGCCCCCGCCCATCTTCCGCTTCCCTCCATCCCTCCCCCCCTGCCCCCCCCCCCTCCCACTCTACCCCATCCACCCCTCCCCGCCCTCCCCTCCTCCATCGCCTTGCATGCAGGCGAACGCCCTGGCCCGACACCTCATGCTCCAAGAGTACCAGGTGTCAGTCATCGGCGGTCTGGGCTCCGCTAACGGCGGCGGCGGCGCCTCCCACGGCGCGGGCGCGCTACCGTGGGCAACGCCCCCAGAGGACTCGGCCGAAGACGAGGGAATGGAAACCCCCGCGTTGCTGTCGGCTCGCGCGGAGGCCGTCGGCAAGCTTCTGGCTGCCGTCGCTCAAAACGGAGGTCAGAACGACGATCACAATGCCGCGCAGAGCAATCGTAGCGGACCCAGCCCGGAGGAAGTGGAAGCGAAGGCGGAGGAGGAGATGGAAGGTATCGATGCGGACGCTGCCCGCGAACACACGTGCTGGGCGCTGCTCCTGGAGGCTAGAGCGGCGTACCTGGAGTGGGTTTCGGCGCGCCGAGCTCGGGAGCAGGATGAGGATGAGGACCGGCGGCGGCAGCAGCGGGGGGGGAGGGGTGCGTTGGAGCTGCGGCGTGGCCCGGAGGCAGTCGGGGACGAGCTTGTCCACGGCGCCGCGGTTAAGGCAATGGACGCCATGGAAAGGGTGCTGACGTTTGAGGTTAGTGTGCCGGAGGGAAGAACGGGGGAAGGGGGCGCGCGCGGGGGCGGTGGGGGGGGTGTACTCCTGTCATGCATAGCTGTAGTCGTATGACCATGTCATAGACCCTCGCATCCCTACAATGCCGGACGGAACACGTCGGGTTTTCCTGAGGGGAGGTGTACTCAAGTCATGCATGACCGTAGTGCATGACCGTAGTCGTCGGGGGGGGGGGGTCGACGCCCGCAATGTATCCCAACGTGTCTTGCTCAACACGTACCCCTCCTTCCCCTCCCTCCCCACCCCAATCCGACCCAACCCAACCCAACCCAACCCAACCCAACTCAACCCAAACCCAACCACACACCCTCCCCCCCCCGTCCCCTCCTCCCCCCGGCGCCACCAGGACGGCTGGATGTACCCACAAGACCCCACCGCGAACCTCAACCCGACAGCATCGACAGTAGCAACAGAAGTATCGTCTTCGACGGCGGTGGGGTCTTGGATCCACGTGAGCATGCGCGGTGTCGCTGCCGACGACGGCGGCGCCGGAGGCGTTACGGGCGGGGACATGGTTATGTCCTTCCCCTCGGGAGGGCACCAGGGTAGCGGGGACGGGGACGGGGGGGTTAGCGGCAAGCGTTACCGCACTCCGGAGGACAGGAGAAAGGCAAAGGAGGTAGCCGAAGCGAGGGGGAGAAGGGCGAGGGAGGAGAGGGCGAGCGTGGCAAGAGCTGCGGAGGCGGCGAGATGCGCGGAGGCGGTGGCGAGGCGGGAGGAGCTCCTACGCGTTCGGGAGGCGTGCTTGCCGGGGCTGGTCTTCTTGACTCATGAGGTGGGGGGCTTGTGCTTTGTTTTTGTGCCTCCCCGTGACGGGGCTTCATCCGGAGTAGTCCAATGGGTGTTGATTTCTAAAATTCGCAGAAGCGAACTTCGATGTTCAATGTTTTCAGACGCTGGAAGCGGACGTGAACGTTTTTTGACGCTTGAAGCGGACCCGGATGTTTTTAGACGCTGAGTGCGGAACTCGATTTTTAGTTGCTTTGATGCGGGTTTCCATTTTTTATCGAGGCTGGGAGTGGACTTGGATGTTCTCGTTACGCTGGAAGCCGACGTGTGGATGTTTTTAGACTCTGGATGCGAATTTCGATTTTTAGATGCTGCAAGCTGATTTCCATGCATTTTGCATTTTGATGCTGCAAGCGGGGTTATAAGGTTCAGATTCTGGAAGCAGGCTCGGGGTTGAAAATTAAAAACCCCTTCTCAGTTGCGACGCCCTTCTCTTTGCACTATTAATAGTCGAATTCCTGTCAAGTTTGTCGTTCCGCCAATCGCGCGAATGCCTCCTTATGTTAGACCCCCTTCCCTTTCTACCAGTTGAAATCTTGATATTTTGTGTCGTAGACTCACTTCGCTCTCCGCCGGTTCAAGGTATATTTTATTAGACCCGCCTCGATAGTGCGTGCCTTATTTTTCACGCCCCTTCCACTTCCACACACGGCACGCCTCTTTGTCTTCGACCTCGTTCAACTTCCACGAATGGTATGCCTCATTATCAAAAGGTTTTACCCCCTTCGCTTTCCACTAAGGGTACACCTTCAATTCGAACGACACGTAACATCAGCCATCGGCGTAAAGTCAACTAACCACTTGTACTTGAGGCCGTTCTCTTTCCACCGCTCAGGCGCCCCTCACCTCACCATGTATGTAACCGCCTCGCCTTCTCAACCGATTGGACTGAAACGCCTCATTTGCGCAGGTCGGGAAAAAAAACATTATTAAAATACTTACGTTTATATCCTTGACCATAAGTAGTAATATTATATATATATACCCATGCGCGACCGAAGTACCATACCACTCTCTGCGGAAATGTAAGGGCCGTTTTTTTGGGGGGTATCGTCCACATCATTATTGTTTTGTTCGCCTGCGTAGCAATATTGACGTCGTTTTGGATCTTCAAAACTATCCCCGTTTTGGTATGCCTCGCGGGACACCGGCTCTCCCGAGCGCCGCCCGACCCCCCCCGCGGCCGCACGGCGGTGCCACGCCTTCCCCACACAGCAGCCCCTTGGTGTTCCCGTCGAAAGAAGGCGCGCCTTCGCCAAACTCGGTGAACGGGGAGCGTCGAAAGGCGCCCTCCCGGGGACGGGATCGGGCAGGGGGTTCCAACTTTTTTGGGGGCGTTTTCCTCCGGGGAACGTTATTTTATGTCCATTGTTTTGAGTTTCCTTTTATGTGGTAGGCTTTCTTTTTTCGGAGATTGATCAGTATCCTGCCCCCCCCCGCCCCCCCTCCCGGGATTGAGTTCCCTTGTTTTGGATCAGAGGTAGAGGTCTCAATTGAGTAGGCCCAGGTCAGTCAGTGGTTCGAATTGCCCTGTTTTTTATTTCTGATCGTGCGGCATTTGAGTATTATGATGCTAAAGACCCATACGATTGTTGTTTTGTACACTAAATAGAGCACATACCAGGTACCATTATTGAATCAAGACCGGTACGCGGGTGGGCGGGGGATGTTTAACACGGATTTAGTCCGCTGATGTTGCAGCGTACCTCTTACGGGGGAGCATAGTAAATAGGACCAAATATAGTTCGTACAAATAGCGAAATATACAGGTTTTGTGTGTACCGTGGGTCCTGTTTAGTATGGTCCCCCGTAATAGTTAATGATTGAAACCCAAACGATCGCTAGATTTCCGACCAGAGTGGCTCGCAGCTTGCAAAGAAGAGCTTTAAACATTATCGACCTCATAGCCGACGTTTTTTTGTTTTTTCAAACATTTTTTTTTTGTTACAGGTGGCGCACGGCACTGGCCTCTGGATGCTCCAGTGGGGCTCCGCCGACGTTGCTAGGGAGTGGTTCGTGCGTGGCCAGACAGTGGCCAACACGGTTGCCAAGGACGAGCACCGCACGTGGCGCGCGATGAGCCAGGGGCACATGATCCGGCTCTTGCAGTGCGTGGAGCGCAGCTCGACGAAGGTGTTGGAGTACGACGAGGGCTGCGCTGTGTAGGCGACGGGTCGCTCGTGTGTTCTCCGGGCGGTGGTGGTGGTGGTGTTGCTGCTGTTCTTGCTGCTCGTGCTATGTTGTATGCTATGTTTCGGTTTTGTTTGCTGGTAGGCTGCCTGGCTCCGAGCGAAATAGAACATTGGCAGAGATAGAATGAGAGAGAAGAGCTGAGGTTCGGGACGGGTCTACAGTAGTATACGACCAGGGCGAGTTGGGATCGACCTTGCATGCAAGGGGCGTGTGATGCTTTGCTGTGGGCAGAGGGGTGCCGGGAGGGACGGAGCGAGGGAGTAGAAAGGGGCGTAACATGCGTTTGTGTGTTTTTTTAGTTGTCCCGTTTGGGGGGGGCGGGAGGGGGCGGAAAGGGGGATGCGGGGTGAACGCACAACGGTACGAGGGCATGCGTGACACACCCAGGACCCAAGCGTCAAGTGGACGGGTGTTGACGTCGGGTGGTGACTTCTACCAATACAGTAGTTGGGTTGGATGCTCGACCTTCGGCGTACGTTTTGTGCAGTCTTCGCGCCCGCGATTGCGATTAGCTCAGAAAGGCGGGGACATTTTTTGTTTTGCTGATTTGGCACACCTAGGGTAGGCTTTTTCGGCAGAAAGCTTCGCTTTTGTTTTATCGAACTGTAACCGCGTTTTTGTTCGTTTTTCCCGCAGTGTGTGAATGGTCGCCACCGGGGTTAGGGACGATGGTTGTAGCATCTCGACCCCGTCTATCCGTTGGAAGGGTTCCGTGGCTAATGGGGGGGGGCGTGCGTGCGTGATAGTAGTCTATCGATCCGTCGGAGCTTCTGTGTACCCGTTGGAAGGAGCTTGCGTCCGTTGAAAGGAGCTTCCACCCGATGGAAAGGAGCTTATATCCGTTAGAACGAGGTTCGACACGTTGGAAGGTATCCGTTGGGTAAGAGCTTCTAGCCGTTGGAAGGTTTGACTGACTGATGGGGGCGTGAGTGAATGCTCGGCGACCGCCTCGGCTACGGCCTTGGCTACGGCGGGTTTGCTAGGAATTCGGAAGGCGGCTACGATAAAACGACCTGACTCGGGCGGAACATCTCATCATCTCGGCAGCCACTCTGTGTAGCACGTTACCGTCTCCTGTATTTTTAGGGTTAGGGTTGGCTAAAAAACCAATCATTTTTTTCCTGACTTTTACGTCCGTCTGCTGACGTTTTCTCCTTTTCTTTTGCCATCACTTTTACTTTCCAGCTCAACTCATATCATATACTATCATCAGTATATAAGGCTTCTATACCCTCAGCGCCATCCTGAACCATAGCAGTAGCTGTGGTCCAGGTGTCTTCCTTTGTGTTTTTTTAAGTTCACAATGTCAATTGGGTTCTCTGATATGCCGAGTTTTTTTTTTTTTTTTTTCAATTTTTTTGTCTTGTCTGAACCCCTCGAGTTCTTCAGTCCAGGCATATGACCTACTCACCTTTTCCCTCCAGCGATCCCCCAAACCACGGCTGCCCATATCGCCACGGAATCGACGACTACAGACAGCATCGGCCTGAACGAAGCAACCCGGCGCTGCTGGGTTTGAGGACGACGCATTCAGCACCGGAGCTGCTTCGTTCAGCAGGAAAAATATTGCACTGCTCGTGCAGCAGAGTGTTCACCTTAGATGTCTGATGAGACCGCGTTTCTCATTGAGCGGTGATGGTTCCGTCAACGTACCCGGCCCCCCACAGGGTTTACCGCGGGAGTGTACGGGATTTTACCACGATCCTGCGGAATTATTGAAATCCCGTTGCCGTACGTATGGTAAAAATCCTGTCCAAAAAAACTGATTTCTTACTGATTCCGCGCCGTTTAATAATCTCCCAAAATCCTGTTTCCATGCGGTATTGTCCCGCACAACGACGTACCGATCCTGCGCAAGTCGGATGCCGTTTCCGTGCACTATTGTCCCGCACAACGGCGGTGTATATACCTATCCGCCATTTAATAACCTCCAATCCCGTTTCCTGGAATCTCGTGTGTGTACGCGGTTGAAGAAACAAAGCAACCCCCTTTTCCGTGGAATCTTGTGTGTGTGCACGGTACACCATTCTACCTGTACGTACCAGGTAGGGTACGGTGGTATAATTCTTTAGGTTAACCTCCCCTGCAGTCTCTATGATAATACGACTACGGCCATGAACGACATGAATACAATCCCCCCTCCCCTGCAGTGGTCCTGAGAAGACGAGCTATGGATCCCCCCAGCTCCACCGATACACCACGCCGGACGACACGCAGGCGAACAGGGAGCCCTCCGCTTCGACGAGGTGCATCAGGGCACCGTGCGTGTCCAGGCTGCGCGAAAAAACAAGCCGCGACGCGACGGACATACAGCAGTACGCGACACCACATACTGAATCTCTCGGTTCGGGCCAAGCTGTGTCAAATTATTGTGTGAGACAGGGTGTTTTCTGCGCTACCAATTTCAGTGTACGAATAATTCAGGGTGAGTCCTACACGAACGAATTCCGGGAGTGTCCTGCACGAACGATTCAGAGTGCATCCTACACAAAGATCAGAACAGCAAACGAGCAAAAAACTTTAGTTTCGTGCTCAAGTCAAGCCAAAGATGATGATTTTTTCAATTTCTCAAGTGCTGTCGCGTACGTACTGCTGTACAGCAAGTCTCATCGACGTCGGGTGGCAGCTTATTTCGGGATAGCAGAGGACCCCCCCCCCGTGCGTGAAAGCGCAACAATTTTTCGCCTTCATTTGGGGGGGGGGGGGGGGGGTCAATTATCGGCCGCGGGCGGCCCAATCGCGGGCAGCTCATACCCGAAAGTCCGAGTCAAAACTAATTTCCGAGTATACAGAGCGCGGGCGTAATACGACGAGAGGTTGTACTGCGCGCTGTACAACACGAGGGTTTCGTAAGTTATGAAGCGGCTCGTACTCGTAAAAGGGCGATGTGCTGCTATGAATACCAACCTTGACTTGTGCTTGCACGTGCCATGCAACTACTACCGGAGGAATCGAACGGCGAACAGAGAGCTGGGCCCAGACTAAAGACCAGGGGTGGCCTATTGCTCATCTCGACAAACCTCTAGTACACGAGCAAAAATATATGACCGATCTGAACCGAACCTGCCTGAACCGAGCCGATCCGAAACGAAACCAACAGAACCAGACCTACCTGAACCAAACCGAATCAACCAGAACATAAGAGAACCGAACTGAACCGAACCGAAACCGAACCGAATCCAACCGAACCCAACATAACTTAACAGAACGAAATACAACCGAACCGAACCGAACCGAACCAAACCGTACCAAACCAAACCGAACCGAACAAAACCGACCCGAACCGAAAGAAACCGAGCAGAGCTTACCCAACGCAACCTAACCCAATTGGGACGAATCAACCTTAAACTAACCGAACCGAAACAAGCTACCATCCATTAGAGAGCAAACAAACAAAATCGAGCGAGACGAAACAAAATCACACGCCTGCACATGGAACGTGTATATATTATATGACACCCTGGACAATGGACAACAGGACTATTGTCTAGTAATGGGTTTCTACTGCAGTATACCTGGTATATATACAATGGCTGTGATCTGCGCTCTCAGGGCTCGAATATTATGATTGCATCTATTTATATACATATCTCTCACCGATAGAGTCGGCGGCCATCGGAGACCCTGTGCGCCCATACGCCTCCCGTGTCGTACCCAAGGAAAACCGTTCGCCCGACGAACGCCGCGCAGGTGCACAGGGCTCCTCCCCTGACTCCCTCGAGGTCCGCGCCGACCTCGCGCCCTGAACCGTCAAGCCTATCGCGGCCGCCAGTTCTGCGCATCGACAACACCGGAGGAAAACGAAAAGTTACCATAAGCGTGGGCGATCAACCGCACCCTATATCGACCACCGGCGAGCGAAAATCATGTTTTGAGTGAGGTGCAACCAGCGCCATGGGGAAAGAGTTTATTGTCTTGTTGGCTGTTTCTTATGGAAATTGAGTTTGTTTCAGAAACGTCTTTTTACTTCAGCCAACCCAACTTTTTGCTGGTTTTGACCCGGAAAGCGGCCTAATCGCCCGTCTGCTTCTTCTCGGAAGGGGTCCACCCCCCATCCCAGAGGTACGCAGATCAAAAAGCCGCTTCTCCAACGACATCGTATGGTGACTTGTTGAGGATTGCGCCATTTCCAATAATTTCCAACACAGATCAATCGCAAGCGCAAAATAATATGCTGGGATATTTCGCAGGAATTCCCCACTGGGACGTAAGTACGTTCGATTTATTTTAGTTGGAAGTTGTTAGAAAAGGCACAGGTGAGTTCATCCCGAGAAACGCATGACCGATCTGCTCGTTTTTCGGACCTGCAACTTTTCTGGCTGGTCATTTGGAACTCAAACAAATCGGTCTGCCATAATAAAATGGTCGCGTTTTTGATAATTTTTCGGGATCTCTTGCTTGAACCTGTCGGCTTGGTTAGGGCGGAATACGCGGTGGCAGCGGCATGTGGCGGCGGTGTAAAGGGGGACGCGCTTATCCCCACAAAAAAAACGCTGCAGTGAAGACCGCCCAGCAGAGAAAGCCTTCGGCGCAGAGAGGGTACAGGTAGGTCACGATAACTGGTGTTGCATCAGCAGCCTCCTTCAACACACATTTGTCCTTCCCGCCTATGAAGGAATTCAACGGCACGTTTAGAATGACAACGCCGTTGCTCCCGAACACAGACGGCTATTTCTTCGGTGGAATAAGGCGACAGGAGCTCGAAGGCATGTCCTCACGCACAAGAACCGCACGATGCTTCGAAACGTAAACAACGACGCAGGAAGAAAGACAAAATGCCGACAACCAAACGCACATCTCACAACACTCACTCGATTTGACGTGGCGCCCTCCCAGCCCGTAATGCCGGTAGCCGCTGCGATAGTGTTACCCAGCCCGACACAGCAGTTCTGCCACCACCTCTCTGTCTCCTCTTGCCCCATCGCCGCTCTAAGCCAACGCCACCATCACTGCCACCACCACCACTACCACCACCACCATCACCACCACTACCACCACCACCACTATCACCACCACCACCACCACCACCACCACCACCGCCATCGCCACCGCCACCGTCACAACCACCACCAACACCGCCCCCGTCGCGGTCACGCAACAACCGCTGCCTAGAACAAAAAACGTTATCTGTAACTCCAGCGGTATTTGCTGTAGTGGTTACGTGGCAAAGGCGTGGGGCGTGGTCCAGAATTACCCCCCCCGACGAGGAAGGCTCGTCGTCCCCGCTGCTATCGTCGGAGTGGCAGGCCCAGGGCTCGGCCGGCGATAGCATCACCGCCCCGACGCACGCCCCGGCCGCTAGATGATGCACTCGCGCCTGTCCTGTGGCGCAGTCAATAAAATATATACGTGAGAGACATGGAAGAGAACTTTCCGAGGAAAGTCGATAAAACCATCGGTACCCTATATACCATGATACACGTATACGTACCCGAACTGTCTCAAGCAAGGCTGCCTGCGTAGGGTACACGAAACAACTGCTGCAGCTTGGTTTGGTGAATCGCGTGAGAATGTTGACAACAAGGTGGTATACTCGTAGGCATTCTGCGTTGAAGTGCACTGCTGTGATTTTTTTCTGCCGTAAAACAAAAAGAACAGACCAGCAGAAGCAACAAAAAAACGGTACTATAACCTACAACCCCCGAAACCAGGTCAGTCGCGCTGTGCTTTGCTATAGGGCCTGCGGCTGGTCTCGATGAATCGGCCCTCGCTTTCAAGACAAGCCAATAGCCTACCACCATCGGGGTTGGCCTCTGGGGATGGCCCTGCCCAGCGGAGACGAGAAAGAACGACCGCCAAAAATCGACCAGGGTCAAAATCCACACGAACCACCGTCCTCCTCATCGCGCCAAAACATGCAGCTTGAAAAACTGTAAGCGCATCGCTACCTCTGACGTTGACCTGACGCCATGTGGCGCGAGCCTAAACAGAGCGCGGGAAACCTCACCGGTGCACACGCGCTGCTGCCAGGAGCCCCGGCTTGCGTCCATGTTCACGACCGAGACGTGAGAGCCTTTGCACGTCGATGAGGGCGGGGGTTCGCGGTCGCCCGAGTCAGGTTCCCAGATCGGCGTGCCCGGGGCGGCCATGGACGTGAAGGCTAAGCACCTGTTCATTAATGCTCGAACCGATCGAGAAGGGTGTGGGACAGGGACGGGTGCATGCTACGATAGCAGCGCACCGAGTATTCTCTGAGGCAGCCTCGCTCGAGGAACTCTAATTATATTATCATCCAAAAACGGCTGTAAGAAAACTGTACGCTTAACCCGATGAGCAATCCCATGGCCTACGAGGTCGATATCGAAAAATATTGTAAAAACGAACGTACCAGGTACGATATTGGGAGGTTCTTCGGTTGAGAGGGCATCATCAGCCAGAAATATTGCCTCATAAGGCAAAAAAAAAGTTCTACGTACCCCTATCGTAGCATGCGTCGGCGATCGAAGCGGCCACCACCGCATAGCGACCGTGCATTGTTTGGGCGAGGCTGCCCTGGCCGAGGAGCTTTGTGGTGCGGTGCAATGGGCCAGGGGGGGGAACATTAGCCTGGAAAAACAGATACGGTTGCGTCAGTACTTGGCTAGGTCGATACGTTCGGCCGCTTTACTCGGCACGTCACACGCGGTCGTTGCGCACGGTCCTTACACGCGGCCGTTACACTCGGCCGTCTCACGGGTCGTCACAAGCAGCCGTTACACGCGACCTTCACACTCGGCCGTTACACTCGGCCGTTGCACTCAGCCGCTATATTCGGCCCCTACACTCGGCCGTTGCACCCAATCGGCCTTCACACTCACTCGGCCGTTTCACTCACTCATCCGTAACACTTCGTTCGAACACCGCTACGACGTTGGTGTGCGGAGCCGGGAATCATCTATCGGCCGCGAGCGCTCTCGCCCCACCGTCGCTCACCAACGGCGCACAGCAAGCAGCGTTCCCTTCCAGCAGGCCACCGCACGCTCGCTACACACCAAGGAACGGACCTTCCGAATGCTGCGAGGCGATAAGGGTGGCACAGGCCAAAGTAGGTCACGATGGGGGCAACGGTTCCGTCCCCGGCCATCGACCAGATCACCACACTGCCGTCCAACGCGCCGCTCGCAAGTCGATCGCTCCTGCCCACTGACGTCAAAGTCTGGCCGTACGAGTTGGATAGAGCATACGCATGTGCATGTAGAGGCGTTAAGGGAAGAGGAGAGGAGAGGGGGAGGAGGAGGAAGGGCTGCAAAAAGAGCCCACGCACGACCGTTTCCACTGCAGTAGAGGAGGCATCACGGGCTTTTTCACCCTAGGAAAGAAAGCGTGTTCCCATCCGGGATGCTACCTCAAAATCCACACCTCAACATCTGTGGGTAGGGAAGAAAAAGAGGCGCTTTCAATGATTGATTTCGGTCTGCACGCGCTCCACGCACGCGAACGCGAAAGGCGGCGCATGTTGCGGCTTCCCGGTCAACACAATTCCACCGTGCGCGGCGCCGAGGAGCAAGACTTTCCTCCCTTTGGGAAAGCAAGCACCGAACGGGGCCCACCCATCCTGCTGGGTTTTTTCCCCCCCAGCGCATTTCGACTCTCAAGACCGCCACCCTCGTTAGAGCGAGGAGCGGGAGGGGCTGCGTCGTGACCGTAAGTTCCGCTGTTGCGTGAAGGGCGGGCCACTCAAGAGCGTTACTCATACAAACTATTTTTGGCGCTGTCTGCTGCTGCTGCTGCTGATAGCGATGCGATTCCAAGCCAAACCAACCCCGCGATCGGGGACGAAGATCAGAGTGTATACCAGAACGTACACCCCGTACACCAGGTACAGGACACGACTTGGCCCAGCTTACTAAAAAACATGGTTGATATCATGGTACACACAAACCCTTCGGTAGAGCATACTTCCGAGGGGTTTCGAGGCGGTCGCTTTAAGGGGTAGGGTTAGGGTTTAAGGGTTTAGAGTCAAGTGTACCTCAACCATATTGTCCAAGCTGGGGAAAGCCGAAAACACGGTTCGAAGAAACAAACGTCACTGATGACTCGCCTGAACGCTGTCGGAGTGTCCCAGCGCCGACTGCAGCTTCCGCATCACCGGAAAGACGTCCCATACCGACATGAACCCGAGCGAATCAGCACTCACGAGTCTTCTCCAAACGACGGCCGTGGTTGGAAAAAGGTGATGGTACGGGGGGGGGCGGCGGCGGGTGGGGCAGGCAAGGGGGGGGGGAAGGGCGGGGGGGGGCGTACTCATTTGTTGCTTGCCTTAGTCATTTGACCATTGACCACGCATCCCTTTCGAGACGGAGCACCGTTCCTACTCCTAATAGAGACACCTCCAACAATTGGGCGCTAATTACGTTGTTTCCATATATTACATAGAAACTTTTTGCTAATCTTATCCCCTTCCTGTTTGGCCGCCTGTGGCCACCATCTATCTCCTAGGATAGCGACCGTTTTCTCGCTGCTATCTAGTGTGTCAAACTCCTCCATGTCACATTCTTCTATTTCCCTCATCTCCTCTTCTAACACATCCCGTTCCTCCTTGTATATTTCACATTCTCCTACTATGTGAGTTCTACTCTCTATCGCTTTGCTACACGGGCACATCTGTGCATCTATTTCCTCCTCCTCCCGGCTACTGGTATACCTCTTTCTTCTTTCTGGCAAGTCCAGGTCACCTACACGAAACCGCAGCTTCAGCGTTTTCGCGAAGTCCATTGGGCCGTGCAGATACGTTTTCATTCCTATTCCTTCCCTCAATCTCCCGTATATCTCTAGGTGTTTTCCCGATCCCACCTTGTTTCGTAGCGCTAGCCTTTCCCTTCTTTCTATTATTTCTTCTACTTCTGCCTTGTACTTCCCAAACTTCCCGGCGAACATCACCTCTTCTTGGTTTCCCCCTATATCCTTCCATACTTTCTCAACTACGCTATCCCACCTTATTCCAGTTCGCCCTTTTGTTACTTTCTCAAGGGCGTACTCATTTTTTGCTTGCCATAGTCAGTAGATCATTGACCACGTATCCCTTTCGAGACGGAGCACCGCTCCTACTCCTTAGAGACACCTCCAACAGTTGGGCGCCCATTACGTAGTTTCCGTATATTACATGAAAACGTTTTGCTAGTCTTATCCCCTTCCTGTTTCGCCGCCGGTGGCCTCCACCTATCTCCTAGGATAACGATCGTTTTTTCGCTACCATCTACGTGGTGTATCGAAAGCCTCCATGTCACATTCGTCTATTTTCCTCATCTACTTCTCTAACATATCCCGTTTCTCCTTGTACATTTCATAAACTCCCTATGTGAGTTCTACTCTCTATTGCTTTACCAACATTGGCCATTGGCCATTCCCACAGCAGTGCTCAACTGTTTCAAGCTACGAGTATACGTACTGTGTCTGGGTAAAAGGCAATGCGAGTGTGTTTCTCGCTCGAGCAGATGGTTACGGTTTCCACGACAGCAGCGAACAATAAAACAGGAGATGTGCTATGGCGGGCTTGGACACCAAAACCAACACCAATTCCAGCCCTTCCCGACTCGCCTAGGTGCATATTACTGCTGCTGCCCGTCTCATTAGGAATACTGCTGCTGTACCGTCTCATTCAAGTGCTGCTGCACCGCCTCATTTAAGTGCTGCTGTACCGCCTTCTAAAGGAATACTGTTGCTGTACCATCTTGTGAAATAATACTGTGGCTTTGCCGTCTCCTGAACGAATACTGCTGTTGTAACATCTCCTGCAAGCATACTGCTGCTGCACGGTCTCCGCAAACACTACAGCTCAGTAAAAACAGTTGCGTCCGTACCGTCTCCACTAAAAAGCACAGCTGCCGTACCGTCTCATTTAAGAATATTGCCGCTTTACTGTCTCATGTATTAGTCTCACCTGTTGCGATGAAACAGCAGACTCCTCACTCCGGCGTTATGTCCCCGCAAGCGGCGCACCCAGTCACCCCGGGGCACAGAGCGCACTCGGATAGTGCAGTCAAGCGACCTGTTGTGGTTTATTTCATTTTTGTTTTGTTAAATAGTTACCTGGTGTGTATGTTTCATAACGCGCAGAAATACGGTCGAGCAGCGACTTGTGGCGGCCAACTAAACACTTCAATAGCATTTTTCTTTCGAACGATTGGGCCCATCAGAACACGACCGCTGCAAGCTCCCTCTACCCCCCCCCCCCCCACCGAACACATGGGTTGGGTTGGCGTCGGTTGGCGGCGACACTGTAAAACATGCAACTCACTACGTGAGCTAGACAACCAGGGTGCGCTTTTTTTTCCGATCGAGTCATAAATCGTTTGTGCGGGGTGGAGAAGCTTTACTCCGCACACGGGGAATGATCGCATCACGTAGTGTTTATGGTAAGGTGCCCACGAGGCAATTACATAGCACCCCCATTGCTGTCTCTGGGAGTGGCCACACCCGAAAATAAATGAAGTCATTGAAGCTGTCATCCATGTCCAAGTCCGCCTCATAAGCGGTTCTTTGTAGGATGCAGCTCTCCCTTCATGCGACTCGCCAAACGCCTCACATAGGTGAAACCCCGACGTGCTCCGCCTCGGCATTGTAGGGGTGCGAGGGTCTATGGTCATACTTCGACTATGGCCATGCATGATATCGAGCATACCTCCCCGCGCCGAACACGGCGGTTGTGTGGGCCCTATTGACACAGACTGCTGTCACCACCGGCGGCATATGGGGGGCTTGCCGAGGGTCAAAATATGGGGAAATAGGCTTGCTTCGACCGAAAAGACAGCAATTGCACACAACATGTTTGCATAGGTATGAGAAGGCACATGACAACACGGGACACGAGACGAACGAAGCACCCACACGTACAAAACAACTGCGTCGAGTCTGGAGCTGAGGAGAGTTGGCAGACAGAACGAGGAAACGCGCGCATCGCGCAAAAGTCAATTGCGACGACAACAACGGCGATGACCGTCTCGGCTCGTGCGCGTGCTCGAGAACGCGCGAGAAAAAACCAATGCCGGTTCCCACAGGCCTATCGTACGTCTCTTCTACGCTTACCCCCGGAACAGCGGTTACCTAAGCGCAATAAAAATCCCCCAAATGCTTTTTCCGATGCAAGGCCAGTGAATGCTTGCTGGCACCTAAGACCCGCGGCAGCTTGCAAGCATATGCTTACCCAGTGGCGACCATGTCGCCCGCCGGAGAGCCAGCGAGGCAACGGATGTCCCTCTGATGAGCCTCCGCTCTGATCGATCTCGGCTGAGGCGCACAGTTGTCGCGGTAGAAGCCACCTGACCCCCCCTCTTCATCACCGGGGGAGGCACCCCCCCCTGCAGGGAGAGGGTTCCACGACTGCAGGATAGCGGGGAGGGGTGTTCCATCGAGAAAGTAGAGAGACAGGTCTGTCGTGCAGGTTACAGCCACAACGGGGGGGTTCGACGGCACCACCGCCATGAGAACGTCTTGTTTCCCTCTGCCAATGAACGTCAACCATCGTCGGGGGCGGCGGAAAGGCGGGGGACGGAGGAGGGTAAACGGGAAGGGAACAAGGGGGGCGAGGGGTGCTAGAGGGAGGGTAAGGGGGGGAAGGGGGAGGATCGGTCATCGCCTGAACCGGCGGCAAAGAGGACTGCATTGATTTTTCCCAAGTACGGTGTGCAGACGTTGGGTACATTTGTAATCGGCGATGCTTCAAAAGCTGGGGTTCCGTGGGACGAAGCGAAGGTTGAGGAACGAAACACGCAAAGATAAGAAAGAAAAACTGAAATTCCTGGAGAAACAAAAAAACGGTTCCGGTAACCGCACCACCAACATGCCATCGTGCTTGTTCCCGAGGTAAGTGCCTCTCGAGGTATCGACCGCCCCAGCGCGTCACACCAACAACGCATACATTGCTCAAAACTCTCGTGCGAACGTAAACCCAAGATGCAAGGTATCAACCAAACAACGAATCAACAAAACCAACTAATCCACCAACCAACTAACCTCGGACCGCAAATCCTTGGCAACCTATAACAAGATTTAAAAAACAAAACGCCGCTTCTCACCGACCTAGCGCCGGAAACTGGAACATTTCTGACGGTTCTCTTCCCGCCGCCAGGCCCCTCCTTAGCCGGCCCTTCCACGCCTGTGGGGTTCTCGGTAGGCACAACCACCGCGGCTTCGGTGACTCCGGCTGCTCGAGTGACGTGGACGTAGGCACAAGCGTTGGCAAAGCGGGACTGTCCACCGTCTGGCCGAGGCTGTGGGACTGGACGTCACCAGCTCTCAACTCCCCCCCACGATCCCGTCCGTCCGTCAAAGAACCGTTCGGTAACGCCGAGAGCGGCAGTTTAACGGCGTTGCTGGAGTGACGTGTACCTTCTCCTGCTGCCACCGCCGCCGCCACCGCCGCCGCCGCTGCCGCCGGTTCTTCTGGGAGAGGCCGACAATGTCGGCCTCGCTTAACGCCCACCGGCATCCCTGACATCGACGGTGGTGTCGAGGGAGAGGGCAAGCAGCTGGCTGTGTCACCGCGAGGGTCGTGGTGGTGGTGGTGGTGGCGGCGGCGGCTGTCCGGTGAGCTACTCAGAAGCACACGTTCGGATGGCTGGCGTGGGTTGAGCTTCTGAGGAAGCGCTAGCGCTAGCGGTGGTGGCGGTGATGGTTGGGGTTGAAGGAGTGCATCTTCGGGATCATCGACTCCGGCCAACGCCGCGTACAGCCTGCTCCCAAATTTCGTGACAGACGGGTTGCGGGGCATTCACTGACGTCACTTGTCGCTATTAACGGGAAGTTTCCGTTGACATTTTGTTTTTTCCGTACTACTATCTGCTGGCACTCTGCCGCGTCGACTGGGAGGCCCAACCAACAAAATACAGGGCATGCAACCTAATGAGCTGAAGAGCTACCGGTACTGGTTTTGTTTTTCTGGCCCTATTATATTCAGAGAAGAAAGCTAGCCACGGGCGCGGTCTAGCGAGTGCAGCATGCGCTTGTTCACGGCGAGCGAAATACGCCCAATAAAACACGAGCAGGAGGCTATACGCTGTACAGCAATACGTACTATTAATAGTAGAATAACTACGGCAGTTTTTGTAGTGTGGGACAGAGGTTTGTGAAAAAACGAAAACTCCTCGAATGTATTTCGCTCTCACTTGCCGAAGAGCTGTTTGTCCATGAGCGTGGAGCCCAGAGCAGCCCACAAGTCCAGGCAACAGGTAGACAGCATTATGGAGGCCTTGAGACCCCCCGCCATGCCGATCGACGCCAGAATCTCGCCCTGTTGCCGGCATTCAGCAACACCAAGTGCCGATTCGTGACAGCAGCAGTATTCCACATGCACGGGATACTGTGGCTGCTCTATATATTACTGTAGTGCACTGCTTTTTCGTTCTGAGATGTGGGGGGAGAACAGGGGGGTACTACAGAAACATTTACAGACATACATGCCCTGGAGCACCTCGTGCAGCAGAACCGGCTCGCTATAAAATGAACAAATAGAGGATTATTCGAGGTACGGCACCTTCAGAAAATAATCAGTGCTTTGTTGCAAAACACGAATGAGGCGTGTTGGTTCATATATTCTAGGCATGGACAGTGGAAGAATATACCATCATCGGCAGACTGTGTTTGGTTGTTCGTGTGAGTGTCAATCCCAAGTGGATGCAGCATGGGGCGGTGTTGGCAAACTGTTAGAAAACTCCAACAGACAATGCTGCTAGTACAGCGCTGGCCAGCAGTAGCTGGGCCAGATATACCATGATTTCTCACGATTTCATTTGTTTCATCGATGAAAAACAAATGTTTTCTTCTGCTACTGTAGCGCCAGTCCATGTTACCCTGTTCCACTTTTAATGGCGGTCAGTACATCACATATGCGGTTTCGTGACCGGCTATGGTAGCCTCGGAAGCTAGCTCCACCTGAACCAGCGTAGAGCTCCTCCCGAAAATCTGAACACCACCCAATCCGAATTAGAAGATACCCAACCCGATGACAGATCCGGAACCCGAAGACTCGAAGAAGACCCGAAGAATGTATCCGAAAACGCAACACCAAAGATACCGAGAACCCACACGACCGATGTACCTGACCGAAGGATACCCACACCCAACCCTCAACTAGAAATTTCCCGTGCGACAACGGCTGACCCTCGAATACTGCAGTATTGTGGTAGCCTCGGACGACCAAGCTTAGCTCGAGGCCAGCATATAGCTGTGCCACTCGAGCGAGTCAGCCTCCTTGGCCGACACACATTAAGAGGTGTGAATTATTACCGAGAAGAAAGACAGACTGCCATGTGTGATGTCTCAGCACAATAAGCAGTTCCGTTTTACACCCTACACAATCCACATACACTTGAAACCCGGGGATATATCCCAAATATCCCCTGCACCACATCCGTTATACCATCGGCCTGTCCATTTCACCTATGATACCCGGGGATACGCCCAGGGTATCCCCTGATGACCACAGGGCACAATTTCGGGCGTTCAGCTTGAACCAGCCTGCACATATGATAGCTTCTCGTCTCGGCTGCATGGGACCCAAAAAAGGCCGCGCCATTAAGTGCTAACTAGGATTGAACGACACTTGAGCTCTCACCAAGGAAAGGCCGCGTGATTATGTGCTAATCATAGGACTGGAAGACACTTGAGCTCTCGAGGGCTGGACTTGTGGACTGGTTTGGAAAGCCGTACGAGTAGCGTGGAAAAAACACATACGAGTACCAGTAACAATTTATAAAAGTAATCGCACATGGAGACACACAGCACTATTAATAGTACAACTATAACAGCAGTAAGAGGCGGATGCTCTCTCGCGAAGCCTCGCGCCTAACTATCTAAATATATATATCGGCACCAGGTACCATACGTACGAGGCTCGTAACCTTTAGCGATACTGCTGTGGTGTTACCTGTAGTACTATCAATAGCAGTAGGGTAGTTTATCCTATTATTGCTGTCCGTACGTACTCGTAGATGCATCTGTCTCATGTTGGCCTTCATAACATAGTTTCAGCTTGAATCGTACCTCCAACTGTTGGAGACCATAGGGCACTGAAGTACGTGCAGTCGGTCTCGGTACCCGAGATGGAGAGGTTACCATCGATCACTGCCAACGCGAATCTTCAATGCGGGCGCCGGTTCCTACTCCAGAGTAGCTTCGCGAGTTTGAAACCAATATTTTTCCAAGCTTCCGCACAGCAGTTGCGTCAGCTTGATAGGGTTACCTAACCAGCCAGTTTAGAGCCCTATAATCTATAAAGGGGATTACTGTATTCGAGAGTGTGTTGTGTTGCTGTTCTCTCTCAGCCTCTGGTGCTGTTTGACAGCCTGCAGCTGCATCATGGCCCATCCTCTCTCTTTGTTGGCGATTGCGGCCCCGGTAGATATAACGCCTTGAGTACGAACTGAAACCCCTCAGGGAAAACGTGCTCGTAGCAGAGAGTAGCTGTCAATATGGTAATGACTAACCATTCCCATTGGTAGCTGTGGTGCCAAAAAGGCGCTGTACGACCCCACGGTGAGGAGTGAGGACTTGTCTCAATTCGTCTGTCTGCCTATGCCCATCAAATTATATATAATAGGTTGTACAGTACAGATGTTGACCAGGGTTGGCTTGTCGCCTTGATAGAGAGGGCACAGCAAGTTGCCGTGCCGCTGTACCTGCCCTCCAGGGGAATCGCCGTTTTCCTCGAACTTGGTTGTACCACTTGCTTTGTACTCCAAGTCTACTTCCTACTCTTGCGAAGAAAACGTCACCAAATACTTGCATGGTACGGTGGCTTGATGCCCAGCAAGCACCTAACGATAGTACAAAATCATTACCACCAGGTAGATGTTTCAAGGCAGAGTATGTGCATACCTGAGCTGTACGTATGACCTACCTGGTACAGCAGTAGTATTCATACCTCTGTACGAGTACCTAGTACCTGGTATACGAAGTACTCTCATTTCGGCTCCCCGAATTCAAAAAAATAAAGTACCAAGGTGAGGTACCTATATATTCCCCAGGCACCTTCTCAGATCTATATGCCAATCGCAATGGAAACGCAAAGTTCCCATGAAAAGTTGAATTCCAAAGATAAAGAGTATTACCGAGGCACGAGAAAATAGTATTATCGAGGTACGAGAAAACAATGTTTTCTCAATAAAATACTCCGATATCTGTGGGGCCGATGTTGGACCAAGATGGGCTTGAGAAAAACTCAGGCGGATGTTTGGTTCGAAGCGAGATTCCGAGTCCTCGACAGGCATCGATCGACTAAACCAACGACTGCGTCATGAATTCTGAACGGAGTGCGCTCGTTAGGGGCTCCGACCCGCCCTAGGGTCACCGTCTTCGCACAATGGCCCGTGTCATGTGGCGGGAGCTGACCAGGCGTATGATAAAAACAATTGGCCGCTGGTGTGCCCAAAACAGAAGACAAAACTTCTCCATCCGTCTCGAATGGCAAAAAAGAGGGGTTTTCTCATGTTTGGGAGGATACCGTAGGACGCCGCCGGCAAGCTCTCGCCTCCTAGACCATGGATCCACCTGATATATTCGAGGCCGTCATCTATATTCGTTGGCCTTGCCGGACATCGAGCGGGTTGGCCGTGGGCTGAGTGTATGTTGAGACCGAGCGTCGATCGTCGCACGAGCTTATTTTTGTCAACGTGTTGACAATCTGCAACGAGAAAAAACAAATTGCGCCGCCTGCAGCCGCTGGAAAGAAGAAAAGAAAAAATCAAACATTTTTTTTCTCTTTCCCACAGCGGCGGTACGAGAGGATATTTCTGGCTGTTCTTCGAAAGGGAAGGCCTGTGAGGAAACTCTGGAACAGATCGAGAAACAACCGGTGTTTTGTTGTGAACGGGGAAATTGCGAATTTAGAGGTTGAATTATTCTATAATTTGATGAGCGAAAAAAAACACATACTGCGTGCACATCCCCGAGGAGGTCAGGGACTAGCCGAATGAAACTAAGCCTGAGCAGGTTAAGCGGACGTAAAATTTTACGATGTAATTGATGTGAGTCCAAGATTTAAACTGGTAAACAAAGAATTGAGCTGGCACACGAGATCATTCTCACACAGTCCGACAAGCGCAGCAATCTCAAACGGGAAGCTCGCGACCTCAGCTGACCAGTGAACTACGTGATCAAGAAGGATCAAAAGTAAAACCTTCCGAGACAATTGAAGATCAATCTACCAGAATTTCCGTAGTTTCTATTTCCTGGGCCGTCCGTCTCCGCTGCGATTTCTGTCCTTCAACGCATCAATCGGTGAGAGTGTTCTTACACATGGTGTCAATTGTCATGGGTTACGCATGGCAATTCCGGGGGGCGCTCCTCGGAAAAGGTCGGGACGACAATTCACCGCGTCAATCGGTGAGAGTGTCCTTACAAGGTGTCATTTGTCATGGATTACGCATGGCAATTCTTCTGGCATTTCACCGGCGTCCTGTAGGTAACAGAGGCTCACCCCGTGGGAAGGCGCACTGTGTATGGTACAACGGAAACCGAGTCACGCGATGCAACTAACCCAGGTTATGTACTTGATAGTATGGGAGCAAGTTTTAATTTGACCCATCCGCCGGAGAACCACTGTAACTCAGGTTGGTGTTGTATGGTACCGGGAAGATACTGACTGTACTAGTGATGAGAGATTATAATAATGTGGTAAAACGCTGTATTTAGAACTTCGGCTGGTTCTTGCTTACCGGAGAGCGACCCTGACTCGAAAAGTTTCATCACAGCAGCTCGTGTTTCTCTCGAGATTTTTTCTCGCGCTGGTTCTCAATAGAGGCCTACACCTCGGCTTAGAGGTGCTGCAGTGGTCGAAGTTGGTCGAAATTTGGGGTGCTCAGAATGAGACAAAAAACAACCCTCCAACTGAACGTTTGCACTTCGCTTGCGGACAACTACAGCTCCTCACAGGAAACTACAGCCCACGAAATTGAGAGATGCTCCTGATGGGGTGTGTGAGGGCGTCGGGTGCGCCAGACGGCTGTCGTGGGCAGCCAGAAACGACTCACGAGGTGTTATTGTGTACTCGAAGTTGTTGCGAGCGAGTAGCTAAAATGTTTCATTTCACGCGCGGGAGCATACAGTAGTACAAATGGCTACATCGCCGATGAAGAAATGGCCTTCACTAAAAGATTGCTGTTCTCCAGGCGGATGATATATCTCTTTTTCGAGTCGTCGTCGAAGATGCTGCGGGAGGCAAAACTACGCTTCCGTGATAGGTAGTGAGTTATAGGCCCGAAAAGGGGGAAAACTGGGCTAAAAAACTCAGGATTCGTGTAGACCTGCATCTATTCTTTTTATAAAATTATGAAGTACGTCAGCTGTGAGTTCGGCTGATTAAGCAGTTGATACTCGACTTTGCAAGCTGCGTAATACGTCTCGTCCATATCCCATTTTTTCTAAAAGTTGGATCTTGGATGCAATTTCCCTTACTCTAATTCCAAGTCGCATGTATATGTTGCCGAAACGCCTACGCGCGGATACTTGACGCATTCCTGAGGGTGCTGGCGCTCCCTTAGCTCAACGTCGATACCAACCAGAAGAGCTCACCACTTAATCGAGGTGTGATCTGATCGGCTTCGGTCTAGGGTTAGGGTTAGCTCTGTTCGTCTCGTACACAGCAGTGCTTATCAAACATTTCCTCGAACAAGTGGTATGCAACCCTCATATCAACTGGTCGCCCAGGTACTCTAGTGGTTGCCCTCGGATGCTATTACGAAGTCATACCTGGAACAAGGTCCCCCTCCGGGACGCGCCTAGGGAAGTGGCGCAAGAACGAACTGAAAACGATGCAGCATGCGATATTGTATCATATTCATACGCGTTTATGGTACTGGTACAATATTACGACGTCATGAAATATCTGCATATTCGCCCCGGTGGTTCAAGTGGTTAACCTCGAATTCTACTTGTTTGAGTCCTGGGTTCGTGCCCCAGGTGGGTCGGACTTTGACTTTATTTGCAAAAATAAAAAAAATAAAAAATAAAGGATTCAATTGTTGAGAGTGCCTTGCAGCGTGGGTAGGCACAATTCGATGCGAGTCGACGAGGGGAGAAAAGGCTGAAATCTTCTCGCGATAAAAATGAAGGCACGTAACGTAGCGGGAAGGGGGTAGAAGAGCCTGCTATGTGACCCCGGATCTGAGTTACGAGTTGGAAGGAGAGAGGGAAGACGATGTGCGAAGATAATGAATGGGATGAGAAAAAATAAATATATATATATATATATATATATATATATATATATTACTGCGGTACAAATAGACGCGTGCAGCAGAGCACCCTTTTTAGAAGCGCAATTCCACCTGCTTTTTTGGGGTCAAAATATACATGGAATTAGTGTGAAACTATTACTATTGACTGCATCGCTTTCATAGATTTTCCTGGTGATTCCGCACCTGCTTTTCTGGGGTCAAAATATACGTGGAATTAGTGCGGAACTGTTACTATTGACTGCATCGCTTTCATAGATTTTCCAGATGATTCCGCCGAACATTGCATGTATAATATTTGTCATGTTTTTGTTGTGGCGCTCACGGCGAAGAAGGCCTTTCCCGCACAAAACCGAGGACTGCCGACAAAAAGAGAGGTTTGGAAGCACTCCAAACGTGACACACGGCACACACCGCGCTCACACACAAGTGACAAACGGAAAACAGTAGTATAGTACGAGCAGTGGGATAATATTTACAGAAATTGAAAAGGGTGCGCCGGAAGAGTAGCTAAACCTCTCAACCACACTCGGCTGCCCACGAAAATCGCACTGCAGCAGCAGCAGTGTTGTACCTGTGGCAGCATGCATGTGTAAGACATCAGCAGAGACCCCCAGTTCTACAGATCGCAGGGTCTGATAAAAGAGCAACTATTATCAGGAAGCCACAGCAATACGGCGCGGACAATCTACCGCACACGCGTGATGTTGCTTCTTGCTCTGCTGGCGGGCGGCAGGCGTGTATAGCGTTACAGAGAGCTGGTTGTAGCGCGCGCCTTGCACTTGTGCTCGTGTGCTGTTTGTTGTCTGTGTCTGCGCTACGTGCATGATAACAAAAAAGTAGAAAAAAATAGACATGAGCTCTGCGAGGATCGAACTCCCGCCTTCAAGTCCAACATCGGGCATCGTGACCATTTTACTATGTGACAAGAAATCCATATTACCTGGTATTATATTTCGCGGCGCGCACGACACACCGCACACACATGCACAGCAGCACAGCAGAAGAGAGAGAGGTGGTGATGGCAGATGACGGACCGCAGCCTCGGACAAAACAACGAGCCTTGAGCAGTACACCACGGACCTGCGACACGCGCGTGGCGTGGTCCGCTGCTGCTCGCGCTGCTAGGCGGGGTTGTAACGTTTGTGTTATTTGTATGCTGTCTGATGTCTAGACTTACAGGGTGCGCCTTGGGCAAGAAACACAAAACGTCTGAAATATAAGGACACTTGAGGTACTCGTACCCATATTTAATTCAAGCGGTCCGTACCTTTCCGTCCAAAGTGTGCGTGGATCTGTCACACATAGAGCAGCAGCAAAGAGAGGTAGATGGTGGATTACGGACCGCAGGCTCCGATAAACACAACCAGTCGCAGCAGTACAGCGCATATGGGTGTGTCGCACACGCACGCGGTATGGGCGGCAGCGTTGTAACGTTGTGCTCTGGGCATGTTGTCTGTTGTCTACCTGGTATATATCTGGGCTGTGTGCTCATGAGAGCCAAGGGCAAAAAACAGACTACAAAATTTCCCGGTACGTACGCCCAAAATAAGGCCTCTCGTACTATCCCAGGGAAATCGTATTATCCACTCCCGCTGAAGAAAAACTTCGACGGCTTGCCACGCGCTCCAGAGTGCACGGATCGCGCCCGGACCTCGACCAATGTGTCCGGCGGGGCTTCCCGTGTCGACCACGTAGCGTTGTGCCAAAAAGTGGTCGTACGGAGAGATATGCTTTAAAAAGTACGAAAAAATCACCAACATAACTACACATGTACTGCTGCAGGCTTGATCCTGGATTTCGAATGCCACCTCGGTGGGATTGTCAATGTTCAAAACATGAAGAAGGAATCAACTGCTGACAGCCTAGCGTGGGTAGACGCGATTCGACGCGTGTGGACGAGGGAAGAAAGGGCTGAAGAAGTCTTCTCGCGATATAAAAAGCAGAGCACGGGCCGTCCATAGTGCGGGGGGGCGGGGGGCGGGGGGCTGCTATGTTACCCCGGATCTGAGGTACGACTACGTACCATAGGGAGGAGGAGAAAGAAGGGCGAAGATGATGCATGGCCAAATAGAAACAAATTGAGAAAAATAAAACGAAAACAGAAAAGAAATCTTATCATCAGACGGTTTCGGACGACAACGTATCTACCCTTGTCTTTTAATACAGTAAAAAGGGCAGAAGTACTCGTTTACTCTGACCCGAGCCAAGCGCACCAGGGAGGTGCAATCTATGGTCATGTGCGACAGTACGGCGTGCTGAGCGGAACCAGAGCGCTCGACATTGCCACCGACTGATGTCTCTAAAAGAGCATTCTAACAACTCGTTGTTTTTCCAATCGACGTATTTTGTTGCAGAAACAGGTGCACAGGTTCCCCCGGATATTTCGCATGAAGAAGCGATAGCAGCAGGGGGTAAATCGTAGCTCTGACTTCGGCGGTTACAGCCAGGACGCGAGTGAACGATGTTTGGGTGGTTGGGCCAAAAGCAAAAGGAGGACCCCTGCGCGGAGGCCATGGCCGCCTACCTCAGGTAAGAGAATATCCTCAAACTCAAAACATTGGAACGTTGGAGTGCTTTCTTGAAATCTACTGGTATAGGGTATCGGGTGGCTATATCCTCGAGGCGATGGAATTATGAATTTTGAAACCACTCTGTTTTTGTTGACGCTCCTGGCTCCTGGCAGTCAGCGCGTGATCTCGCTCTCTTGTAGTTCAGTAAAGAACAGAGCAAGAGCATGACACAGTTGCCGTTGGTGGGAGACCGTGCCTCAAACGGCGGGCAGGTTCCTAATTTCCTCATGAAGCCCATCGCGCTGCCACTGCTGTTGTGTCGTGGTGTGGTCGCGCGAATGTGAGAGGCAGGCGCACTCTTGCCTCTCGCCAGCTCTCTCTCGTAGGTATAAAAGTGTAACGGGTTCGAGTTTTGTCTTGTTTGTTTTCATTTAATTTCGTTTCGTTTTTTGTTTCGTCTCGTTCGTCGCTTCCTTTCGCGCCGACACCGGCCGCAGATGTGTCGAAGGCAAGGCCGACGGGCTGAGAGAGGGAGACGAATGTGTGGATGAAGCCGAGGCGTACAAAAAATGTCGCCAGTTGGTGAAGGAGGCCAAGCGTCAAGGCGCCAAGACCGCACCTGTTGGTGCGGCGGCAGCTACGACCGACAAGCAGCAGCCTCGATAGCACGGCACTGCAGGCCGCCGGAGGATAGGCGTGACACCTGCTTGAGCGCAAATGGCTGAAAGACCTTTCAGCTATAGTGGTTGGGTATTCGTACTGCCGCATGTTGGCGACTGATGTCATGATCCTTTGGTTTTATTTGGTGGTAGTGATTTTCTAAGAGCGGCTGAAAGCCCTTCATTAGTGGGCTCCACGCTGATGGCTATAAACCTCGGCTACACGTCGACGGGGTGTTTAATTTTTATTTTAAGGGACCCCCTCGGTCAAAACGAAACAAAACACAAAACGTACCTGCGTCTTTTGAATATATGTTTTCCGTGTTTTTTACGGCGTTACTATTGCTGGTACAATACCAACATATCACGGTTCCTCACCGAACACGGCATATCTCCATTACTAGGCCTTAGACCATCTCCCGACCAGCGTATAGCGTGTTCGTTATGGTCTCTAGGAAGTGTTGGGGCCCTTGAAACTTCAAGGGAGGGCAGCCATTTCTTGCTTTATTTCCATCACGTAACGAAATTGCTCACCGGCAAGTATTTTGAGTATTTCCGGAGCTTCCGTTTGGTGTCTACACTCTGCTGTGTCGGCGTAGGACGCTACTAGTAACTGGCGATCGAACGAGAGGCCCAGATAGGTTCGCCAACTAATAGTGTTCAGCGTTGTCGACGAAAATATGAGTTGAAACAGTATCAGGAGCCTGAGAAACTTCCATTTTTCATATTCATCTACGGGTAGCAGAGGTACGAGGAGTTGTTTTTTGGTGAGAGGTACTTTCCGTTGTGGAAAAGGCGTCCGATCGATTCGGCGCCTGACATTAAAATACAGCCCCCCGTGACCTACACTCTCTTAAACTGCCGCGAGGCAGATGGGTTTGAGCATCAGAACTGGAGAAGTGTCTTCGGTAGGGAGTAATGAAAAGTGGGAATTATACCAGAAATAGTATTGCAATGGATTTGATATCCCAAAAGATCATATTTTTTTTACGAAAGGGCCCCTTAATAAAATGTGGGGATGAGGACGAGGTGGCGGATAGAACCTTCCTCGCTGCAGGCATACTCTTGCGTGCGATGGCGAGCAGCGCATCGAGGGAATGTGACCACCTGTTCTCGGAACAGATCGCGTTACTTGACCAGGCCGTCATCTCCGCCGCGCTGGCACAAAGGCGGTGCGTCCTGTGCGACTCGTGACCTCTCGTATCGCCTTTCCCCCTGACCCGTGTTCGATCTCTTGTGATACGAAGCCACGACCGCTACCATCCGTGTCGGTTTACTTTTTCTCCGCTCCAAAGGTATCTAAAAAGCAGAGAGCGCGTTCATGGGAGGTCGGCGGTCGTGCTACAGGAAGCAGAGCTTACTCTAAGAAAATCTCAGGGCCTGAAGGGTATGGAATTGATGCCTTCAAGTGAAGCGATTGGGGCAATCCTCCCTGAGGATAAAGCCAACACAGCAGTCAACAATTGCCGGGCTATGCAGTGGAACCCGAAAAACGAATCCCGTCACTACGCTCCTTTTCCGAGACCTAAACCGAGGCGTGTACTATTTAATAAGACCACGATAGGAAATGTAACTTATTTCTTGACGGTATGAAATTTCAGACGGACATATTTCATACTGTCAAAACCCATAGGGCGTCGCCGGGGCAATAACAGCATTTCAACGTGTCTCAAGCATCCGCACCTCTGACCCCGGCAAGATTTAGCATTGACGGCTGATGTTGCTGTCGTTGAAACGTTTCGATTGGACGACACCTTGTTGGCGCGAGCGGTGGCACTGCCGGGCGCACGCGCCTTCTTCGGTCTTCGAGGTAGGAAACCGAACGGTGAAGGAGGAATGCATGCTTGCCCAGGCTCGTCTTTGTCGGTGCGAGGCATCGGCTGAGGGCAGCATGCGGCCTAGGGGTAGTGTTGCACCCTATGGCGACGGAAGTGTCTCTTTTTTTAGTGCCAAGGCGCGTTGTTGAAGCGGGTAATGTGTCCCGTCGTCGAGCAAAGCGCGTGATGGCGCTCTCGCGACATGTTGAGACAGAACGCGTCAATCGCCCGTCATGGGGCTTTACGCTGTGGTACCCCCATGAAGCGAAGATTAACAAACTCCAGTCGATCAGAGAAGCGTGCTTTGAAACCAATCACGCCCCAGGAAAACAGAACGCCACTGATTAGATGACATCGATCAAAACGTTTAATGGCTGCTGTGTTTTTGTCTCAGGCTTATTGCACCGCTTCCCAAGAATCGCGCAATACAACAGATGAAAGCCGTAATCATAGCTTCCGCAGGTTTTCAAAGAGCTCTGAGATTGTCGGGCAACAAGCCGCGGCTACCATACTTTGCGTGCAAAGCTTTTGTCGACAGCAAAATCACCGTCGCACCCAACTCCCTCTCCCAGTGCTGGCCGTGGGATACCGATGTCCCGCTGCTACCGCCCCCACTGCTGCGCCTTCGCCGGGCTTTGTGGGACCGGCTGCCGCTGCTGCGCTTTGCTGGCTGCGCTCTTAGCGGCCTTCTTTAGCTTGGGGTCGCGGCTCAGAAAGGAGCGCGGGATTGCTTTGAAAACCTGCGAGAGGGTGGGCGCCGTCGTGCAGGACAAAAAAAAGGGGTCGATGACGCCTCTGCTGTGGACACCTGACCCTTTGAAACGGCTCTATTTCACGAAGTACTACACGGCAGTGACACATACCAGGTATTTCGTATCATGAGCGATGTCATCATAAGCATCGTGGTTGGACGATGCAGCGGTATCGAAGCGCCATGTGGGTCCAACGCTGACGTCGTACATTATATTGACGCCACAGACTCACCAGACGACCGCAACTCTCCGGCAAGCGGACGCAAGATTACTCTCACTACAAGTAGCAAAGGTAGATCATTCGCGTTTAGAGGCATAGGCGCTTCCTTTCAACTTCTGCAAAAATTACCGAACTCTTATTTCGAGTACTCCCCCCGAAAAAACAAGATTCCAGTCCTGAAGGTATACCTAGCGAACGTTGTCTATTACGGGGGACCATAGTTAATAGGACCAAATATTGGTAGTAAAAATGGTTAAATATATAGGTTTTTGTGTATACCATACCAGGTCCTATTAACTATGGTCCCCCGTCATAGCAAGAGTCTGGGAAACGTAGTCCCCTGCACCGCAGTGCAATCTATGCCTCTCCTTTGTTGTTATATATTAATAGTGGGAATACCAGCGTCATCGTTGTCTCTGTACTCGCGAAAGCAAGGCAAACAAACGACACGGCACGCCACGGGTCGCGTGTTGATATCTTACCGCTGCCCCTAGAGTATCCTGGCCTTCTCGATCCCTCAGGCATGCCGCTACGGTAGGCACGCGGACTTCCCGGCGGAGATCCGTGACTCGATCCGCATGTGCAAGAGCCACCCTTGCGATGGCCGCCGCCGATTCGGAGGCTTCTGGGGAGTCGCCCTCGGTCTCCTCCGAATCCTCCGAGGGTAGAGCTTCTGGCGGTATATTTGCGACGTACACGACTGGTTTCGGCGACAGGAACCCAATTTCCTGTGGGTGATAAACACCGACGCGCACGTTGGTCAACAGATAAAGGCGGTGGCGGCGGTGTTCAATGAAAAATACCGAAGAACATGTATCACCTTGTAGGCAACGGGGCGAGCGCGGTGCACTGCTCGTAGTGCCCCTGAGTACAAGCTGCCAGGTATAATAATAGCCAGGTATATCAATAGCGCTGCCTAAGTGCAGCGTGAAAAGGCTTTGTCAACGACAACATCACCCCGCCTCCGATGCCGCGAGGTTATTTCGCGTAACCACTACTAATAGCAACGAAAATAGGCGACTCCCGGATGTGTACGGTACTATACACTTACCCGAATGGCTGCCCTCAGCCTGCTCCTGTAAAGCATGGTCCCGTCCTCCCTTGGCTCGTCTCGAAGACAGCTCTCGCGGAAGCCTGGTCCGAAGGGCTTCAGCTCGCCGCCGACGGCGTAGGCGTCTTCCAGCACTGGTACCACCAACCCCAAGGCCGTCTGCTCGTTGTAGGCGCGGCGCTGGTCTCGCCAAAACCACTTCGTGTGGTTCGTCCTTTTCGGGGCGAGAGGGGGAGCGTAGGTCAAGCACGTTCCACAACGCGGTGGGTGCAAGTTTGAGAGATCCTTCTGTGGCCATCTGTCGATAGATATGTAGAGCGATAATGAAAAAATGTTGTATTTCGTGCTCGAGAAACCTCCCCCCAACGTTCAAAATACGTGGACTACAAGTTCCAGGAGCCAACGATTCTGAAGCGACGTGCTGCGTTCAACATTCACTCGATCGATGGTATCTAACATCCAACCAACACCAAAGGCGCGCCCATGAAATTAATGCGCTGCGTACAGCAGCCCGACAGCATTCATCCCAAATATGCTGTACAAAAGTAGTAGATACACCTCTTTCGCTTACTTCTGCCTCTCCTCGATGAATTGCAGGTCCGCATAGGCCATGTCAGCCCTCGCGCTCCTGATGTCCTCGAGCGGCGTAGGTGCAAGCGGCCAGTTAATTTCGCTTTCGTCCACTCCTTCCCCCAGCCCCGCGCCCAGGTACATTGAAACCCCCAACACGTCTTCTTCGGCCGTATCCGACGACTCGTCCTCGTCTGTTACCCGAGACGCGCTGACTTTCGGCGCGTAGAGATCGAAGCACCGCACCACCTGCACGAGAAGGTCGCAGCGTCGCAGCAGCCCCAGCTTGTGCTCGCTCTTCCCGGCCATCTTCGACATGGGAAGGTTTCCAGCGTCCACCAGCTTGATGTTGGCGTCACCCTTGTAGTACTTGGCGACCTGCACGGAGCGTAAGTGGCAGAGCGGGCGGGGGCGAGGTGATGAAGGGGGCCATGGTCTGGAAAATGAACTTGAGAAGGGGAGCACGGTTCGATGCGTCTAATGCACGTCGATCTGTATTCGTGTACTCGTAGTGCGCTGCCGTGGGTTTGGTTCAGCATGGGTGGCGTTCCCCTATACGTACGCGGGAAAAGTGTGGGCATTGTGGGTCAAGAACCGGCCAAATAAATCGGGGTGCCAAGGCGGTGCTCTGGAAAATGAGGTTGGCAAGGGGGGCACGGTTCGATGGGTCTATTACACGTCGATCTGTATTCGTAGTGCTCCGCCGTGGGTTTGGTTTAGCGTGGGTGGCGTTCCTATACACGTACGCGGGAAAAGTGTGGGCATTATGGGCCAAGAACTGGCCAAATAAATCGGGGTGCCGAGGCGGTGTCTTCGACGTGAACACTTTACGAGCTCAGGAGTACCACGATCAGCTACGAACATCACGATCCACACGGAATGTTCGACATCGTAACATCAGCGCCACTCTATTGTCTTTGTTGCAGCACTTTGTTTGAAAAATGAGCATGTGCCGGTCTGTTCAACTACGACAGCAGGACCATGTCAGTCAGATATCGGTTGTCCGATCGGCGTCATGAGATCATGCACAGTAGCACCCACGGTAGAGCAGTATATTACCAGGTACCTAGTACCTATCAATCATGACGGTACCACGAGTACACAGAGGGAGATTTCCGGGGGGTCTTGCCTTCATCTCGGTCGCTTTCTTCAGGAACGCCTCGACGGACTTGAGCGCCTGCGCCCGCCCGGCGCGGTTCGTGCCAACGAACCCGATGTAAAACGAACTTTCATCCTCCTCCTGCAGCTTTATCAGGCGATGGCCGGAGCACGCGAACCTTTCCCTGTAGTATGCCCGCCTGGCGCGGTTGGCCTGTCGTCTAGCCTTCGCCGACAGCACCACAGGTGCGGCGTTTTTTTCCAGTCGCTTCTGCCTCTGTTCCACCGCCTTCTGGCGGTTTGCTCGGGCCATCATAACTACGCCGCCGAACCTCCCACCATGGTCAGTGGCGCGGCGACTACTACATGCACTAGACCGAGCCTGCCCGATGGTTTTGGGGTTCGGATGCGGCAATAGAGGGGATCGTGTAGCTGCATGATTTGTGCAGTGGAACGAGAGCGGGTGGCGAGAGGTGTCCGGTAGCAACTGCACCACTGCTTGAAATGCCACGGCAACGGCAGCTGAGGAGAGGGCCAGCAGGGCTCCAGTCGTGATACATCGGCTGCGTCTCATCCTGGTAGCAAACAGCAAAACTGAACAGAGCCAAGCTCAGCTCCTCGCGAGACTGTCATAAAAAAGCCCGGAAAAACATGCGCAGACCGTTTACTGAACTCCCCCATCGTTCGTTTGTGAGTTTGCTGTGTTGTGTGGTACTGAGGTGTGTGGGCCTGAACCATAGACCACAGGTTGCTATCCGCCTGTGTGCTGGCACAGTGCTGTGCTACTAGTCAGACGCCCTAGCCAATTTCTGGTGCGGTGAGCTTGCATGGACGACAAGTATGGCACCGGCCAGAAAGGTCTCAACACAAGCGGTGGCACCAATCGATTCAAGTTTCAGGGCAAGCAGGCAAGGGCCAAGAGAGTAGATGTGGATGTGGCCCACAAGGTCCGCGCAGAGGGCTTTCTCGATGCTGACAAGGCCCAGGACCCGGACGTGGAGGGTGGATCTTTCTTCCAGCAGGAACTTGACCGCAGTAAGGAGCTGAACGTCACACCCCCTTTCAAGCGCTTCTACTACAAGGTGAGTTGTGTGTTCTGGACCAGCAGAACAGCTATTAATAGCTGTAGCCGCATCTACAACTGCTGTACCAGGTACCTGATAACGTGTGCGACGACTGCTGTGTATGTACCAGTACTGTACGTACGCATCGCCAAATGGTCGGCCTCAGGACGAAGGAAGGTGCTCCCACGTTCGTGAGAAGACGCGCTATGATGCTATGCCCTCGTGGCGGAACCCATGATCATGCACTTGCGGCGGAACCCACGTGTTCCTTCGGAGATTTCCTTGGAACGAACGGACATGAGCAAGAGCTTTAGCGTAACGGCGTGGGCGCACCCTCCGTATGATAGCTGCCTTGATCGGCCACTTCGAGCGATCACATGACGATATCTGATGACTGATTACTGGTTACCGTATATATACGACGCTCGCAGACCCAAGGCCCGCCTCCACTTCACCAAGATGCTGCATTGCTTGAACTTTGCTCTTCGCGCGTGGTGAAGCCAAACAAAAAAACACGCGTGTTGGGCTACTGCCGTATATACCATGGTGCGTACGTACTGCTGCTGTATCCTCATCCTGCTTCGTTTGTTTTTGCTCGAACGTGACACGATAACGTTATCGGTGACCGCAACGACAGGTGTGGCCTTTGGTCCAGTCTCTGCCTGAGCTTGTCCACCATGCTCCGACCGTGGTCGACATGCTGCTGGCTCTGCTGGAGGACCCCAAGGCGGCTACGCAGGTAACCGAAACCCGCCGCTTCTTGGGGATGCCCGATGTCTGATATCGGTAACTGTTATCATGATGTCTGGTGTCATGATCACAGCCTGCCGTTTCTGGGGGCATATATCGCTTTATTATTTTGCGGGTTGTGCTACTATTAACAATGCCTTGTTCAATACGATATGCTTCGTACCATGCTCAAGTTCAAACGTCGTATCATACCTACCAGGTGATGTTGTGTGTAAGTACTGTTTGGCTATCCCGTTGACATGAAACACAAACAGAACTACAGCGGTGGGCACATTATATCTGGCACATGATAACCAGGTTACGGAGGTGGTCTCCGACTTTAGTTTTTCTGGAAAGTGGTGTGCACAAGATCAGCATGCCTTGAAGTTGACGGCGTCGGGGTGCAGGCGGACGAGAAAGCTCCACGTAGCAATCGATGCAGCCTTTCACCTTGAGAAGGAGGCACCCGTTCACGATTAGCGTATCGTACAGGTGCCGAAAATAATTATATTTGGCTCGTCCCTCCTTCTGTTAGCAAACCCACGGCGAGTTGAACAGCCTCAACATCAAATGTATCAACACACGGGGGGGGGTTGTACTCATGTCATGCATGGCTGTAGTCATATGACCATCGACCCTCGCATTTTCCGAAGAACAGAAGACAGGTTTACAGGGAGAAAAAAAGAGAGACAAGACGTCGGCTTGGGTCGATCAACCACCCTCCCTCCCTCTCCAGCTCTCGCTGCCCCCCCTTGTCCTCCCGATGCTTCATCTTTTGTTGACCCCCACGGCCGCCGCCGCTGCTACCCCTCCAGGCCGGCGAGGAAGTCCTCCAGCTCATCTCGGTTCTCGGACGTGACCTCCAGAGCTCCTTCTTCCCTCACTTCCAGCGGGTGTCGACCGTCCTCGTCTCCCTCGTCGCGGCACCGGACGTCGCCCCGGAGGTCTGCGGCCGCGTCCTGCGCTGCCTCGGCTTCCTGCTGAAGTTCGTCGCCCGGCCTCTGTCGAAGGACATGGCCGCCGTCAAGGCGCTCTACGCCCCGCTCCTCGGGCACCGCAGGGACTTCGCCCGGAAAATGGCCGCGCAGTCCCTGGCCCCCGCGGTGCGCCGCTTGAAGCCGAAGGCCATGCGACGGCACGCGAAGCAGTTGGTCGGCGCGCTCGCGGCCGGCAGTGTTGCGGCGGCGGCGGCGGCGGGAGGGCAAAGGGGGGTGGACGAGGTGGTGGGAGCGGTCGAGGCGCCGGGAGGGGCGAGACTCAGGGCGGACACACTCGACGGTTGCAGCCAGCTGCTGTTCTTTTCTGCGAAGGGGGTACACGGAAGGACGCATTCTCAGGTGGGCACGGGCAAGGGGGCAAGGGTTTTTGGTTGACGGCTCGTTTTCGGCAGCATCAAGTGTCGACCGCACTACAACAGTGATTTTCTCAGATCTCGCTGGCTTCATATATAGGTACATTTCCATCCCATTTGTTATCTTCCTTCTTTTCCCTCTCGTTCCAGGTCGTAACTCAAAACCGGGGTCACGAAGCAGGCTCTTTCTTCTCCGTCCTCCCCACTGCGGTTCGCGCTTTGCATTTTTATCGCGAGAGGACTTCAGCCCTTTCTTCCCTCGTCGACTCGCATAGAATTGCGCCTACCCACGCTACTGTTATAGGCGCTCTCAGCAGTTGTTTTTTTTGTTTAGGTGTTTTTGCATAATAGCGCAAAAGTTCGACCCACGTAGGATTCGAACTCCAGCATCAGCTCTTTCTGTAGCAGCATCCAAGGGTACCGCTAACCCACCGGGGCGAGCGATGTTGGTACTCATTGCTGTATATCATACATGTACAGTAGCTGAAGAAAGCTTTTGTTTGGGAAAAAAATGCGCGAATAGCAGCCTCCATCTCGCGACCGCTGTACGCTTATGTAAGTGCCGGCGAGTGGCCGCTATTGCTGCTATATACTCGAAGTACGAATGCTACTGTGTTGCCGCGGATCAGATCGTCCTTCTTGGCTTACTTCTGCTCCTCGTCTCCTCGCTGGTTTACACGCGTACATGTTTCAGGCGCCCGTGCTGCTTCGGGTGCTGTTGGACTCACTTCTACCGCCGATATCGGCGGAGGCGAAGCCGGGAGACAGCAACGACCACGAGCGGCGGCAGCGGGAGGAGCTCGAGCGCCGGTGGTGCTTCGAGCTGGCGAGCTCCGTCCTCGCCCTTCTCGTCGACCACGTGCGCTCCCCTCACAGCGCCGAGCTATGGCTGGAGCTGCACTACGGTCTCGGCGCGGCAACCGCGCGGCATCGGGCGGCGCTCGCAGCGCCTGCTAACAGCGGCGGCAACGGCGCCGGCGACGACGGCGGTACAGGCAGTGTGGGACAGGAGGGTGCCGAATGCGCAGCTGTGCGACGTACGTCCGATCTGCTTTCCCAGGCGGTAGGGCATATGGGAGGCATCCTTTTGAGAGAAGAGTCCATCGGCGCTACGCAGGCGGCTTTGCTGGCCGAGGCGCTGGCGGAGCTGACCTCCCCGGATCTGTTCTGGCGGCCAGAGACGTCCTCCGAATGCAGGAGAGCCGTGGTCGAGCTCTTGGCGGTCTCCTTGTGCGGTCTGCACAAGCACCAGCGCCTCGTGCGGGCCATGCCGCGGGTAATTCGCGCCGCCGCCGCCCCTTCGGCTTTGGACGCCGAAAGTGGTTCCTCCAAGACGGTCGGGGTGGTGGCAGCGATGTGCGCGGTGGATATCCACCCGGCCGTAGCTCTGTCGCGGTCTCTTTTAGGGGGGGTCGGAGCAGAGCGCACGGCCAACAAACCCCCGCCGATGCGGGTGACGCGAGCGGTCGCCCTCTCCCCGCTACTGGAAGCGTGCGCGGGCCCGCTGTCGGGACAGGCAGATGCCGCCCTCGAGGTCCTGGTGCGCGTCATCCACGGTACGGGGGTGGGGCTTGTGTTTGTCGGAGATAAGGTCAATGAAGGGGGCGGGCGCGGGGGACGTGGAGCGCGAGAAGCGGCCTACGGCAGCGATGATGAGTGCCAAATCGCCGGCGATGGAGGGGAGGGCCTCGGGGCTTTGGTGATCGTGGCTGGAGCGGAGGGCCCTGGCGGCCTGCCCGTCGGGATAGCGGAAGGTCAAAAGGTGTGCGTGTTTCTTTCTTGCTTGTATAAAACGAGCGGCGAGCAGGGTGCTGAGAACAGGAAGTGTGGGTTGATGCGCCGCCTTTCTCATCTAGAGCGGGGTGTAGATATACGTCGATTTAGGTTTACCCACGTAGTTGGTGTGCGTTCATGAGCTATCCCTTGTAGTAGTAGTAGCAGTAGTAGTAGTAGTAGTAGTAGTAGTAGTAGTAGTACGCTTCTCTACACCCCACGTGTACTAGTCATTTATCTCTGACGCCCCCGGGAGTGCTCCCGGCGCGGCTCCGTGACGTGCACTAAGACTCTGGCCCATGACTGCCTCTGCGTTACTCTCGTCGCAGCTCTTGGAAGTGTGCTGCGCTTCCGTGGATGTCGCTACGCGATCGCTGAAAGACCATCGTCGTACCAGGTGAAAAATACATTCGGTGAACAAGCGTCGTCTTTGCACCTGAAGCTGTGTGTTTTCGCCCTCACCACACCGCTTCGTACGCCCTTTGCGCTATTTTTCATCGCCTTCAGATTTTGTCTCGCCCTCTCCGCAGCAAACGGTTTGTTCCGTTTTTGGTTGTTTCGCCGTGGGTTCGAGACGGCTTCCTCTCGCCGAGTCGCGTTTTGGAGGGGTTGAAATCGTTTTCCACGTCGTATCCGAACGAAATAATCGAACGAGCAACTGCAGTTTATTGTATACCTGGTAGCAGCGACCGGCAGCGACTTTTTTCTCTATGAACCCGTAAGGAATATGTCAGCCGCGAGGATTCGACCAAATTGGTCGATACTCAACCTTGTAGGCTGTGTTGTGACACCGGTCGCACTTGGTCTACTGAACATTCCTCGTGAAGGATATAAATACGCCGGTAAATCCCCTGTAAGACTGTAGTGCCAGCAGGGGCGAACAGGGCTATTACGTGAAGGCGTATTCGGGAAGGCGTGCGATGCCATCTAGCAACCCCGTCCTTTCCACACACGCACACACCCCGACACGCATCCACCCGCCGTATTCCGTCGAGAGCAGGTCAGCAGGACACTCCACTCTCGCCGCGGAAGCCCCCCGTGCCTTGGCGGCCCTCCGCTGCCTCCCCTGCCTCGTGGGAAGCTTTTCGCGAACGGAAGACACTCGACGCAACGCCATCGAGAAACCCCTTGGGCTTATCGAGGACCTCTTGGCCGCTTGCTCGGCGTGGGATGCCGCCCCCGTCTCCGCCGACTCCGAAAAAGAAACGCCGGACACTCCTCCGGCCGACGGTGGTACCGCGACCAAACGCGGCCGAAAGCGCCGCCAGAGCGCTAACGGTAAGGCGGCCGCGGCTGTCGTTGTCGACAAGGCCGTCGTCGCAGGCAGCGGCGGCGACGACGACCAGTCCTCCGCTGCCACTGCTGCTGGTGGTGATCAGACCGATGGGGGTTGCGGCGGGGCTCGTAGCGGGGCCCGCGACGAGATGGCCGTGGTGCAGGCTTACGCTTTAGAGGCCGGGGTGGGGCTGTGCTGTCTGTTGCCGGGTGACGAAGAAGGCGGCGGCGAGCGGAGACGGGAGACTCTGGAGAGGCTCATCGGATGGCATGGAAGGTGAGGCTGTTCGTTAGGGTTGGTGCGGGTCTGTGCTCGCCCTGTTGTGTCGATGCAGGACGGAGCTGACGGCCGGTGCGAGAAAGCACTCATATTGAACTGATGTCGGACGGAGCCGTAGTACTGCTGTGTGTACCTCGTGCGTGCCCTGCAGCGCTAAAAAAGCTCGTGGGCCCTGTTTGAACCGCCCCGGGGGCTTTGATATTCTGCCTCGAGGTGACTGACCAGCCTCAGATGTCGCACACCCCTTTGTAGGATGTACCACTCTATTCGGAAATGTACGGGCCACTATTTTATTTGTATATATACCCATATGGACCTTACTTTGCCGGGCAGAGGGGTATCCGTCACGTCCCAAGAAAAAAAAGTCACAACTTCGCCATTTTGTTTAAATTGCATTGCCAGTTAACGACGTAAAAAAATCGTTCTGCCGGGGACAGCCGGGTGCTGAGGGTATATTTTATGCATAAATTGGTCTGCCAGGGTTCCCACCCCCGTTTTTCTGTCTCTCGCGTACCGTAACGTGTCGCGCGCTCTGGATCGCTGGGTGGCAGGGCGATGGCGTGGCTTAAGGCCGACCCTGCCTCGATTTCGACACTTCGCGCCGCGGCCCTCCTTCTTCGCGCCATCCGCGTCGCTTCGGCTGGTTCTGGTGGGGGTGGGGGCGGCGGCGGCGATGGCGGTGGCGGTCCCCGTTGCCTCTCCGCCGAGGCGTCCTTACCGGTGATGGTTCTCTTGGAGCCAAACCTAGCGTCGGAGAGCCGCCTGTTGCGTCTCTCAACCATGCGAGTCCTGGCGCGGTACGACCCGCTGCGCTTCGGAGAAGGCGACGGCGTTGTCGGTGGACGAGGCGGGGGTCGAGGCGGGGGCGGGGGCCGCATGGCCTCGCCGCACCGGAGCCGCGCCGAAGAAGAGTGCAACTTCTTAGAGGTGGCGGAGGCGGTAGACGCTCTCCCCATCTCGGTCGCCACCGAGCGAGACCTCATGTGGCGTCTGGGACAGCTGGAGGTGCTCGGTCGGTCCGACGAACTACCCCGCCCTTACGCTCGCTTGATGGCCACTCACGCCCTCGGCCTGCTGCGGGTTAAGTTTTCCGGAGTCTGGCCCCGCGCGGCGGCCGTCATCGGGGCGCTGTGCCAGCGGCTCGACCAGCGCGAGCTTGTGTGGGAACCGGTGTTTTGCGCCCTGCGGAAGGTTATGCCGCCGCCCGCCACCCGCGAACAGGCGATGGCATCGTCGTCGTCGTTGTCCCAGGCGCGCCACAAGGGGGCAGAGGGTACGCAGACGCCGCGAGCGCAGGGGGGGGGGCGGGAGCAGACCGTGGGGGAGGACGGAGAGGGAGGCGATCGTTCCATCGCTCGTCCGGACGGCGGCGGCAGCGGTGGCGGCGGTGCTTTTTCGACGACCCCGCGTCATCTGGAAGAACAGCCGTCCGGTCTTCGCGCCGTGGTGCCCCCTCCGCAGCCCTGGGTTCCTCGGCTGCTCTCGCAGGCCGCGGCGCTGGATGGAGGCCCGACTGCCGAGATGAGCCTGCCGGTAGCATTGCAAGGCATCTTCCTCGACGAAGCTGTGAGGACGGGGCTGCAGCCCGAGTCTGGAGAGGTGCCTCTGTGGGCGAGCACCGACGCCGACTCGGCCTTCGCGCAGGTGCGAGATGCGAGACGCTCCGTAGTTGGTATGCGTTTGAGACACTGATGTTACTGTTCGAACATGTTCTTGAAATATTCCATATACCTGCGACAACTCCGCCATTGACCGACGCAGTATCTGCATTTTTTGGGGTGGCATCGATACTGAAAATTCGTCTGTGTCTACGATCCATCCCAAGACGTCCAGCCGCGAATCCCAACTCGTGATTTTGTTCGCGGATAATAGCGGTGGGCAGTCGGAGCCCCGTTCTCCCAACAGGGACAGGATTGTAGTGTCGGTTGAACTCCTTGCTTTTAAGGAGAAATGACTTGTTTCGCCGTGGGATTGATAGCGTCTTGTCGGACATGCCTTTCAAGGAGAAAATGTTTGTCGGTCTAAAGGAGCTCTGGCTGAACTCCTTCACAGATAGCGTGTTGCTCTACTGGACCTCTAGCATGGGTGCCAAGCCCGAGGAAAATACTTTTCATGACTGCAGCAGTGGCGCAATTTTTCGCGTGCACAAACCAAGTTCACCGCGTAGACGCCGAATCGGGCTTGCGCTCGACATTGGCCACGATGGTCCCTCTAAAAAATCTGTCACCGGGTCACACGCTGATGCTTGTAAACACCCCACCGCTGCGAGCTTAACTATCTACGGTAAAAAAATATAAAGTGAATATCTTCCCACGTTGCCCTTGTACAACTCACTACGCCCCCCCCTCACCTCCTTCTCGCCCCGCTGCCGGGCCGCCGCCGCCGCCGCCGCACGCCACACACGCTTCTACTTCTACCCAGGTCTGGGGAGTGCTCTCGCAGTGTCCCGAGCTCCTGCAGCAGCACAGTCGCTCCGTTATTCCCCTGTTTTTGGGCTTCATGCGTTACCAGTACCTCGGCGAAAGGGCCTTCCCGGACGACCCTGAAGTCGGCGTCGTCGACATATCTCGACACCTGACCGATGCCGAGCGCGCGAGCGAGGGTCCTGGCGGATGGGCGCCAGTCGCAAGGCGGAGAGCCGGCGGTGACAGCAGTGGTGGTGGCGGTAGTGGTAGTAGTGGCGGCGGCCGCGGGGGGGGGGGGGAGGCGATTGGTAGTGCAGGGAGGACGGCCGACCGACGCAGTGTAAGGGGGCGCCTCGTGGCGCTCCTCGGTGTCCTGGCCTCGGCGTCGGGCCCCAAGAGCCTGTACAAACAGCGCGTGCTGTACCAGGTGTACAGGGCGCTGCTGGTCATGCCGGACGACAAGGTCGCCGGGCTGGCGCTACGGTGCATGCTCTCGTACAAATCCCCGTTCCTGTTACCCTACAAGGTAAGCGGCGAAAAAGCGCATGGGAAGGGGGGGGGGGGGGGGGGTGTACTCGATATCATGCATGACCGTAGTCGTATGAAGGGGGCGGGGGGGGGGGTACTCATTTTCTGCTTACCTCAGCCATTCAACCATTGACCACGCATCCCTTTCGAGACGGAGCACCGTTCCTACTCGTAATACAGACACCTCCAACAGTTGGGGCGCTGAACACGTTGTTGCCATATATTACTTAGGTGGGAGGGGGTCTACCCGATATCATGCATGTCTGTAGTCGTATGGCCATATACCACCCTCGCATCCCTACAATGCCAGGACGGAGCACGTCGGGTTTTCACCGAACCAGGCATGTATTGCTTGCACCAAGCACGAAGCGCCGTGAGGGACGGGGGAGGGGGGGGGAGAGGCAATAAAACGCTTATTGTTATTTGCTCGCCTAGCCTGTGCGCCATTCCCAATGCTAGTGAGGCCTTTGAAAATATTTCGGTGTTTTGAATGTATTTGAATAAATCGGGGCGGGAGGAAAGGCGGTCTGGTGGACGCCTATTATCATAGATCCAGTGGAGGTTTTCGCTGATGTACGTGTGCCGGCAGTCCGTTCCTCGTCACAATCCGCTATCTTGGCGAGGCTGCGCTCACCGGTCGCGGGTTCTGCATTTCGTTGCCCCCCGAAACGGCAACAGAGGCGTCGAGGGCCACAATACTCTGCGCTTTCCATAAATAATTGGAGTGGTTTTTCTCTTCTTGTATGTATCTCACTCGGCCCGGCTTTGTGTATAGGTCACACCGATCAGTTCTGAACACACACAAACACACACACACCGACCGCGCTCCCTCCACTCCACTCCCTCCACCTCACCGACACAGGCGAACCTCGAGGGGCTTATGGACGACGAGACATTCCGCGACGAGTTGGTAACATTCTCGCTCTCGACCGAGGGCGGCGGCGGCAGAGGCAGCGCTTCAACATCGGCATCGTTGATGCCCGCCTCCTCCTCCTCCTCCTCCTCCCCCTCCTCCTCAGGCGCAACCGTGGCCGACGCCGAGCCCTCGATAAACCCGGCGCACCGCCCGCGCCTCCTTCCCGTAGTGATCCGGCTTGTCTACGGCCGCCTCGCGGCGTCGGGGTCTCGCGGGCGCGCGGGGGGGCACGGAGGTCCCGCGGCCCGTCGCGTGGCGGTCCTAGCCTTCCTCTCCAGCCTGTGCTCGGAAGAGCTGGCGGAGCTGTTTTCCCTGATGGTGCGCCCGTTCCTCCAGCCGACGCCCTCGTCCGAGACCCTCACGGTTGGATCGGCGGAGGGGAGGCGCGAAGAAGATACCAGAGAGGAAGGTTTGGCTGAGTGGGATGACGTTACCGGAGGGGCCGCGCAGGCGCGCGAAGTGCTCGAAAGGGCGGCCGGGGTTACGCCGGAGAGGCTGCTGTGCGTGTCGGCCTCGCGCCAGGCCGGGTTCCTGAAGATGGTGAAGGAGGTGGCGAGGCAGCTCGGGCAGCGGGCGCTGCCTTTCGTGGAGACGCTGCTTGGCCTGGTGCTGGCGCTGCTGGAGCACTCGAACGTGGTCTCGGAGGCCGAGCGGCGGTCCCGCGGGGGGGAGGGTGGTGGCCCCCTGTCGCAATCGGGGGGTAGAGACGAAGGGGAGGATGAGGAGGAAGACGAAGAGGATGCCATGGACGAGGAAGAACCGGCGCTGGCCGCAACAAGCACCGGCTCCTCCCCGGAAACCTCTCCTTCGACCGGGGAGGCTAACTCTAACGCGAAGGGGGGGAGGATCGCCCCCGGAGCCCTCCGGACGCTAAGCCTCCGCGCGCTCTCGGAACTCTTCTCCCAGTACTCGACCACGTTCGACTTCGTGGGGCACCAGGACGCCCTCTGGCCGGCCCTTGTTGACCCCATTGCGCGCCTCCCGGCCTCCACCGTCGGCGCGGTGCGGGCGCCAGCGCTGCTCGCCCTCGCGGAGAAGCTCACGGACAACGAGGCGCTGCTGCCGATGTTTTCAGGACACGGGGGACAAGCCCTCGTGCCGGCCGTCCTCGACTGCATCTCGGCGGGCAGCGCCAGTGGGCGCGTCGCGGGTCCCGCGGTGGTAGGGTCTGCGCTCACCTTTGTCGAGCGCCTGCTGAGGTACGACGGAGGGTCGATCCTCAGTCCGCACCTGAACCACCTCATCTCCAACTTTGCGCTGCGTCTCAGCGTCACCGGAACCTCAGGAAAGGGTGCCGGCGGCGGCGGCGGATTGGATTCGAACACCGAGCAGGGGCTTACCATTCTTGCGCGGATTGCGGAGATGGCAACCTCGGGGCCTCTAGGGGCCGCCGGAGGGGGCGCCGGCGCCGTCGACGCTTCGTCCATGTCGACCCTGGTCGCCCTGCTGGTGCCTTCCCTCCAGCCGGACCGTCGCGCCTCCGACGAGGCTAAGAGTTCCATCCTCCGCACGGTGTCGGCGCTGGCGCGCCGGGTGGACTCCCCCGGAGCGCGCCGCGCCTGGCCGTCTCTGTCGCGGCTGCTGGGTCCCGCGGGCGCTCGCCCGTCGGGTATGGCGGCCGCCGGCCCGCGCGGGGAGCTTGTCCGCGCGCTCGAGGCCCTGGCTAGTCGATCGGACCTTGAGGCTTCGGCCGGACCCGCGGTGTCGCTGGTGGTGGAGCTCAATGCCCGGGACGCCATGGCGCTCGACGAGCCGGACTTTAGCCGCGCCGTACCCGCGTACAACTCGCTTTCCGAGGGAAGTGGCTGGGCGGATGTTGTGGCGGCTGGTGGTGTGGCCGTCCGTAAGGTCGGCGGCGGAGACGCGATGGCGATGGAGGGCGAAAGCGAGGGCGAGGGCAAACACGAGATGGCGGCAGCGGTGGCGGCAGCGATGGCTAAGGCTCCGCTGGGTGGACTGCTCGCGGCCGCGCCCGTCGCCCAGCACTGCTTCCACTGCATGCACGACCAGGAGGTCGCCATCAGGGGCGCGGCGGGGGCGGCGCTGAAGCGGCTCGCGCGTGAGGTGGCGGCGAGGGAGCGTGCTTCGGCAGGTGCGCGAGTGAAGGGGGGGGGGCGCGGGAGAGAGGAGGGATCGCGCTGCCCGTGGGAAGGGCTCATGCGCACGGTGCTCATGCCTGGGCTGCGCGCGGGTATGGCGTGCCGGACGGAGACCGTGCGCAAGGGTTATATCTCGCTGCTGCGGGAGACGGTGTCGGCGTACCAGGAGACGGCCGACGGCGGCGAAGGTTTGGATGGAACAGTAGTGGCAGCCGGAGTGGGGGCGGAGCTAGGCTCGTCGTCCGTGGTCCCGACCGACCTGTGGGTCCTTGCCAGGGCGGACGACCCGGAATCGGACTTCTTCTTGAACGCTTGCCACATGCAGGTGCACCGGCGGGCGCGAGCGCTCGCGAAAGCGAGGAAGGCGATCGAGGACGCAGAAGCCGCGGCGGCGGCAACGACCACCACGAGAACGACGATGGTGACGAAAATTGCATCAGGTGCTGCAGCTGCGGCACAAAGCTCAGCGGACACGGCAGGCGCGGCACCTCTCTCCGCGTGTCCTTTCCGCGTGTCGACCCTCGTCCACTTCCTCCTCCCGCTCGCTCTCCATCCCTTGCACGAGGCCGCCAAGTCCGCGGAGGCCGGGCTGGTGGGGCAAGCGATCTTCCTCGCCGGCGCCGTCGCGCGCCACCTCCCCTGGACCCACTATAACTCGGCATTGCGCGGACTCATACAGCAGGTAGCCGGGGGCGGCGAGTCAGACGCGCCCGAGAAGGAGCGAGCGATGATCGGAGCCTTGTGCGGGGTCCTCGACGGCTTCCACTTCGCCCTCCTCCCGCCTGATGACGAAGCCGCCGCTCTTCGAGCGGCTGCTTCAGGCGCCGTGCCGGTGGCGGAAGGAGGGGGGAGGGGCGCTTCGGTGGCGGCGGCAGCGGCCGCGGCGGCGGCGGCAGGGGCGGGGGCAGGGGATGCTGTGTGGCGCGCTGTGAACGGGCGCTTGCTGGGGTCTCTCCGCTCCCTTCTCACGAAGGAAGTGCGCGGGAAGTCGGGGGGCAAGGAGAAGGTGCTCCGGGCGCCGGTGGCGCTCGGTATGCTCAACCTCGTGCGCAGGCTGCCCGCGGCGGCGTTTAAGCTGCAGCTGCAGCCGCTTATGATGACCGTCTGCCAGAGCCTGAAGTCGAGAGACTCGAATGCCCGTGACACGGCGAGGGATACCTTGGCGAAGATGGCGCGCGAGCTGGGTCCGGAGTATTTGCAACAGGTGGGTGGGTGGGTGGGTGAATACTTTGTGAGTCGAAATGGCGTGCTAGGCAAAGGGCTTGCGTCGTCGTGGTGACTTGTAGAGTTGGTTTATTCGGCTATTTAATTTATGCAGTACATTTTTTGCTTCGCACAATGGCGTGATTCCTTTGCTTACGGCGTCGACAAACATCCTCGTGCCTGGAACTTCGACGCCCTCTAGACCGTCGGGATTACGTGTGTACTGTATTTTTTAACAGAAAACACAGTAAACATGACCTGAAGTTGCTCTTCCTCCCCGCTCCTTTCCTCTCCTCCTGTACTGTGCGCGGTTGCGGGTGATGCTCAGGCGATCACGGAGCTTCGAACGTGCCTCGTCACAGGGTACCAGCTCCACGTGCGCACGTTCACCCTCCACACGGTGCTCAAAGTCGTGTCCGACTCGTACGTACCGCCCAGCCCTCCATCAGTCGACGTCCGCCCGGCAACATCATCCGCGTTGGCCCCGTCCGGTTCCGCTCCAACCGGCGGCGGTTCTTCCGCCGCCCCTGTAACCGACGTATCCGCGATTTCCTGCGCCGTTACAGCTGCTGCTGGCGCGACCGATCGTAGCACGTCCGGTGGCGACGGAGCCGTGGGTATGGATGTATGCGATGACGAGGAGGGTCGGGCGGGGGTAGTGGTGGGGAGGGAGAGGAGGGCGGTGAGGGAGGTGGCCCCGGCTGTCCTTTCGTCTCTGGTGAGACCACCCTTTGACGCGTGTATCCCGGAGATAGCGGAGCTGATGATGGACGACCTGTTCGGGGAGAGCGCTTCCGCCAAGGAGGCTAAGGAGGTGAGGGCTGATAAGTATGTATGCATGGAGCGTCCGACTGTTGCTGTCGTGGCGGCGGCGGGGGCTGCGGCGGGGGCGGCGCTCGAACGCCGCGTTTGTTTTCGTCTGTTTGCTTGTATGCGTGTTTTTTTTGTTCGTGTCGTTTCATTTTTAGATTGGTTTCGTTTTTTTGGCGACCGAACGTCGCTTTGTTTTGGTTTTTGGTTTTTGTGTCGTAGGGGTTCGTTCTATATCTTTTTTTCGTTCTAGTGCGTTTTGTGTTGTTTTGTCCCTTCGAGGTTCTGGCTTGCGAGATAACACGTGTGTTGCCTCGGGCGATGGCGTGAGCTGTCGAGCCACCCCCGCCTCCGCCACCCCTCTTCCCCGCTCTCCTTTGAAGTATGCCTCCCCTAGACCCACTCGCCGAGCGGCGACGAAGAAAGGGAAGACACACACAGAGACGTCCTTTGACAACACGCTGCCGCCTCCCGGTGCCGCGGTCGCGGTCGCCTCCTCTTCCCTCCTCTTTGTTGTCTCCTTAGCCCGAATCGTGACACTCGAGAAACCAACACCAAGAGCTCTCTCTCACACACGCGCTGTCCTCCCCCACCTCCACAACCTCCATTACCACCACCGCCGCCGTCGCCGCCGCTGTGGCTTTTACCTCTACCGCTGCCACTAAAAATCGTCACACGCCCCCCCCCCCCCCCCCCCCCCCCCGCCCCGATAAATGGTGGCCACAGGCGGCGAAGCAGGAAGGGGATAAGACTATTAACAGCAGAAAGTTTCCATGTATTATATGGAAACACGTAATGAGGCGCCCGAATGTTGAAAGCGTCTCTATTAGGAGTAGGAACGGTGCTTCGTCTCGAAAGAGATGCGTGGCCAATGGTCAAATGACTAAGGCAAACGACAAATGACTACGCCCCCCCCCCACCCCCGCCCCCCCCCCACCCCCCTCCGCAGGCTCAGGGTGCTAACGTTGCCTCGTCGAAGATGAAGGAGGCTAAGGGGCAGAAGGCGTACGACTCCTTCGAGATCGTGGCAAGGACGATGCTTTTCCGGCCCACGTTCAGTGTGCTGTCGCCGGAGGACGCAGCGTCGGTTTCTTCCGTCCACGCGCTCGTGGGGCCGGTGCTGATGCGCCTCGAGGGATGCGAGAACGCCAGGTACTTGTTTGGTCGTTGCGTGCGTATGATACGGGTACATACTGTCTTGTTTTTTTTTGTTTTGTTTTTTTTTATACCTGGGATGTAATACCAGTGCTGTTATTGTCTATTTATTGTCTACTTAAGTGTATGTGTTTCGACCGGCCAGTCAATAGCTAACAACCCCCCCCCCCATCATGTCATAAGACCAGCAACTCAAAACTTGACGACCAAAAACTCAAAAACTAACGACCAGCAAAAAGCTTTTTAACGGCCAGTATTCGTTGCGCACGATTTAATCGAATGTGCTTTTGTCCAGGGTCAGTATTTCCATGTCTTAGCTCGTTCCCAACTCAACGGTGTGCGTGTCGTGCTCTCGGCTGGGCAGGGAGGTGGGCAAGGCTAACGAGGCGCTCACGAGGATCGGGATGGGCCTCGCGGCGAACCCCAGCGTGACCGAGCCCGAGATGCTGCTCTACGTGCACGCGACCGTGGCGCCTTTTCTGCTGCCTCAGGTATGTTTTTTTTTCTTGCAACAGCAGTGCAGCAGCAGTGGTCTGTCTCCATGTGGTGCCGGTATATATATATATATATATATATGCGCAACGAGCGGTCTATTTATTCCAAATAAGTCATTCCCCCCCCCCCCCCCCCCCCCCCGGTGTGATGTCGGTGGAGGCAAGCCGGCGAGGGGGCAGGTCTGTCGACGCTTCGTGTCATGGCGTTTCTCATGAAAACGATCATCGGCTGATCGGTGGCTCGCGGAGAGAACCACTCCATGCTTAGCCGCAGTCGTGTACTGACGCGCCGAACGGCCTGTATACAACCTACAGCTATTGATAGCGATATCGAGAGCAGCAAGACTCGGGGCGAGGGGGAGGGGAGGGGAGGGAGAGGGAGAGGGGGAGGGGGAGGGGGAGGAGGTAGTAGTACCCCCCGAAGTGCATATATTTGCGGAGCAGGGGGCCCAAGCATCTTGTCAGAAAAAGATCGCCAGAGATTTTGTAGTATTTATTTCTCGCCCCTCCCCGCCCCGTCCACCGCTCGACCTTTATCACCACTCCAAAAATGATCCAACTCTATTTCCAAGTGCGTTTTCCCCCCGAATATTGTGTGCAGTTCTAAAGTGACTATATGAATCCCCACATTCTGACACTCACACATCCCCACCGCCCCCCCCCCCCCCTCCACATCACCCCGCCACAGCCCTAATTCTGCGTAAAAACGATGATGCCCCATGGTTCCTGATCAAGTTTGTAACCCTTCGTGCGATGCGATTGTGCGATGCGATTGTGCGATGCGATTGTGCGACACATTTATCTATGATACCGGCAGACGTCAGAGGAGAAGGAGGAGGAGGAGGGCGATGTGGAGGAGGGAGACAGCGACGACAGCGATGACGACAGCGACAGGGGGGAGAACCAGGCAGCGGCGGCGGCGGCGGCGGCGGCAAATAAAAAGAAGGGGAAATCGTCGTCAACCTTGACGAGAAAGGTGAAGAAAGAAAGAGCCCGAGGGGGTGCTGCATCCGTGCGGGGGAAGGCGGCAAGGAGGTGGCGATGCCGGCGGCGGCGGCGGCGGCGGCGGCGGTGGTGGTGGTGGTGGTGGTGGTGATGATGGCATCATGCGTTGTGACATCATCGGCATGGCAGCCTGTTAACAGACAGGAAGAACAACGTGTACTACTACGCATGCTGCTGCCCCCTCGGCCGGCTGTCAGAATCGCACTTCTACTGCTGTTTGTAGTTTTTAGCCTCTTTTTGGGACTCTGCTGCATCTACGTTTTTTGTTTTTTGCGGACGTGTTGGACGGGGAATTAGTGTGTGGGAGAAACAATGTGGGGTAGTGTTTGCAGTGCTGATAGATCGTCAAGAAAACTTATTCGTTTATACGGCGCAGACCGATTTTTTTTCGGAGTTTTCCACCGGCCAATGTTTCGATTCGCCTTCGTCCTGCCACTACATACAGTACTTTTTATCCCGACCGCCCCCGCTTCTCCCTGCCTCCCGCCTTCAAAGCAGCACGTACCGATAGGTTGAGCCGATTGCTGCTCGTGCTTCATGCTCCATGGTTCCATGTTCCGCAGAGGGCACTCAATCAGCTCCCCCCCCCCCTCCTTTCCCTCCTCCTCCCCCTCTGCCCCCCCCCCCTCCTAACCACCCTACCTGGTATTATATATAGGTTGGGTTGGCGTCGGTTGGCAACGACACTGTAAAACATGCCGCTCACTACGTGAGCTAGACAACCAGGTTACCGTTTTTTTTTTTTTTCGGCGGTCGCCCACAGCTGGTCGTCGAGTTAAATCATATGTGCGAGGTAATGAACCTTTCTCTGCACAAGGGAATTGATCGTGTCACGTTGTGTTCAAGGGAAGGCACCCAAGAGGCAGTTACATAGTACTCCCACAGCTGTCTCTACAAGTGGCTACACCGGAAATTAAATTAACTCGTTGAAGCTGTCATCCATATGCAAGCCCGCCTCACAAGCGGTTCCAGTTCACCCTCCACGCGACTCGCCGGACACCTCACGGCGCTTCGCGCTTGGTGCAAGCAATGTCTGCCTGGTCGGTGAAAACCCGTCATGCTCCGTTCTGGCATTGTAGGGATGCGACGGTCTATGGCCGTACGACTACGGCCATGCATAAGATCGAGTACATCTCTCCTATGAGCACGCACCCCCCCCCCTAACCCCCTTACCCCTCCTCCTCCCCCTCGCTCTTTCCTTCCCCCCCCCCCCCCTTCCCCTTGCCCACCCCCTCCCTCTCCAACTCTTCTTCCGCCTACTGCCTCCCCCTCCCCTCACCCTCTCCCCCTTCCCCTCCTCCCCCCCCCCCCGAATGCCCCCTCCCACCACCCCCCCCCCGCTCAACCCCGTCCCCTCCCCCCCACTCCTACCCCCCTCTCCCCTCCCCGTCAATCCCGCCCCCCCCACCTCCCCCCCTCCCCCGCCCCTGACACCCACAGTGGATAACCTCAGAGACGGACGCAAAGGGCCACTCCCGCGGCGCGGCCATCGGCGACAAGCGCCGCCGAGAGTGGGAGTCTGTCCAGGTCATAGACGGCGCTAGCGCTCCCAAACACACGGGGCGCGACCGCCACGACGGACGAGCAGCAGGCCGCCTCAGGCCAGGGGGTCCCTCGTCCCTCACCAACCGAGGAGTTCGAGGAACAGGAGGTGGCGGGAGTGCCAAGGGGGTGGACTTGGCTGACCCTGCGGCGCTCGGGGCGGTGACGCTTGCGCTGGGGCTGCTGGCTGCGAGGCTCAAGGCAGAGGCGACGGCGCGGGGGGGGAAGCGGGTGGCGGCGATGGATAGGAGGGGGGAGGAGGTGCGGGCCATGGCGGACCCGTTCGTCCCCCTGCTGACGAGGTGGGGGGTTGTCAACCGTGTGTCCGGACGGGCTGTGGTTTGGTGGTGGGGAGGGGGGAAGGGGGGGGGGTGGGGACGGGGGTGGGGGTGGGGGGAGGGGGGAAGGCTTTGTTTTTGGATTGATTCGGTATGTTTTTTTTGTTTTGTTCTGGTTTGGTTTGATTAGATTTTTTGGTTCGGTTGTGCTTGGTTTGGTTTTGGCTTTTGATTGGTTTTTGTTTGGTTCTGTTCTTGCCTCGTCTTGTCTCGTCTTGTTTTTCGTTTTGTCGTGAGTGGAGCGGCCGCCGCTGGTTGTGTCATGAGGGTAACCGCCTGCCGCCCTTGACGCCATTTCCGGTCGGTACAGAATACTCAAAACCCGCTATCGACTGTCCTCTTGGCTTGCGCGGGCCTCACGACTCTCCGCCCGTTGCCCCCATGACCCGATGATAGCAACGCCGCAACGCCACTAGAGAGGTGCCAACCCCCCGCGAAGCATCTGTCTCCCACCTGCTCCGCCCAACCCACCGCGCCCTCTCACTCCCACCCTTTCATGAAAAAGACGGCCGGTCGCTTCTCCTCGCCCACCTTTCCCCATTGCCCCACAAACACAATCGTGGCACCGCTATTAATAGCTGCTCCCGTCCGAGCGCCAAACTTGAAACGGGGTGGTTTTTTCATCCTCCCTCCCTCCCTCCCTCCCTCCCTCCCTCCCTCCCTCCCTCCCTCCCTCCCTCCCTCCCTCCCCCCCTCTCGTCTGCTGTGCCTTGCCGTCGTCGCATTCGCCCTTCGTTTATGCGTTTCCCTTCCTCCCGCTCCTCCACTACTTCCTCCTCCGCGCCCCCCCCCCCCCCCCCCCTCGCCCCCACCCCCTCTCCTTCCCCCTCCCGCCCCCTCTCCTCCCCTTCCCCTCCCGCCTTCATCCTCCTGGGGGCATCGCACGGCATCATACACAAGGTGCATCGGCAAAAACCCGCACACCCCGGTGGTCCTGCTCTCCCTGAAGAGCTTGGGCTACCTGCTCCACTGGGACCTCCCGTCGATGCGACGCTGCGCCCCGCTGGTGGGTCGGCACGTGCTGGCGCGGCTCGTACGCGGGGGCGTCGGAGGCATCAGGGGGGAGATGGGGCAGGCGTGCTTCAAGACCTTGTCCATGCTTTTCAAGAGCCAGGTCAAGGTCTTCGGGACTGCTGACGCCGGGCAAGAGGGGGAGGGGGTGGTGGGCGGGGGGGGAGGGGGGGGGCAAGAGGAAGAAGAAAGGCGGCAACCTGTTCGGGTTGTCGCCGAGGCAGCTGAGGGCGCTCTTGGTGGTGCTCCAGATGGCGGTGGCGGAGACGGAGCACCAGAACGCCACCTTCACGCTGATCAAGGCCGTCGTTTCGCAGAGAATTATGCTTCCTGAGGTGAGTTGGGGCAATTATTTCTTCCGTGTCAACTACTGTGGTGCTAATAAAAACTCGATAGTTTGCCCCCCCCCCAAAGAGTTCAAAAACATAAACACGCGCCAGCGGGGGGACGCTGTTGGCGAACTCCCCTGGTTTTCTCCGTGCGGCCTTTCGTTTCGTTGTGCGGACAAAAGGGGGGGGGGGGGGGGGGGGGGCGGGGAGGGTGAGAGGGGGATCCGCTCGAGACAACGCGTGTGAATATACATACTCTGTAGGTCGCTATTACGGGGGGCCATAGTTAACAGGACCAAATATTGTTAGTAAAAATGGTTAAACATATAGGTTTTTATGTATACCATAGGTCCTGTTAACTATGGCCCCCCGTAATAGTTCCCATCACTTTTGATACTACCTGCACGGCTCCCCTCCCCTCCCTTCTGAAGGATCGCCGCGCCGACGCCCAGTCTCACGATCTGTCTCGTCGGGCTCATATTGCGGGGGACCATAGTAAATAGAACCGAATATTGTTAGTAAAAAATCTAAATGTATAGGTTATTGTGTATACCGTAGGTCCTGTATAATATGGTCCCCCGTAATAGTTTTCTTCCCTGGGTCTAGATGCCTCTGGTGTGGTTTTCCTTTCATTCCATTCCCTGCCGCTACTACGGTAGGTACCAGGCAGTTAGCAACCGAGGGTTTCTTGGTATTTCCTGCTGCTGCTGCTGCTGCTGCTGCTGCTGCTGCTGCTGCTGCTGCTGCTGCTGCCCTCCGCCTCCTCGTCTGTGTAGCGGCGGTGGCTTGGTTGGTCGCTACTATTCCTCTTGCAATAGATATTGAAGTTGATACTGGTCGGTTTCGGTGTGCATGATGGCGCTGTTGTTGGTGTTGCTGTTGATATTGATGTTGAGTATTGATGTTGACGTTTCTGGTGATGTTGATATCGACTCTGGCATTGCTAGTGAAATTGACTTGATATTGATATGTTGCTGCGGCTGCCTTCCGACTCCTCTGGCTCCGAAATGTTTTGTTCATTTGTGTTCCCTCTACCTACTTTTTTTTCTTCTTGTGTGTATATTCGCCGTGTGTGGACAGGTGTACGATCTGATGACTAAGCTGGCGGAGCTGGCGGTCACGAGCCACCGCCCGACGCTGCGCGCCACGGCCGGCCAGACGTTCCTCACTTTTGTCCTCCAGTACCCGCTGGGAGAGAAGCGACTGCAGTTTCACCTCAACCAGGTCAGGCAGAGATCCTTTTTTTAACCCTTTTATAGCGCTGCAGTCCCGTTTTGGCGACAAAGCACTCTAATTCCAAGTAGTTTGTAGGCAAAACGGGAGTGCCATACTAGAAGGCTTTTATCACGTTGAGTGTCCCCCAAAACCGGGAGTGCCACACGAAAAAGGCTTTTATCACGTTTAGTGTCCCCAAACCGGGAGTGCCGTACTAAAAAATAGTTTATCCCGTTTAGTGTCTCCAAGACGGGAGTGCCATACTAAAAAGGCTTTATCACGTTCAAGACCGCACTCCCGCTTTGGGGCCAAATTAGTCGGAATTTTTGGAGTGAAATATGTTGTTTCTGTACAGCGCAGTCGTAGTAAAGTGGGGTTGTTATCCGTCGGGGGACTTCAGAGGAGCGGGAGGGGAGAGGGAAAAAAGTCCTCAACAGAAAATGACGAGTACAGCGTCTGCCTCTCACGAAGCAACGGCGCGGCGGCAGCTGGGGTTTTTAGAATGAGGACGGTCAGGTTGCTTTTCCGAACTGCCGTATATACGAATATTAGATATACGCGGAGCATGAAGTGCCCTTACTTACTGCCCTCGCTGTTTTGTGCGCTCATGCCATGTAGACAGACGGTTTAGTAAAGCCACACATCTCCGACTAGCTCAAGTCGACGCGAGCCGACGAGGCAAAAAAAATGGTAACAAGGCATGTACCGTAGGGGGAAAGGGGAGAGAAGAACCGACTACGTGACCCCGGATCTGAGTTTCGACTACGTAGGGAGGGAGCAGGAAGGGCAAAAGCAATAAAAGGGGATATAATTAAGTAAACGTAATAAGTGTGTTCGTCGCGATTGCAGGACCACAACTGGGTCGACGTGCATGCCCCTCTGAAGTGGACGCTCTGACCGGCGTCGGAAGCAAGAAGGTGGTCGCCAGTTGGTCGGTTGATTTCCGAGCGCAGTTGTGGTAGCAGTGCAGTTGGCGAGGTGTGAAGTGCTGCAGTGCTGCGATGTTACGTCTCTCTCGTGTTTTTTTCCGGGCAAATCAGGCAAGACTCTCGCGTCTGTGTGGCTGCCTATATACCTCGTTTTGCGTGCGACTGCCCACTGTAGTTCCAGCCCATTGCAGCAAGTTCTTCGAGCCTGCCCACCCACCTACAGTACCTACCTAACTACGCCTACACCCAGACCCATCCACCCCTCTACGCACCCACCCACACCGACGCACTCACCCTTCCACCCATCCACCCACCCAATCAACCGTTCAACCATCTACCCCCTCCCTCCCACTCATCCGCCGCACCCGCCCGCCTAACAAGACCTGCCCCCCCCCCCCCCCCGAAAAAAAAAATGTCCTTTATTCTGTCTCCCCCCCCCCGCCCCCCTGGAGCAGATAGTAAGCGGTGTATCCTACGAGCACGCCGAGGGGCGCCTCGCGGCGCTCAACCTTTGCTCCCAGCTCCTCCGGCGGCTTCCCGAGCCCAACCTGGACCAGCTCTCGAGCGTCTTCTATCTTGCCCTGGTGGTCCGGCTGGTCAGCGACCCCGCGCCCGAGTGCCGCGCCGCCGCCGCCTCCTCCGTCAACACCCTCCTCACCCGCGTGTCCCCCCCGGTTTTCCACGAGCTGTTGGCGTTTACAGGGCAGTGGTTCGGGGAGGGGGGCACCATCACCACCGCCGCTTCTGTCTCCGCTGTGGGGAACGGAAGAAGAATAAGCAGCAGCCCGGCCAGGGTGACGACGGTAGATAGAGGCGGTGGAGGAGGGGGGGAGGGGGGAGGGGGAGGAGGATCGGACAGGGCGCTGAGGCGGACAGCCGCGCAAGCGGTGGGGATGTTCGTTCAGGCGAGACCGGAGCTCGTGCGGAAGGGGACCGGGGCCGGAAAGCCTCTGCCGTGGGTGCTGTCGGTGCTGGCTTCGATGCTACCCCGCCGGGCAGTAGACGTCATTACCGCCGCCAGGAGTGCCGGTTGGGGAGACGCCAATGCCGGCGGCGGCGGCGGCGGCGGCGCGTCGTCGGCGGTGAGCGTTTACGCTGCTGGTGTGGCAACCGTGGGAGAAGGAAGGGGCGGGGGTGGGGGCGGGAGTGGGAGAGGAGCCGATGACTGGGAAGGGGTTTATCACGCCGTCCTGTCGATCGGCAAGGCTTTCGATGTTCTGCCGGGGGCGTGCAACGCCGCGCTGGTGCTGTCTCGGGAGGGCACAGCCGGTCGCCGCAACGCTGTCGACCGCAGCGACGCTGACGACGCCGGCGAAGGAGGTGGCGAGGGGGGAGCTCCAGCAGCAGCAACGGCGGCAGCAGCAGCTGCAGCAGCAGCGTCTGGAGAGCTCTTCGACCGGCTCCTCGAGGCGCTGCTCTACCCGCACGCGTGGGTCCGGCTTGCCGCGGCGAGACTGTGGGGGTCGTTCTTCTCGAAAAGGGATCCCCAGACGTTAGCCGTGACCGGGGGCGGCGGTGGTAACGGTGGCAGTAGCGGTGGCGCTGGCAAGGCCGACAAGGCTGATGGGAAGGGCGGAAACCAGCGCGGTAGTGCCCGAAGAGGAGAAAAAGGAGGAGGAGGCGGGGGGCAGGCGAAGCCCGGAGTTGGCGGCGAGGGGGAGGTGGGGGGGGGTGGTGGCAACGACGGAGGGATGGAGTTCCTCAGGAGGAGTCGCGTCTTGTTCCGCCTGTGCCAAAACTTGTGCTCTCAGCTCAACAGGTCGCAGGTGCGCGTGTTTTTTTTTGTGCTTTCGTCCAGTTTTTCTGGTACATATACACAGCGTCTGTTTGGTTTCGTTTTGTCCTTTTTTCCCGTTCCGTGTTCTTTTGCCACTTTGTTGTCTCTCGGATATCTTTACTGTTCCGTTCTCTTGCCATTTTGCAGCTATCCCCGGAAGCTTGCCATCGGCGTCGGCTTTGTTTGTGTCCAATCGCTGGGGCGCGTTGTCTCGCCATCGCCGGCAGTGGGAGACCCGTGTTCGACGGTACCTTTGGCGCCGTGTGGTGGGGGGGCCTTGTCGTCTTATTTTACTGCGATAGGACGACGCCGCCGTGGCCTCCCTGCCGTCCTCGGTCTCTTCGTAGAACAACGCGCGTCGAAGCTCGGCGCGATGCACGCTTGATGATGCCACTGCTGCCGCTGCTGCTGCATTCATACGTTGGGAAAGCCTTCGTTCAAACCTTGATTGTCAACACACATTACTTCCCGCCGCGGCGTTGGAAACAACGTCACCTTTACGAATGCCCACACACACAAGAACTGGTTCATATTGGCAAACAAAAAACTTGAGGATGTCTATCTTGCACACTCGCCAACCCGCCCTGAAGTGTTCTACCTCGTGGGTAGACGCGGATATCGGGTTTTAATTTACACCAGGTGCATAGCCACATGGACACGAAACGCTAAAATCCCCCCCCCTATCGCTATCCTAGGAGATAGATGGTGGCCACAGGCGGCCAAACAGGAAGGGGATAAGATTAGCAAAAAGTTTCTATGTAATATATGGAAACAACGTAATGAGCGCCCAACTGTTGGAGGTGTCTCTATTAGGAGTAGGAACGGTGCTCCGTCTCGAAAGGGATGCGTGGTCAATGGTCAAATGACTAAGGCAAGCAACAAATGAGTACGCCCCCCCCTATGCACGATAATGAGTACACCCCCGCCCCTTGTGCTCCGTCTCGAAAGGGATGCGTGATCAATGGTCATACGACTGAGGCAAGGAACTAGTGAGTACGCCCTCCCTTCGCCCGTGGGGGATAGATGGTGAAGGGTGAGATAGTGGCCTCAGACGGCGAAAGAGGAAGGGGATAAGAGAAGCAAAAGGTATTTGTGTGACAAATGGAAAAAAAAAAACGAAAGTAAGCGCCCAAATGTTGGAGGTTGTCTCTGTTTGCAGTAGGCATGGTGCTCCGTCTCGAAAGGGATGCATAGACAATTAGCTAAACTACTAAGACGAACAACAAGTTTGAGTACGCCCCCCCCCCCCCCCCCCCCCGACCCCACGCAAAATCCCTCTCCATCTCGAAAGGGATGCGTGGCAAATGGTCAATTGACAAAGGCAAGCAACAACTGGGTAAGACTTCCCCCCCCCCCGCCCCCCATTCCCGCTTCCCTTCTCCTGCTCCCACCTCCCTCCCTTCCTCCCTCCCTTCCTCCCCGCCTTCGCTTCCGACGATGCGGTCGCTTGTTTCGCAATCGACCTATGATGCCCAGGTTGACCCGAAGCTGACGGCGCAGTGCGTGAAGAACCTCGTTTTCGTCGGTCGCGCGATGCACCTCAACCCGGACCTGTGCTTTGCCGAGGAAGAAGACGAGGAGGAGGAGGAGGAGGAGGAGGAGGAGGAGGAGGAGGAGGAGGCCGAAGAGGAAGGGGAGGGGGGGAACAGCGGCGACGAAGAAGAGCCCGGAGAGGGAGCTGGGGGTGGAGATGGAGATGATGCAGGACAAGGGGCGCATATGAAGGGGGAAGATGGGGAGGAGGAGGAGGAGGAGGAAGGGCGGGGGGTGGAGATCGACGCGGATGATCGAGAGGGTGGGGAAGACGACGCGTCTAGTATGGCTAACGGCGCGAGTAGCAGTGGCAGCAGCAGCAGCAGCAGCAGCAGCAGCAGCACCAAGAACAACAACAGCAACAACAACAACAACAACAACAACAACAACAACAACAACAACAGCAACAACAACAACAACAACAACAACAACAACAACAACAACAACAACAACAACACCAGCCGAAACAAGAACAAGAGCAGACCCGACCCCCTCAGATGGGTCTTCAACCGCATGTCCCACATGGTGGTGCACAAGGGGGAGGCACGGAGGAGGGCGGTCTTCAGCTGGTTCCTCGCGATGGTCGCGGTGCACGAACCCGCGGTCGCCCTCTCCCACATGAAGCTCATGCTCTTGCCCCTCAGAAGGGCGGTGCTAGACGCGGAGTCGGGCGGCGTGGAACCGAAAGAGAGGAGTTCCATTGGGGGAGGGGGGAGTGCGGCGGGTCCTGAAAAGGAGCAGACTTCGGCGGAGCTTGCCATTGAGGTGGGTCGGTCGGTTTTTGGTCGGTTTTTCAGTGCGGTGGTAGTGGTCTTGAATCTAAAAATGCTACGGCCACTCCGGCCGGCTCTTGATACCGACATCGGAATCCGCAGCTGCCATACCGATCGTACTACCGTATCTTGACGTGAGCCTGTCTAGCGGCAGTAAAATGTCAAGCGATCGAACAGCAGTACTCGTACGTACATCAGCTTGATGCACCGTCGGTTCTTGGTAGGATGCAGCTCACCCTTTCGTGCGACTCGCCCAACACCTCACGGCGCTTCGCGCTTGGTGCAAGCAAATGTCTGCCTGGTCGGCGAAAACCCGACGTGCTCCGTCCTGGCATTGAAAAGGGGAACCAGTACGCCGCGCGTGTCGGGGGTAGCAAACGCGCCTCGTGCGCCTGACTCGAGACTTCACAAAAAGTCAGACCGTGTGTGAAGCCATTGGACGTATTGTACCATGATAATGTGGACGAATGAAGCGGTAATTTATACCGGTCGTATGTAATGTGGTGTATCGACAGCATTCAAAAACGAAAACCAAAGCGCGAGCGTACTCGGGGTGGAGGGGGGGGGGGGCTTGCTTTTCTATCGCGGGACCTGAGTTTACGCCGATTTTTCAGGGTGACAGTGGTGGTCTAGAGGGCCTACTGTAAGAGTTTTGAGAACAAACCATGAGCGTTGAAGTGCCATATGGGCGTGTTTTGGCATCAGGCGCGAAGGTGAGGGTTTAGTTTTTTCATTATCGGGGGACAGGGGATACGATGTACCTGGTACCTGGTATCACATACCGGATATCACACTAGGGTGGTAAGATAACATACACTGCTGTAGAGTGAAATGATTACACGCCCCCTGGGATGAATTTCAAGAGGCGTTTTTTTATCTAAAGTCAGTGGGGGGGAGCGCACACATCGAATATGGCAGCTTTGGGCAGATCTCGTCGACATATTTTCCGTCGACGCATTCCTCGGCAGTTTGCACCCCTCCTCCGTTTCCGTGGAGAACAAAAAAACAGTTCGGAATTTTCCCCCCCGAGGTGGAGTGGGGTGCGCGTGTGCCATCTTGCGCGTGCTTTACGGTAGTGCTTAGTGCCGTTTTTTTTGTGTCTCGGGTCGAAGGAAGTAACTCACCGCTATGTCTCGAAATATAGGCACTGTTTGAATTGAATATCAGTGTGCATACGGCCTTTTCTATTTCGGGACATACTATTACGGGGGACCATAGTTAATAGGACCTATGGTATACATAAAAAACCTATACATTTATTCCTTTTTACTAACAACATTTGGTCCTATTAACTATGGCCCCCCGTAACAGTAGTGTCTTGAGTCATGATAGCATCGAGCCGCCAAAAAAAAAGAGAGCGAAAGGACACCACCTCTTTGACACGAGCAAGTACCCTGTGCTGGACGGAAATGTAAGGACCGTTATATATCGCTACTATTGCGCCAACGGTCCTCACATTCATGTCCCGAGCTTTGTGGTATACTTTTTTTTGTTTCCCGTCTGAAGTATATCCCCCCTCCCCCCCCAATCGTCCGTTCTACCCTTACACCCTTCTAAGGTGATGGAACTCCTGGAGGCCAAGGTCGGCAGCGGCTCTTTCCTCGAGTCCCTGACGGAGGTGAACATGGAAATTTCTCGGAAGCGCGTGGAGCGCAAGAAGCAGCGCGCGATCGAGAAGGCGACCGACCCAGTGGCGGCGGCCGAGCGCCGAAGAGAGCGCACGGAGGCTGGAAAAGTGAGTACTGCTGCTGTACGGCTGTATTGTGTCCCGGTTGCTCTTTTCGCCCTCCCGGCCTTAACTCAGTCCTGGGGACCATACAGTAGTAAATGGGACCAAATATTGTTAGGAAAAATAGGGAAACGTGTAGGTTTTTGTGTGTACCGTAGGTTCTACCTGGTATTTACTATGGTCCCCCGTAGTAGTAGTTTTGTTTGTTTGTTTTCCCCCTCTCCCAGCCGAGGGGCACGTGGCTTGCAATTTTTTTATCATAAGAAGGGCTCAGCAATTTCGCGATTGCTTTTCTCGTCGACTCGTGTCTAATCGAGCCTGCCCACGCTATCATAGAGGCGCTCTGAACACAGCAGTGTGTTGGTGTCATTTGAGACGGAAAAGCTCCACACGGAGAAACGTCCCCCCCCCCCCCCCCAAACCAACCGTAGCAGTAATCGAGGTTAACGTAACCACTAAGTAGGTCGCCAAAGCTCCACACGGAGAAACGTCCCCCCCCCCCAAATCAACCCTAGTAGTAATCGAGGTTAACGTAACCACTTAAGTAGACCGCCGAGGCGACCGGTGTTATGCTTCTTGCTGTACGTATGTACCCGAGGGTTCTCGTAGTGATACAGATAGGCTTTTTTTCTACGTTTATGAGGAAAATACTGCAGTAGTGGAAATGCCCTTGACTAGGTTACAAACAAAGCCCATACACGTTTTTTTGGGATAATGTACTGCGGGGTGCCTGGCCGGAAATGTAAGCACCGCTTGATATCAATGTCAATGCCTAAACGCTCCTAGTATTTCCGTCCAGAGTGGTACGCAGTCGCTGCTGCAATAGCAGACCCTATTAGAGCTGCAGTCCCGTCTTGGAGGACGAAACAGTCAAACTCTTAAGTAGTTTGTCCCCAAAACGAGACTGCAGTCCTCAAAGGGTTATAAGAGGGAAACAAATGACGAAAAAACAAGAAAAAAAATGAAGATTCTTACAGCGTCGGCCGTTATTTCCGGGGGGGGGGGTGGAGGTGTACTCGATAGGAGAGATATACTCGATCTCATGCATGGCCGTAGTCGTATGACCATAGACCCTCGCATCCCTACAATACCGGGACGGAGCATGTCGGGTTTTCACCGACCAGGCAGACATTGCTTGCACCAAGCGCGAAGCGCCGTCAGGTGTCCGGCGAGTCGCATGAAGGGTGAGCTGCATCCTACTAAGAACCGCTTGTGAGGCGGACTGGGCATCGTAATACATACCAGGTAGTAATAACCAGAAGCCACGATGGACCTCAAAAATAATTTATCCCCCCATGGTTACGCACCATATTTGAGGGCGGGGCACGGGCTTACTCAGTCGGTAGCGATTAGTACTGTTGTCGAAATCGATCAGGATATTGGATTGCAGCGGTGTACTGTCTCTCCTCTCGGCTCTCGAAAACCATTCGATGGATTTCCGTACTGTTATTATAATATGGCATGTTTCTTGGACGTACGTACTATAAAAAGTCCTGGTGAATGTGCTATCCAGATCAATCAGCGGATTGCTACTGCCAGTAGATTGCTACTGCCAGTAGATTGCTACTGCCAGTAGATTGCTACTGCCAGTAGATTACTACTGCCAGTAGATTACTACTGCCAGTAGATTACTACTGCCAGTAGATTACTACTACCAATAGATTACCACTGCCAGTACATACTGCGGCAGTGCCCAGCCCTACCAAATTTTGATCTGATTACCATGTTCCCCCATAGGAGCTGTCAGTTTTTCGTTCGGTACGCTGTACCTGAAGGGTTTGCTGTATACACGCCGGACAGGTAGATCATCTGCAGATAGATCACGATCTATCTATAGAAATCATATATCAATATATTAGATTCTAGCCTACCGTTGTGTGCCGTTTGTGCAGGATGTGTACAGTAGTTCAAGACCCAACCCCGTGTTGAAACATGCCGTGCAGTAGATCATGCAGATTATATCGCTCTCCCACCGGGCAACATAAGCTAGATCACACGGATCACACAGATCAGCGATCTATCTATCCGACCTGCCCTGGAAGGTCTACATGGTGAAACTGTTTTCGATTATCTGCCGATGATCTGAAAGGGTTGTCATCAGGGCTGTGACTTTGACAGTCCTGACATTTATGTCGCCGTCTACAGCAGTAGTTATTCGTTGACGAGGTACTAACAGTTATTCGTTGCGTGTGCTATTGCGGGAGTGTTTGTTTTCGTATCTGACTCGGTGCGTGTGTTTTTTGTTGGTGAAACACGAAGTCAATCAGGAAGCGAAACTCCAGATACCAGGCAACTCGCGGCCTTTGTTGTGAAAGGCGTTTTTTTTTCTTGCCCCAACCCACGCTCTGGAGGGGACGAAACAATTGCTCGGAAGGTAGATGGATGTTTCGATGCTTTCTTCGCGGTTTCGAACGTGGTACGTCAACCTGAAAACTATTCAAAACATCGTGCTGCGTGCGTAGGCCACAACAGCAAGTGGTAGAGGTAGTAGTCTCGGACTATCAAACGGCAGCGGGCAGTGTCGTGCCGTCTGCTCGCGTGCCTCCGCTCTACACGCGCCGCCATGAACATCGATCAAGAGCTACTCGAACGTGAGAACCTCTTTCCGTCCTCCTCGCCTTCGACCAGGATGAAACCCTCACGTCGGTATACAGAGCCCCTGCGTCAGTAGACTCCCATGACATATTTATAGTGTGGATTCCGCTGGTTGAGAATAAACCTCTCATGTTTATTTCTGCACGCTGACTTGAAAAACACTACTGCATGCTTTCAAACATCGTGTTCAAGCCTGAATATTTTTTGGGGGTTGTTGGCTGAATACTTTTTGGGGGTTTTCGTCCTAGGGGAATGGAGACCACACGACCGGAGCAGCAGCAGCAGCAGCAGCAGCAAAAGCAAAAGCAAAAGCAGCAAAAACGAAAACGGAACAAGAAAGCAGAGAGGCCGAAATAAACAACCACCCGTGCTCGTACACACGATGTGACGTAGTATGTCATACGTACTGCAGCCAGTCGATTATCCATGAAACGGCCCAAGCAATGGTTGAGCCTTACCCGTTCATCTTGTACCATGGTGCATTACCCCGCCTGCAAATGTCTACGAGGTGCATACAGTACACGTATTCCACGTTTTGGTTAGCGCAGGAGTCAGCCTCTTATCCCCCCCCTCCCCCCTGTAGCGCGACCTCGCTCGAACCCCCCCCCCCCCCCCCCCCCCCCCCCCCTCCTAAACCCATGTTTTGTTCGGAAAGGGGTCAGATGCATATTATCCCCCCTCCCCCGCCCCCTCCCCCCCCCTCCCAACAGCAACGCCACCTCATTTACAACCAACCTCCCCCTGCCCCCTCCCCCCACAATCGAAACCCGCAGCTTCAGAAGAGGAGAAAAATCGAGGAATCTTCCAAGATTAAGGGCGGAACCAAGCGCATGCGCATGGGGAGCATGGGTATGACCGCTTCGACCTCCTTGAGGGGTGGGGGGCGGGGCGGCGGACGACATAGCAGCAGCGGTGGCGGCAGAGGCGGCGGTGGCGCGAGGGGGGGGCGGGGTGGAGGAAGGGGTATGGGTATGGGACGCGGGGGAGACAGCGGAGGGGGGCGAGGACGAGGAGGCAGGGGGGGAGGGGAGGGGGGAAGGGGGCGGGGACGAGGAGGGGGAAGGGAACGGGGTGGGGGTGGGGGGAGAGGGGGTGGCGGAGGGAGGGGAAGGGGGGGTAGAGGGAGGTGGTAACGTGTTCTCTTGCTGAGGGCTGATCGATGACGACACCGTTAGGATGTTGAGATGGTTGAGGTGGTGCGGGTGCTGCTCTTTCGATCGAAGAGCGCCGGATCTTCGAAGGCGTTTGAACGGAAACGAGTATTCCCTCGGATCTCATTTTTTAGGTACGACTATATATGATGATGTGTGTTTTCCTGCGATTTTGGTGGGTTCTGAGTGAAAGGGTACTCGTGGTACTTCATCAGTGATGCTCAGCAACGGATGATTGGGCTCTGGTCGGTTGGGGCGACCGTAAAGCAAAACACGAAGATGACTCGGACATGGTGCACGTTTTTTTTTCGTCGATATATGTTGGTGTCGCATACACAGGTGACAGGGACCCCCCCCCCCTCCCCCTGCATAATGTGGGCGTGAAAAAAACTCGTGGAGACATTGAACCATGTAGCACGCCAGCACGAGAGCATACGGAATGGAGAGGTCGTCGACAAGGATTTGTTTACGCCCACATTGTGCAGGGGGAGGGGGGGGGGGTCCCCGGCCACCTGTGTAAGAAGTAAGAAGCACACGCGGCCAGCTCCCTCCCTCTACCGGGAAACGCTGCGACATGCCTGAGCCGTGTGTCGGTGCATGCGGCCTCGCTCTTTTTCGCTCTGCCGGGCGTTGTGTACAGCCTTCGAAGTATCCTTTTTTTAAAAATTAAATATATGGACCGATGGTTTTCATCCCAGCTTTTTCTGAGCCCGAAGCCCATTGGTCGAGCCCCCCCCCCCCCCCGCCCACCCTCGGCCACTCAGGGGCCGCGGCGCGCGCGGCGAGAGTTTGCCCTCGGGGGAACCACTCAGTCCCGCCGCACCCGGGCACGATATGAACCCATCCCTGAATCGAAAATCCCTCCGTATCTCTACAACTCCAACCGCCCGGGGACCAAAAAAGTTCCCCCGGGCCGATGCCGCCCCGCGAGGTGTTGAAACCCCAGCCCAACCGGCCGATCACTGATTGGCCGGAGCCCAATAATTAGCCAGCGTTACGCGTGGACGATAAGTTCCCATCCCCCGAAAAAATGCCTCTATACCGTACATCTATAACTCCCAACAAGCTGGGGACGAAAACCGAGCTCCCCCGGGTCGACACTGCCCCCCATGAAGCGGAAACCCCAACTCCATCAGCCGATCGCTGATTGTCTAGGGTACGGGCCGCAGCGCGCGCGGCGAGAGTTTCTCCTCGGGAGAACCCCCCAGTCCCGGCGCACCCGGGGACGATAGGGTCCAATCCCCGATTCGGAAACATCTCCCTGTCTCTACAACTTCGACAATTCGTCGATGCAAACCGAGTTCCCCCGGGCCGATACCGCCCCCCACAGTGTGGAAACCCCAGCCTCACCGGCCGATTGCTGATTGACTGCGGCTTGAAAGAAAGCCAGCGCCACCCGGGGACCGCATGTATATACGGCTCATCAGAGTGGTCTAGTGTTATGATACCGCTTTGAATGACGTAGAATGGCCGGTAATTATCTGGGTATAATTACTGGGATCGTATTTGTAGTACTTGGGAGGCGTGTTTTAAATGGGAAACCAGAGGCTTCCCGCAAAGACGAGGCCGCCCGTCAGTCCTCCATCGTGCTTTTAGGAAACAAAGTTTTTTTTTTTATCTCTAGGCAATCAACACACACGTGAGTAACAACGAGTACCTGCTCAATAGGTAAACCTGGCAAGGCATACGCTGTGTCCCAACGTGATCTTGTAAGAATACCTACCCGACTAAGGAGAAGTTTTACTCGCACAGACAGAGATTGTGCGCGCGGGGGGTGATCGAGATGAGGTACCGTTTCCTAAGCGCCGTTTTTCGCCGATATCGTCAACTCTGCGGTGTCTGGGCCGTTCTAGGATGTGGGATCGAGACGGCGGACTGCTTCCTGCTCTAAGAACCATTTGTCGATATTGTAAACTCTGTGGTGTCTGAGCCGTTCTAGGATAAAGGATACCAGGTATGTCGTAGCGGGCTTCTCACTGCTTGTTGTGCAGGCATGCATACGACATGGATGGATGGCCCAGACGCCACAACTCGCACCGACACTCGAGCCGAATAGCGGCGAGGTCGAGATGCTGCATACGACGCCGCCGCGCCCATCGAGGCAGCTAGCCGCGAAACGCTCGCATGTGCACTCGAGCCATCTAGCGGCGAGATCGAGGGTATACCAGTACGAACCACTAACAACAAAAAATAGACATTCAGAAAAAATTACAGCGTGTAATAATAAACGAAAAAATCCGACAGTGTTTGTCTGTATGTCTGTCTTTCTGTCTGCCTGCCTGTCGCCCTGCCAAAATCGGCACACAAACGCCGCAAAACGGTACACCGTGGACGACAACAGCAATGAAGTGTGGGGGTTCGGACGCGGTGAGAGTGGGATCAGAGCGAAGGAAAAAAATTGGGGGGGTTGGTAGATGGAACAGGAATCGTTCGAAACGTGCTTAAAAAATCGCACCAGGTATACGTGGGATAAGGTATACCTGGTATATACTTCAAAATTGTACATGACATAAACCTGGTAAAATAGTTTGGCGAGTACGTATATATGGTCGTATAGGGATTTTGCTTCCGAAGCTTATTGTAGTCGATTTTTTCACCCTAGAGGGGAAAACCAAAGAGTAAACTCTTAGGAAGTAGTGACAAGAACGCTTGTTCACTTTAGGAACGGTTTCTGGAGCTTTGGCCGCAGAGACCCCAGAGTGTCCTATAGCATTACCGGGGGGCATAGTGATCAGAACTCACGATCGACCCGAAAACTACATGCTTCGAAGTATATATCTATCCATAGTCCTACCTCATCTTTGGTTCTGAAGATGATGTTCCCTCGGAATAGCAAGAGGTATCGTCCACGTTTCCGTGCCGCTCTCCTCTTCGGGCCGCCCTAGGGTGGGCGTGCTTTGGCGCGCAGCTTGCAAAAGCGCTTAGTAATAATATGGCCGGAGCTATCTTCTTCGCGGACTGGGGGGCGGGGGGGGGGTGGGGGGCATGGTATTGAAGAGGTTCCGTCGGGATAGCTCCACGACTCTCTACTTTCCGCGGAGACAGATGTGTTTTGTACATGTTAAGCACGAAGCGCTAGGTTGTGTATGGGCCGGTGGAGAGTAAAAAAAACTCTTCAAAGTTGGTACGTGGACACCCCGTACGCGAAACGCCACAATGTTGTCGAAGTACGTAAACGTCGTTGATGGCGTGCACGCAGCAGGGTGGCGCGTCTCACAATGGGTCGCGTATCGCGCACCCTCGGTGTCGCGCCTCGCGCAGACAACGCGATCAACCGTTGTGGAGAACACTCCTCCTCCAAATAAAAAAGGCACGGACAGGCGGAAGCTTCCACCTTTCACTCCAAGGGGGAGGTCCAACGCACACCCGAAAAAGTATTGATAGGCGGGTTCTGCACTTTTTCACCAGCAGCAAGTGCACAGAATGGCACAATGCTCCACTATTTAGCGGCTATCCGCTGACGAAAGCAGGGCGTTTCTAAGCCTATTATACCTAATGCCTACTCTCGTCTGCCAGCGAGGAAAAAAAAGGCGGACATCGTGCAATTTGAAAAAAAACGACCTCTGGCGGGCACACCCTCCCACCCCCAAAAAACTACAGCAACATTAGCAGTAGTCCCCGCATCTCTAGACCCATCAACAGCAGCAGCAAGCAGTCAGGGCCGAGCCGTCCGCTCGTGCACCCTGGCTGCAGCCGTGCCTGCGCAGCAGATGGCAGACGAATGAGCATTGTCGCTCCTCTTTTTCCTGCTTTAACTCAGCACTCAGCGCTACGTCGGTAAAGAGCCTCGATGGGTGTTTCCGTCGGTCACAATGAAAAACAGATCACTTATTTCGTTCTTCGAACTACGTACGAATCATACTCTTTCGAAAACCAATACCAGGAATGTATAGGGCAGACGCCCTCCCGCCCGCCCCCCTCCTAATCCCTCCTCGCTACAAACGAACTCCCCGTTAAATGGCGCGCCTCTAGGGCCTCCCTACGCGAGTCCGTCCTATTCGTACAATACAGCGCACTCCTCCGATACGTACATCGTTATAGGAGTGCTGTAGTACAGTATACCCTGCGATATCGATATCGAATCTCGTTGCTCCAATCAGTGCTGTAACTACAGCGTAAATCCGGGGTATTGTTATTTTTGCTCCTATGAATACTACCAAGGTATTAACGTAGTCTACTGTATATTGTCAACATCAAATTGTCACACTCCACTCCCCCCACTCTACGGTTCCTCATGGACACGAGTATCCTCCACACTTACGTACGTGCGGCAGCCCGCGACCGGAGAGGCCCAACGATCACTAAAATTGGCAAAAAAACAATTCGTGGATCGCGCGGGGGGGAACAAAAAAAAAAAAACACGTAAATCAATAGAGAGGGGCGAGTGTCATGGAACCAGCCGCGCGCGCACAGCAGCAGCAACACGCAGGAGATGGGGTGATTCCAACGGATATACGCGTGTGCGTCAACCAACCAATGCGTTCGCCGCGATCTGGACACTCAAGAACATCACCAAGTACTTTTCAACCGTCGTGGCTTGTCTATCGCAAACACTAGCCACCCCCCTCCGCCACCCCCAACATAAAAATTGCTTGTTGCCGTCAACGGGAGGGGAGAGGGGGGGGGGGGGGGGGGGGCTGTTTTCATCTGGAGCAATAAACAACAACGAACTACAGCTTGATTCGCCCCAGCCAAGGAAAAAGATGTCAAGTCACCGACTGAAACATGACGGGCAAACTACAACAAATGGTAGCCAGGCCCGGCACAAGCACCGCATACCCATGCCCCTATGCCCGTGCAACGTGCTACATCGATATTACACCCCCGCAATTCTTAGCTCCAGGACTAAGCCTGTTTGCAAGGCGTTCTACGATAGAGGTTCACCCTAAATTTTCTGAGGCTCCTCACTTAAGGAGCTCCATACCTCACCCGAAAACTGACTTGAGCAAAAAGCAAATTGCATCGCGGCGAATAATTCCATGGCCCGAGTCTCCAAACATTTTTCTCGAAATCAAGATTGGCATTCCCACGATCTGGGGTCGAGGAACCCCGTCTTTCGGGAACAAAATAGCGGAAATGTGCTACCTCTATCGTAGAACGGGTCTTGCCGTGTTTTTGCGCCGTTGTAGCTGTGTGGACCCCACCTCGATTTATCGACGTGCAAACGGCCGCTTTAAAGCAATTACTACGATGCGTGCAGGCGTTGACTGTCGGAAAACTCTCTCTCCCTCTCCCTCTCTCTCTCTCTCTCTCTCTCTTACTCTCTTCTCTTTCTCTCTCTTTCTCTCTCTCTCTCTCTCTCTCTCTTCCTCTCTCTTTCTCCCTCTCATTCTTTCTATTTCTCTCTCTCTCTCTCTCTTTCTCTCTCCATCGCTCATCAGCATCCAACCGCGGGTCTGGGAACGGCGCTCGACGCACAGCAAGCGCAACTCGACAACAGCTCGACAACAACAACGACAACAACAATAGCAACAGCAACAGCGACAACAACACCAACACCACCAACAAACACCCACACCCACACCAACAACAATGCCGTCGCCAGCTAGTAGCCCGCTGCGACGTCACCAAAGAAGAACAAACTACCGTAACAGCAGTCGTGCTACATCTTAGCCCGATTCGCGACCATTCGGTTAGACTTGGTGGCATGTATCTGTCTCGTCGCCACCTCCCTGCGTGCCACACCTCCCGGGCTGGTAGGAGGCGACCGCACCGTCGGGCCCTTCTTACGCGGAAAGAATGACCCTCCGGGTGATAGAGGCGCATTGCTCCCCTCAGCGAGGGACTGTTACGACAAAAGAGAAGACGTTAGCCCCAGCGTGGTGGCGGTGGTGGGCACACGACGAGAGAGCCGTTAGCGGAGAAGGTGCAGTGTGGAGCGTGTCGTCGCGCGGTAAACGAAAGCCGTCTCGGGGTGGCGGCAGTGGGCGCACGATGAGCCGTTACGTACATAGTGTGGGAACGACGAGACAAGTTGCGTGCGTGTTCCAAAAGGCTGTGTTGGGCCTTACCTAGGTTGAGTTGAGTGATGGGTCAACCCCTTACCTATACGTAGCTCAACGGTCTACACCTTCACATTTTTTTTCCCCCGAGGTATGCGTTCTTCCACTCCGAAGATAGTGAAGCCTGCCTTGTGACCACGGCCTAGATTACGGCTTTGTTCTTGAAGTGAGGAGCCACAACAGCTGGCATCGTCGGCACGACACGGAGTCGAGTATCTTAACACGTGAACATACCCGTCAGGGGGGCGAAGATTGTCAACGCATAAAGAACCATGTTTTTTTTTTCAAGTGGTGAGTGGTGCTGTGGCGCACCCTCACAGCGTTCCTGTGGGCGAAAAACATCGAACACTTCAAGGTGCAAGCTGTTCGTTGCGCGCAGAACCAAAGGTGGAAAGAATGATGGCACGTGACGGAATATAGAGAGAGGGGGAAAGAAGATAAGCTGACCGGCACGAGATTTTTTGCGATAAAACATGAGCGGGCATGACAAAATCACAAATCGACCCGCGTCGGCGCCTGTACCGATTTTTCGGTGAACACTGCCAATACGCGCACCCCGCCGTTTTTGTGGGCTCTCCCTCCCTCCCCTCCCCCCCCCCCCCCCCCCCCTCCCCTCTACAACTCCCTGCTCGCCTTTTCGAGGATGAAACCGTCTAAATTCCGCGGCGTCCCGAGCGTGTTCGCATCGCTGATCTTCGTATTCGCCTCCAATTGAGCCACCTGCAGAATGTCGGGGCATGAGTAGGGCCGGCGCGATACGGGTCCAGGGATGCGCACGGGACTCGCGGCTTAGGCACACTATTCATTGCGTTTGTTTGACATCCGATAATGCGCGTGGTGGGTCCATGGTGGGTCCATTGTGGGTCCGCGGTCGGTTTGTGGCGCCTCCATGGTCAAGCCATGGCCGGTTCGCGGTGTCTCCGTGTTGTACCAAGAGCGCTTGCGTGGTGTTTCCGTGTTGTCCCCATGGTGCTTGCGTGGTTGTTCCGTGTTGTACCCATGGTGCCTCTATGGTGGGTCCGTGGTAGTTCCATGTGCTTCAGCATGACCACCCATCAAACATTCCCCCGCAAGAACAAAAGCAAGGTAGAAAACGAACGAAATCCTGGAACGTACGTATAGAAAAGGCTTTGCACAAAAAGGCTACGTGCTTACCTCCCTTCCGCACCTACTTTTCCATCGTAACCTCCATACTTCACTCCAATATTTATCCCTTGTCCCTTCTCTTTCGTTCTTAAGCGTACACATATATTATATATGTATATATATATATATTATGTATCGCCTAAAAATACTTTGCCGTCGAGGTCAGCACCAGCCGCGACTCTTAAGTGTGCACACAAACACTACGGCTGGGAATTGGCTGGCCATAAGTCGCCGACTGGGCTGTGAATTGACTGGCTTTAAGTCGCCAACTAGGCTGTAAAGTACGTGGCTATACGTCACTAATTAGGCCATGACATGTCTGGCTGTAAGTCGTTGACTAGGCCATGACATGTCTGGCTGTAAGTCTCCGACTAGGCTGTGAATTGGCTGACTATAAGTCGCTGACCAAGGCTGCAAATGGACTGACTATAAGTCGCCGACTAGACTGTGATTTGACTAACTATAAGTCGTCGACTAGGCTGTAAATTGGCTCACTACAAGTTGCCCACTATAATAGGGTTATGAATAGGCTCCCGCCGACTTACTAGTTGTTGCGTGCAGAAACTTGCGGGAGCTCACTGCGTCTTCATTATGTATGCCTGATTCGGCGTGTTTGTTCGTGGCTCGCCGACTTAAATCAGCTAGTTCGGCTCACCTTCGCCACACCAACCAACTGTTGCGAGGGAACACACATGTAAAGTAATCAGAACCGAATGTGGTGTATAAACATGTGGGTATATATCTATATATATACCTTGTTTTGGGGCCCATCGTGGGTTCTGATTACTACACTGCCCCCCCCCCCCGTCCTATTACGGGGGACCCTAGTAGATAGAACCCAATATTGTTAGTAAAAATAAATATACAGGTCTTTGTGTGTACCGTAGGTCCTATATGCTATGGTCGCCGACAAGTCTAGCCAACTCGCAGTTGTCACGGTACTGCTTTGAATGAGGCCGAAAGGCCGATATTTACCTGGGTTCAGGTATTGGGATCGTATTCGTAGTACTTGGCAGGCGTCTCTCAGATGGAAAACCAGGGGCTTTCTTTCCGGCGAGGCACGAGCCTTGTTCACAGTCTCTCATCGTGTTCGAGAGGGAAAAAATAAATAAATATGCTCTTCTTCCATCTCTACGCAGTCAACACACGTGAGTGACTACCAACGAGCAGCTGCTCAATAGGCAAACCTATTACGGGGGGCCATAGTTAACAGGACCTATGGTATACATAAAAACCTATATGTTTAAGCATTTTTACTAGCAATATTTGGTCCTGTTAACTATGGCCCCCCGTAATAGCAAGGGATGCAAAGTGTTCCGATCTTGAACATACCTGTACCCGGTACATGGTTTTATCATTTTTTCAGGAGTGAGCCAATGATAAAACCAAAAATAAACCGATACACCCTCGCCCCCTCCCCAAGAGAAAACCGTTGGGTCGGCGTGCGGCGCGCAACGGCCCCCTCTCTTCCCGAGGACACCGGGCCGCGGCCAAGCGCTCTCCAAACATACCACAACAGGGGACGCAACGACCCCCCCCCCCCCCCCGGCATTGTAGTGATGCGAGGGTCTACGGTCATACGGCTACGGCCATGCATGATATCGAGTACACCTGCACTCCCCCGGTCTAGTCTGAGAAGGTTGTTACATGCTGCGGTAGGGCTGGGGGGGGGCGTACTCGTTTTTGTTGCTTGCCTTAGTCACTTCACCATTGGCTATGCGTCCCATTCGAGACGGACGCACGGTAGAGGGCGAGGACGTCAGATTGTTTTGTGAGGTTCTGTACATGAGAAGCTCTGTCTCTACGACCAAAATTCGATTTTGAATTTTAAAAAACTCGCCCGAGGGAACAGCCCCCATGGGCGGAAATGTACGGACCGTCTGGTATTAATCTTAGTGTATAAATGGTCAATATTCTGTCCAGAGAAGTGCCACCAGATCTTACCGTTGTCGCCACACTATTTTCTTTTTTTACAAAACAAAAAAGACGGGATTGCAAAGGTGTTGGAAAATATTTCTGCGAAAAAAAATGGGATTGCAATTACAGAACAACAAGATGGGGACTGCAAGTATGTTGGACAGTTTGTCGGTTGAGGAGCCCCCCCTCCCCCTCAACGAAGCAGATACGTAGTGTGCCCATTGCTGTCTCTGGAAATGGCCACACCAGAAAACAAACCAATTTATTCGAAGATGAATCATCCATTGCGAGTCCGCCTTAAAAAGCGGCTTTTAGTAGAGGACGCAGCGCACCCTTCATGCGACCCGCCCAACACCTCACGGCGCTTCGCGCTTGGCGCAAGCAATGACTACCTGAGGTCGGTGAAATGAAAACCGACGTACTCCGTCACGGCATTGTAGAGATACCAGGGTTTATGATCATACGACTACGGCCATGCATGACGTGAGTACCCCCCCCCCCCCCTCAACCCTAGCAAGATGCAGCTCACCCTCTATGCGACTCGCCGAACACCTCACGGCGCTGCGCGCTGGGTGCAAGCAATGTCTGCCTGGTGGGCGAAATCCCAGCATGCCCCACCCCGGCATTTGCGTAGGGATGCGAGGGTCTATGGTCATACGACTACGGTCATGCATGGTCTCGAGTACACCCCCACCCCCACCCCCACCCCCAACTCTACCGTACCCAGGCATGCCTGGCTTCTTAACAGGTTCAACTACTACAAAGAATATCCCAAACTATTCCCAAGTAATCTTGTCTCCACAAACGTGGGTGCAGTTCTGTAAGGGTCACCGGGTTATAACTCTTGTGGGACTTCAGAGATGACGGTTACAGCGGCAGCTACTTGGCGTGGCTGCGGAGGGTGCTACACGCTGGTGTCCGAGTTACGAGGCAAGGAGAGTCGTACGGCACAGGCGCGGGCGCGACGCGATCCTGCCAGTGTTTCTGGGGCCCTCGCGCTAGATGCTTGTGCACGGTTTGACAATACCTAAAGCCATCATTGTCGTGGTCGATATTTGATCATTTTAAAGCTATCCCAAACGGGTTATACATTAACCCGTCTGAAACTGCACCTACGGTTCTGAGGAGGACAACCTACTTCTGGATTCACGTGGTGTGGGATCATTTGCTTTTTTTTTTTTGAGTGGCATGCAAGGGGTTTACGTGTAATAACGGTAACCAAAATACTGGCGAGAGGATCTTTTGTTTCGTCGCCCAAAGCGTTCCGTACCTCGCATTGAAAAGCCGCGTTGACGACGACCCACAGCGGCGTGAACTGCGGGTCGAACAGCTGCTTCGCCATGAATCTGGACACGTTGGGGTGGCGCGCCTCCAGCGTGGTGAATGCCGCCCTCGTGAGTTGCATCATGCGGACTCGGTTAGTGGCTCTCACCTTGGAAGGCGGTTATAGGGACGGGGGGGGGGTTGACGATATGGCGATGGGGACGGGGGGGGGGGTTGATGATATGGCGATGGTTAGGCCCGGTGAGTCGGTGTGTGTGAGAGACGGAGGATAGAGGTTTTTGAAGGTTTTCGCGCATTCGCCTGCCGTCCACTGGTTGGACTTACGTACGATCAAAGCTATGTGAGGGTTCGAGGTTTCGAGTTGGACATTGTCGAAGAGGAAATATAATTAACAGCGCCACGAAAAAAAGTCGCTTGTGGTCGGACGTCCACTGTTATGGTATCTTCATTCGTATATAGCTTCGCTGCTTAGAGCCGCCGCATTGGGTTTTGAGAAGACGCATCTTCGCCTAATGATATAGCTCATGAAACCGGGTTTCCCCTGTTTTTCCTTCTTTCTGAATATTCGACTCATCAGGGTGGGCTAGTGATATGGTGTTGCCCTAGGAGACCGGTAAAGCCCTAGGAAGTAGGATACGATATGGGTAACGTACTACTTGAGAAGCCTTGTGGGATAGGAAAACAAGGGTTTAGGGCGAGGATTATCCGAGCTCTTTCGGACCAGTCCTATATCATGACCTATAACGGGGGACCATAGTTAATAGGACCAAATATTGGTAATAAAAATGGTTAAATGTAGGTTTTTTTATGTATACCATAGGTCCTATTAACTATGGTCCCCCGTAATAGTTTGGAGTAAAGCTCCCCTTCCTTTATCTCGAAACAACTGACGCACGTGAGTCACAACGAGTGTTGCGGTTGACCGTTAGTTTGACAAGCACTCGCTGTTGTCGTCGAAACCGACGAACGCGGTCCGGTTCCCGTCAATGGCAGGGGGTCAAGCTGTGAAAGCGAGACGTAATTCATATGCGAAACGCGTCGTGAAACCGAAAAAAACAACAACAACGAGGACCTGCTCAATGGGCAAACCTGACGGGGGAAAACCACGTGACGCTGTCCCGATATCAGCCACCTGCTGTTACCACGATGCTACCCCCAGCAACGCATCCCACTCCTTATTTGTACGCAGCAGCCAATGATGCCCGACGCTGCCCTTGGACACCCTCGTGCCCAAGCACAGCACGCACTACTTCCGCGACCGGCTGCATACAGCCCGCGCCATCCTCAAGGCCGGTTCGTACAGCGAAATACCATACTATGATAGCGCGATGACTGCCGTACAACACGCACGATGTATAGCACAGCCCCTCGCACGAATTTCGAAGCTGATTTTTCTCGACAACGAGCGAGGTCAACCCGACCGCCGGAGCGACGCATCTATGGAAAGGTCAAGCCGATATTTCCGAAGCCACTATTTTCGTTTTGTGTGCCCCCCTGAGTCTGGAGAAAATTAGCTCGGGAAAATCAGCCCAGGGGGTGTGTGTTATTTTATCACCCGTGTGTTGCCTTAACACCCGTGTGACATCTTATCACCCGTGTGTTATTTTATCACCCCTTTAAAAAAAGGCAAGAACAGACAGTAGTGGACAAATCTTGATGATGCATCTTCCAAAGGTAGCTATTTTCGCACTCTTAGTGGCTCAGGGGTATATTGAGATCGGCAGGTCGGGGGTCATTAGAAAGGACACAGAAAGCGGCGCAGCCGCGTTTCTCGCCCGTTTCTGGTCGGTTTTGGGTCCGGGTTGGGGTCAGGGTTAGGATTAGGGTTAGGGTTAAGGGTTGGGTTGGATCTACGCCCGTACCTTGATCCCACCAGGAAGCTTTTCCTACTATTGCCTGGGAACGCGAAAAGCCTTACCCCCACAAAGGTTTAATATCGAGGTGTATCCACCACCCGCAACGAGTCATGAAAAGGGGCTAAAAACTCCGTCATCTTCTATCGCGTGGCGCACACACCTGGGCCAAGCCTCTGAACGGCACGTGCTCCGGCAGCAGCATAAACATCTCCCCGAAATAACGTCGTTCCCCCAGAACAGCCGTCTTGAAGTTGCGTCTCCCCTTGGCTAGGCGAACCTGGAGACGGAAACCGATAGTTTGTTGTTGTTGTTGTTGAGTGTGTCGTAAGCGTACGAGTAGTGAGAACTTCGGTTGCGCACGGCCCATAAAATGTGATTTTGAATGGTCCCCCAAAAACTCCGTGCGCTTCGTAGTCAGTGACCGCTCCTTTCTAATACCAGGTACCAGGTAGGTGTTTTGAAAGCGTTCGTTTTAGCTTGCAACTGTTTCGCTTCGTTTACGCGTGATACTGGTGGGGTGGAAAGACAAGCAGAAACCACAGGGAAAACAAAACAGAGAGGGTTGATCGGGGCGAAAAGAGCGACCCCGAGGAGATGCAGCGATGGGCGCACCGAGAATCCAGCGATCGCCGAGCTGACCAAACCGCCCGCCACGAAGACAAAAGGCAAGGGGTGGGGGGAACACGAAAGTAGCAGACAGCAACCCCCGCCCTCCTTCCGTAGAATTGATCACCGCCCTCCCGATGCGGTACATACGTCGAATCCCACTTGTGTACTGCACAATATGTTTCGTCATCATCTATAGGCCCATGGTTTGTGGTCATCGGAAATAAGCTTACTCGTTGTTCTCAGAGTCATTTTTGGGTGAGGCACCGAGCTCATTAAGCGAGGGGCCCCAGAGAAACTACTAGTAGGTGCTACCGACGCATCGTACGATAGGGGTATATAGCACGTTTTGGCGAAAACATTTTCCGAAGGACGGGGCTCCTTAACCAGAAATCGTCTGAGCGCTTTTCGTTATTCGCGATATTGCTAATAGTATGTGCACACCTATTCGTAGGCCATGGGATGGTTCGCCGGGTTGCAGTTTCGTTTTTCTCTAGTTCAGTTCTTGAGTGGCTAGCTAGTGTCTTAAGGCGCGGAACCTCAGGAAAAACTTGATGCACCTCTACCGTACAGTAGCATAGCAAGTACCAAACGCACCCCCATCATCTTGCGTGCCTGTTTTTTTTTTTACGTGCTTCTGGCCGGTACTGAATAAGAAGGACGCCGAGCGGGGCGAGGGGAACTCGAGTCCAAGGAGCTGCGTGGGCTGTGCTACAGAAGACGAGGCACGTACAGTTAGAAAAATTTTAAAAAAAAACAGCTGTGAGATCGAGGGTTTCGTCGAAACTCATCTTCGCAAGCTGTGTGTGATGATGTGATGGTGCTTCGATCGCGCGTACTACGGGTTTTATTTGGCGATATGTAGGATATACAGTCCGTATTCGAGTACCCGTTGGAGGGAGAGAAAATCGGAAGCTGCAGAGCATGTGGGTGTCACGCGTCCTGCGGGTTTGTGTGGACTCATGCAGGATACACCCGTATACGAGGAAGACAGAATCTGCTTCGGAAGCTTCTGGATTCAGGGAGTTTGTAAAATATATAGCAGCACCGGCACGGCTCAACCATTGGTCCAAGCATTTCACACCTCGGACAGGCAATCGACTCTCCCATCATCATCGACATCATATTCCTGATCTGCGCGAGCTAGCTCGTGTTGGCGGATTGTGAGCCGAATAATCTGGATGACCCAGCACACATTTCCTGGTTTGGACCTGTCTATGTACTGACGAGACAGACCCTGCACGACATATCATCAAGGCAGGTGATAAACTAGATTATCGGCGTAACAATAGGTAATTTTCTGCCCCAGAGGTGTGAAGCGCTTCAAAGACGCGGAGTCGATGCCGCCAAAAGCGTACGTGCATACATACCTCGACTTCACCGCTGACGATGAATGCCATCTCCCTCGTCCCGACCTTCGGTGTGATGATCATGTCGCCTTGGCTGAACGTCGCCGGCTTGAGGAGGGGCAGCACCACCCGCACGAACCCGGTCACCTGCGTGCAGTACAGCGCGAAGAGCCGGGGGTGTGGGGAAGGGAGATTCTGTCCGTGCTTCGCTATGCGAACGTACGGAGAGTGACGTGTTATTCAAGAAGCTCGAGGTTAAACACACAACAACAAGCTAACGGAAAAATCCTTCTCAAGAGATGACTACCCGTCGGAGTCGTTTTTTGTCGCTGCTGCTGGCGCTTACTGCTACTATTAATACTGCTACATGTACAGGTGCCGTGGGGGGGGGGTATATGTACTATTGTATTACCGTCTAGAATCCCGTGTATCTCGCGCTCGGCGCCACTACAAGGGCGTCTACAAAGTGACATTAGTTTTGTTTCCGTTGGTTACAGGAGTATCTACGACTCAATCAAGGTGGCATCAAGCAACGAGTTTTTACACATCGGACAGACCATCCACAGATCATGCACACTTCATGATCTAGATCTCTCGGGGAAGACAGATTCCTGATCTGGGTGATCCAGCCCATGTTGCCGGGTGGGAACCCTATAAACCCTGCATTATCTAGGACGTGTTTCCTGCGCTGGATCTGTACTTGTACCGATCCCGCACGGCATCTGACAACGGCAGGTTGGGGTGTAGATGATCTATCTGTAGACGATCTACCTGCAGATGATATATCTGTAGATGATCTATCTGCCTGAGGTGTGAAACGTTCGATTGGGTTTCGTTTTTTTTCGCTGGTTGGCTCACCTGGTTCTCCATCGAACAGAAGAACGGCAGCTTGGGCATCAGAGATCGCCACAAGAAAACGAAAGCCTGAAAACAAAACGCAGCAACAAAAGTCCGAGGTAGCCGAGTAAGCGATGCCACCACGTCGTCTGGTCGGGAAAACCCACAGCTTCAACATTTGGTCATTTTTCGACTCTGAAGCCCTAAGAGGGCTAAAACCACCCTTGGGACCTCTCATCCCTCGCAGCGGAGAGTGCACTGGGCATTGAGACATTCCGAGGGGTTCGAGAAGAAGATTTGAGAGGTCGACGGAGGCGGGGAGGACGGGGTGGGGGGGGGGGAGCGCTTCACCCCATGTTGCCTGCTTCAAAGGACACGAGAAAAAAAACTTGAGGGCTTGAGGGGTGAGGGGAGGATATCATGCATGGCCGTAGTCGTATGACCGTAGACCTTGGGGGGAAGAGGTAGGGTAGGGAAGGGAAGGGGGAGGAGGAGGGGGAGGAGGAGGGGGGGGGGGGGGGGGGGGGCGCCCCGTGTTGCCCTGCGTGTTTCGACGTTTAACTGAAGCATGGATAAGCAAACAAAAAGAGACGATGGTTCAGTCCGTGTGTTTTGACCCTTCAAAGGGTGTCCGTGAGCAAAGGGTGCTCGTTGTGTTGGCAGTGGGCATCCCCACGGTTTGATAGCATCCTGAATGATAAGAGCATTCCGGACCTAGGAGCGGTTAAAACCACCTCTCGCGAACAATTTTTAGCCAAGAATAACGGTTTTCTTTGTATCCCCAGAACCCGCTCTTAGCGCGGGTCCTTAACGCTACCACTACCTCTAACTCAGCCGAACAAAAAAGCGCGAGCGCCGTAACACAGCAACATGTTGATTAAAAAAACATCTTCGGTGACGGACGCGATGAGATGATCTGTGGCCGCCACCGAAGGATGCAAACGAGAACAAGCCGGACGCAAAAAAACACTGTGTAATCAGCTCTCCACTTGGAACCCGAACCGAAACCCTGAACCCCTTTTCTCGAACCCTAAAGTCCAGGCCGGATAGATCTAATCCCGACGTTGTGCCCAACTCGAGCTGAATCCTCGCCTGGTTTTGAAGATGAGGAAGGAGGTCTTCAAGTATCGATGGCTGATTAAACACGCTGTGTATCTGCGTACGTTCAGAGCGACGCACGGCGGAGTGCACGGGGCACGAAATCGACGAACAAGCTGCTTATAATTAATCCGCGGGCGTGGTCGTACATGAGCCCGGTCGCCCCCTGCAATGCCAAAAGCTGCGAGCAAAACTCTGAATCCGTCCGTCGTAAAAGGCCAACCCCTACCCCTTTCTGTGGGAGCTTTTGTTCCGGAGACACCACGACACACGTGTCTAAAACAATACTGCGGCCAGTATCGACAATATGACTTGCTGGAAAAAAAGAGGGGTTGCAACTAGGTATGCTCCGGCAAAAGAGAGGGGCTGCAAGTTAGCGGTACTCCGGCTTGAAGAGAGGGGTTGCAATTAGGGAGTTGCAATTCGGGACTCCCCAACTAACGAATCCGTTGTTGTACTTTTTTCAAATAACGTTTCCTTCATAAGCGTACTTATCGCCCTGGGCTTCCTCAATATCGTTTTATTGGAGCTCCACACCCAACCTTCCGTATGAGGAGGCTCAGATAGATAGCTAAGGTGCTACCCCAGTGCCTGCCGCAAGCAAGCGTCAAAGGTTTATGCCGGGTAACGCTCACGTTCGTGTGCCGGGTAAGCAGACGTCGAAATATATATCTATCTTCTCTGTCGGCCTGTTTGTCTGTCTGTCTGTCTGTCTGTCTGTCTGTCTGTCTGTCTGTCTGTCTGTCTGTCTGTCTGTCTGTCTGTCTGTCTGTCTGTCTGTCTGTCTGTCTGTCTGTCTGTCTGTCTGTCTGTCTGTCTGTCTGCCTGTCTGTCTGTTCTGTCTGTCTGTCTGTCTCTCTGTCTGTTCTGTCTGTCTGTCTGCCTATCTATCTGTCTGCCTGCCTATCTGTCTGTGTGTCTGTCTGTCTGTCTGTCTGTCTGTCTGTCTGTCCCTCCCTCTCTCTCTTGAATCTTCCGGGCGACATTGCACAAACATCCGCTGACACCATCAATACCTCCAAGTGGAAGGCGTAATTCTGCGAGACGGTCTGCTTGGCCTTGGAGCTCAGCGGCACCTGCCGAATGTATTCCGCCAGGTAGCTCATCATGCTCTTCCGGTTCCTCTCGGCTGGATCCAAGTTCAACACCAGGTTTACCAGGTTTCCGATCACCCACGCAAATATCGTAGCCCCAAGCACCTCCGATGCTATAGCTATGGTCAGTTCTTCCACCGAGAGTCTAGCGGGAAGGGCAGTTTGAGTGATGGCAAGGCACACGAGAGGGGCACGGTTTGGACGCTTTTAGACGTGTGATTCGCGATAGGGGAGCCTCAATATTCTCTGAGGCTCATCGTGTATGAGAAGATCTGTTACATCTCACGCGACAACCCGATTTCAAGAAGCGTTGAATCCGCAACTCGACGAACAATCAAAACGACTATGTACGCAGGAGCATGGTTTTACAAAATTAACCATTTTGAAGGACAGGGGTCGTCCGTATCTACTTTAGATCTTGAAACACGCATGCATGGAAAAACCGGAACGAAAGATCCTACCAGAAGATCTCGGGTCACATGCGGTCTCCCGTCTTTGACGGGGTTGACCGGCCCTCAGGATCAATCCAACTCAACATTCTTCTCAGTGTCCAATTGGTGGCTTCTACAAAAAGCCCACCGATTGGCATCTCATTGTCGCATCTGAAAGAAGAAAAATTCACCCGGCTCACGTCTGCCGCAAAACCGTCTACCGGGGGCCACCGCTCCAGGGCTCCACCAAGGCGACATCTTCGCGACCTCATCACCGCCGGGACAAGGCTAGGCTTCATATTGGTGACCACCGTGGGATTCAGATAACTCATGCCCCCTGTTCCCCAGCTAAGAAGCCCCGTTAATTCATATATTTCGCAGCACCCGTCTACTCTAGCACTGTAGAAATGGCTCAGGAACAGTTGGGCGGTTAATGACTGCGTCATTTCTCAAAAGCACTCCATCTACCGCAGTGTGGAAACATGGCTGTTCCATAGCTGGGTGACTATTGACGGCGTCGTTACCGGGCGTGCTCGCTCGTGGGTGTCATCGTCTTACCGAGAAACTTTGCTCTAGTTGAAGGGTCTGCAACATGGTAGGAGAATCAGAGGCAGACGAAATCGACTCATCCGTGACGCAGAGCGAAAACGTCTCGCTAACGCTCTGTACTTTTCTCTCTCTCTTTCTCTCCCTCTATCTTTGTATCTCTCTCTCTGATTCACTCTTTCAGGGAGAACGGTCTCGCACGGCGACGTTTCTCGGTTGCAGTGACACCACGCTCGACATTCCCATTCCCGGACACGAGCCCTCGGTCCTTCTTCCCCACTCCACCAAAATCTCTCATCACTGCAGGGGGCATAAACAACAATAGTAACTCGCGATGGACCCAAAACCCACATACCGCCCTATTTCCATGCACACCAGATTCGGTTCTTGTTGTTTCGCTCCGCCGTGAAATATCGAACCGAACCCCCGCCAAGATGAAACCGCTGCTTCCGTCGGCCTCTCACCGGTTGGGTAAGATGTCTCCGTATCCCGTGGTGGTCATGGTGGTGAAGGCGAAGTATATGCTGACAAGGTACAGAGAAAACGAGCTCTTGCTGTCTGGACAGTCGGAGGACGTATCCTCAGAGCAGTAGTAATCGTCGACCCAGCTGCTATCCGCCGACGTATGCAGCCCTGCCGCGTACCTAAGCGTCCGTTTCGTTTCGACCCATCGGCGACCACCACAACAACAACGACAATTACAAAAGTGCGTGTGGATTACGGCATAGGTGGGGCAGAGGAAAGGGAGAGAGAGAGAGAGAGAGAGAGAGAGCGAGAAGGGGAAGAAATGCTCGCACGCGGTTGTAGCTTTACAGCAGTGTTTTCCAATACTCGCTATGTGAGTATGTAACTGTGCTGTGCTTCAAAATCATCTCTCGTGTGTATCTGTGCAGCGCTTCAAATGATCTCGTACATAGCTGTGTAATGCTTCGATTCAAGGCTGTAACTGTGCGGTGTTCCAAACACTCGCTGTACTAGCCGCGTAGTGCTTCGAATTGTCGCTGAGGCTGTGCAGTACCTCAAATACTCGTTGTTGGAGCGACGGGGAGTTTTTGCTGTTCGTGTATGATATTGCCCTGGTAGGCCCGTCACTCCTAGGGAATAACCGGCCTCCCAGGATAATGCCATAACACGAGAGACTAACCGGTCTCCCAAAACAATACCATAGACACTATCCCACTCCAATGAGCAGTATGCGTATACATACAGGGAAGCTGGGGAAAACTCGGTTCCACGAAACTGCGAAGAGCATGAGTCAAAAGACTCTACATTGACCCAAGTGGTGTGGTTCCCGTTATTCGATCGCTCCGCCTGTGCAGTAGTACCAGCGGACAGCCCCTTCACCCCCCAAAAAGTATGCATCACGGTTAGGACTCCAGGCTCACACTGCACTGCTAACGCAACCCCCCGCGCTGTAAGCGCCTCAACAATTAAGAGCTCGTTAGTCCCAAAGGCGCGTACAGTGCCGAAATATCGTGCTCCTATATAGGGAGGGAGGACACTATTAACTGCGTATGGTTCGAAATGACACTATTACGGGGGACCATAGTTAATAGGACCAAATATTGTTAATAAAAATGGTTAAATGTATAGGTTTTTATGTATACCATAGGTCCTATTAACTATGGTCCCCCGTAATAGCGCATGGTTCAAAATGTATGCTACGGGCGGGGGGAAGATTTTCCGCTGGGCTGACTCTAGCCGATTGATGGGACGTGGGGGAATAAGGGGAGGGGAGGGGGCTGACGTACACAATGTTTATGTCGGTACCACTATTTGTGTTCGAGTTTGAGTCGTCCACGAGAGGTTGCCCCCGTTGGGGGAAACACAACACTTCAATTAAAAAAAGGTGCGTATGTTGCGCCACTACTGGAGGTATGCCATGATGCATGCAGTGTCAGGGATCGTGGTTGGCAGGAGAGCTCGTACGGCATCGGTAGTTGTGCACCATCATGGGGGGAGGTATGGGCCCAAAACCATCATACCCCAATACCCCCTATCTTTATAAGTCATACGTATTTGGTTTTGGTTGCCATGTTCCCCCGTCAAATAGTTTTGTACTGCCGCGGCAGAAATGGATAAGTCGCGGCGATCGATACGCTCACCAACCTGTTGTGTCTGAGTCGACTACGGTGCCAGCCGAATATATGTTTGTTGTTTCCCATGTACGCATTACCCAAACTCGAGTCCGTGGGTCGCAGGAAAGGCAGGCCCCAATTAACTCTGGAGTGGAAAGAGCAATCCCAGGAAAAGTAGATATACATAAAACCGGTACGTGTACACGTACCGTAGGAACTGAGCAAATCGTACGACCTCGAGCAAGAAAACGAGAGTGAAACCAGCGTACGCATATACGATCATATAAATGCTACTTCTGGATGTGTGCGCGACATATCGACTTCTCACCAGACACACGCGTTGATGTGTGCGGAGAAAGCCATGATCACTAGCAGCCGGCCAAGCCTCGCGCTCGACGGACCCATCGGAGAGCTGTTCTCCCACTCCTCTATGAAGTCCGGTAGCTTAAGCAGACGAATCAATCGCAGTAGCCGAACAAGGCGCAGCGAACGAAGCAGCTTCGTCGACCTTGTTGGTCGATATCGAATATTTACGTTAGACCCAGTGATTCACAGCGACGGCGGTGGCGGCGGCGGTGGCGACGGTGGCGACGGTGACGAAAGCGGCGGTGGGAACGGCGGCGTCGACATCAGCAGCGGAAGCGGGGGGGGGAGGAGGGGGGGGGGGGTACTCATGTCATGTATGGCCGTAGCCGTATGACCATAGACCATCGCATCCCTACAATGCCGGGACCGAGAACATCGGGTTTTCACCGACCAGGCTGACATTTGCTTGCACCAAGCGCGAAGCGCCGTGAGGTGTTAGGCGAGTCGTATAAAGGGTGAGCTGCATCCTCTACTAAAAACCGCAAGTGAGGCGCACTTGCACATGTATGACGCCTTCAAATGAACTGATTGCTCTCTCGGGTGCACAAAATTCGCAAAGTTAGGGGCACGTGGTGAGCAGGGTGCGTGCGATACGCACCCACGCGTTTGTTCTATGCCAATAAACCATATATCGGGGGGAAAAGAGCTATATAGAGGGGGAGGAAAAGGTTTGGTTTAGGTACTCGGTCGGACAAATCGTTCACGCGGTTTGTCGCTCGTTGCTGCCAGAAAAGTTACGTTTTTTTTCCCACAGGGCCGCAGCGATCTCGCAACAGAAAAAAACACAGAAAGAGCAAACTGCTCAACACCGGAATACGAGACGAGAGTTGTCTCTGGAATACGAGACGAGAGTTGTCTCTGCTACCGTAGACAACGAATTCCCAAAAAATCGACGCAACGCGCGGTAAAAAAATCGTAGCTCAGGACGGGGCGAAAGCTTCGTGTATTCGTAGCACCAGCCGGGAGTGTTGTACTTCACGAGAGATGAAATCCCGCGTCGAACAAAAACGCAAATCGTGTGCCTTATTGAGATTTTTTCACGCCTGTATTTAGAAGCGTTTCTTGGAAGAAATGACTCACGATGCGGCGGTCCGGTTCCCCACCGCGATCTGTAACACGATCAAGTCCCACGGAACCGTCGAGACCATGTCCACGAAAAACCAACCCTGTGAAACGTGAGCGGTGTGCACGGCGGTGGCGCATCGAGGGGGTATACAGGGAGGCGAGGCAAAGTGAGGGGAGGCTTATGTTTCGAGAGGAGCCTAGGCCTACAGCGGTGTCCATATTGCGTTAGCAGTCCTTTCGGGGATCATTGGGCATTTATAATTGCGTGCTATTGAGCGCGATCGGTTTTTTTCTTTCGAGCATAGCTAGCATACTTGGGAGGAAGCGTTGCAATAATAGCATGCCTGTGTTATACCCTGGTAATCTTTATCCTATAATAAACATACAAATACGAAAAAAGGAGCAGAATGGATAGAAACAAGCCCAGAGGGACTGCAACCTGCTGTTTCCGTTCGCAGGAGATACGAACCACGGGGGGAATGGGACGTGTGGTTTTGCTGCCTGTTTGGGGTGGTCCAGCATACGTAAATTGTGACGGTTTTGTAATTATAAATAACGAAACCTCTATCATTTAATACGGGGGACCATAGATAATAGGACCTATGGTATTCATCATAACCTATATATTTAACCATTTTTACTAACCATATTTGGTCCTATTAACTATGGTCCCCCGTAATAGGACGATTTTCTCGGTTGACCTTCCCTGTTTCGCTCGCGGGTTCCGCAAGCACTCGGCGTTGACTACGTAGACGCGCTCGCCAGGAGACATGACGCGAAAAGAGACATAGCGAGAACGGCCGTCAGCTCAAGGGGTGGGGTTTCCACACTACCAGCGCACGGGTGGCAACTGCTGAACGGATCTCCTCCAAATCGGCCGATGCGACGAGCGCACTCCCTGCTCACTCCCTTTCTCTCTCCCTCTCTCTCTCTCTCTCTCTCTCTCTCTCTCTCTCTCTCTCTCTCTCTCTCTCTCTCTCTCTCTCTCTCTCTCTCTCTCTCTCTCTCTCTCTCTCTCTCTCTCTCTCTCTCTCTCTCTCTCTCTCTCTCTCTCTCTCTCTCTCTCTCTCTCTCTCTCTCTAGACGCATGTTGCGGTAAGGGTGCATGCCCTCGATTTTTTTGACGTTTCTCATTCGAGGGGGTCTACGTACGTACGTACAATCTCACCCAAAAGACGAGCTTTTAAATTTTCCGAGGACTGCCCTCCCGCTTTAGGAGACAAATTACTTGCAATCAGAGCTGACTATACTTTGATATGCAGTTAGTTCGGTATTACAAAGGGTTTAATAGATAATGTGCGCTTGTTCTCCCGATGTTGAGCAGTCCCATGGCCAAGGACTAAATCGAATAGTATGGTAAAACCCCCCCGATATTTGATGGCTAGGTCCTCAGTCGACCAGTTCTGTCAATCATAAAAAAAAATCGGTCAGAAAGTGCTTCCCCCAATCTGTCGTACGCGTCTTTCAACAAGGGTACAAGAAAAAACACCGATAAGCCGACAGCGCCGGGGGGGGGGGGGGAAGCCTTCAGAGGGACGGGAGGAGAATCGTCCAACCGACCACCTGCCTGTTGACAAGGTAACACAGTCCACTCGCCTTCAAATACGCGATGGCAACCTGCTTCTGGTTCGCTACCACGACCCCGTCCTTGGTGACAAGGGCCGTGCGCAGACTGACCAGCATGTCCAGAAGGAACAGTCCGTCCACGCAGTAGGAAAAAACCAGCCACCCTCCCTCGGCCGGCCGGTCGAAGCCGAGGCGAAAGGTAACCTCCACCACGGACCAAACGATGACCAAGGACACCCAGAGGTCCCACAAAACCTGGAGCGAGTTGGTGGGACATGAAGGTGGGGGGCGCGCGGGGGGGGGGGGGGGGAGGGGCGGGGGGGGGTAGTCACTCGTGTTGGCACGCCTTACCTGCAAGGTGGATGGCTGATAACCGGTGGTTCTTCGTGGACTGCTGCCCTGGCTTCGCGCTCGGACGGGGTATATTGTTAGACAGCCGGCTGCTACGTACCTGGTATGCGTTTTCGAAGGTGGCCCGCAGCGAGTCATGGTGAAAAGGCTTAGCGGTCTACGCTGCTCAGAACAGCCCTCCTTGTGAACATGGTATGTCGGAGTTGCACGCGCAAGGTCACAAGAATGGTACAAAACACACACACTTGCACCGTCGAAGTACTGGACGATGTGGACTGTGCACGGTACGCGCAGACGAGAACCCCGTGCCGAGGATAAGATTTTTTACTCTTACGGGGTGTTGTCGCACGCGGCGGCCCGCGCGTATTTCAGAGCTAACGCACTCTACCCTAGGTGCGCCGCGGGGGCTCCGCTCCGTCCCATCCCAACGTTTTTGAACCGATCCCACACCACCCAGAGACATTCTGAGCAGAATTTTGAAAGTAAACGAAAGAGCGCTGTTTACCAGGTTATGTGTGGCGGGTAATCCAGGAACAAAAACTTGAAGCCTCAGTTAGTTGATTGTTTCACGTCGACGGCTGTGCTATGCTTCTCTAGTAAAGATCGTCGCTTGATACAGTGTCTTCTAACGAAAACTATTAATGAATTCACACTTCGCAGCTGAAGTTATCAATTCATCTAATTCCACCAGCCCCCGCGATACCCTTACGCACACTTAAACGCGTGGCAAGAAGCGTATCGCTCACCTTCAAGCTAGCCTCTGGGTGAAACATGCCCGTTATCGAGAAGAGGTGATCGGGCACCACACCCCCAAGCACCACGTGCGTGTCGTCAAACCCGAAACCGTCCTCCACGCTGCCCTTGCGCCCGTTGTTGCCAGCTCCGAAGGCGATCGTCCCTTTAATAGACGCCCCGTGCTGCAGCCGGCGATACGTCATGAGATTCCCCCTGTCGACCGCCTCGGTGTTGCTCCCCCGTCTGAGCTCCCCCAACCCGAGGTCACTCGGAGAGAAGGTCTTGGCCACAAAACATCCTCGAATTCTCTCCGGGTCATCTGCCACTTCCTGGCCGTTGCGCAGGTCGGCGATAACGTCGTTGCCAGTAATGGATGGGTCGACATCACGCCCTTCCGTCCCCGCGCCGGCACGAGGATCGGCAATGACGATCGGTGGCGGACGGAAGACCCCTGAATCTGACGGCTCGGCTGCTGCAGCTGCTCCTGCTGCTCCTGCTGCTCCTGCTGCTGTTCCTGGGGTTGCGGCTGTTGCGGTCGGTGTGCCCGCTGTTTCGCTCGTTGTCTGCTCCGCGCTCGATGAATCCTCGAACCTCACCCCCGCCGAAACCGCCCTAACGACTGCCGCCAGCCTCACCGCGCGCGTCGCCTCGTCCTCACCCTCCACCCCCGCTCGGTGGGTGCTAGATCTCTCGGCTGTCGGTGAAGTTACTGCGAGTGATCTCTCAGCTCTTTCCCTGCTAACAATACCGTCGTGATCAACTCCCAGTTCCCGTTTCTCCTCTGAATGGCCGCTCCCTCCCGCCATCACCCCGGGGGTAGAAAGACTACTTCCCGTCGCCGTCGATGGTGACTCTCCCGGCCCTTCCGAACCGAAATGAGTTTCCCGTACGCCGACTCTAGCAGGGGCGCCGGTATAGCTGCGTCGACTATCTGCGAGAACGCTGTGGCCAATGCCGACCTCCGGCAACGAGGCACTACCACCCCCGCCACCACCACTCCCACTATCACCGCCACCACTACCACCACCACCTTTCGACTCGTCGCCGTCGTTTACGTTGATGGGGTCACCAGCTCTCAACAGAGTCCCGGCAAGAGCTACTGCGTTGGCGGAATCCGTGCTCGGAGGGACGGGGGACAAGTTGTTGAGGCCTGATGTTGAAGCTGCCACCGTCCCAGCTTTCGGCTTCGGTTTAAGCTTGTAGCGGGACCGGGTACCGGGTGGTCGGGTGGAGCCAGGCCGCTTCGCTTCTCGGAACGCCTGCCAAGGGTTGTTAAAGCAAGGAGGGGGGTTGTTGACTGTTCAAGAACTGCACTCATGCTTCAGGGGCAACCCAATTCGAATTTGTGCGGGATCTTTTCGGTAGTATATAGTGAAGGGGATAGAGCCATGCGGGGGGTTGTCGAAACAAGGAGTGGATGTGCTTACTCATTGTCGTGTATGGCCGTGGTTGTATGACCATAGACCCTTGCATCTCTACAATGCCTAGACGGAGCACCAAAGAGAGAGGCTGTTAAAGCAAGGAGAGGGAGATTGTTTATGGGTACGCCTCCGAGCTGCGAGAACTACGTAGCAAAACAAGGAATCGAGCGGTCAATATCGTCCTAGTGCTGAGCTCGGTGGAGAAAATGACGAGACGAAAATCTGATAATACTCGTACGCACATTGCATCACTGCTGCTGCTGTTGTTTTTCTTCTATACTCTCGTTGCGTCTCAACTGGCTCCCCGGAGGATATGCGCGTAAGGAGGAGGTGTATTAAGCGAGCCAAAACAGCAATGGACGGCTCGCTCGACCGCAGTACGACACGCCATTCTTAATAGAGTCACACCCTGTCAGTGCTTCCAGGAGGGTTGACGCTTTCGCTCTACCTTGCGTTCTTCTTTCTAATGATATCTTCTCTCGAATTACATACCTGAAGTAGTGCTTCGTGGCTATTTCGTACATAGCTAGATGTCACTGCTCGGCCATGCGCAGGACCGCCTGTGCGATGATAACGCAAACAGCAGCAAGACTGCGAGACTGCCGCGAGAAAGACTCTGGTGCCTACATCCTCGTGGAACCATTCTACAACGACAGTCGCTGGGAGGCTTGACTAAGGTGCCCATAGGCTACGTGAACGAACCGGGTTCGAACTGGCACACGAAAAACTAAATATAAGTTTGTTCAAAAGTATATGTGTGGACAGGATAGACGTTTCCTCTGGCTCTCCGAGACTCTCCCAAAACAAAGTAACAAGACAAAGACTACCTACGCGTATTTAGCTCTGTGTATACATTTCCCTGCGATGCTACTTCTCTTACCACGATCGCCCGGAAGTGTCGCTCGGCTTCGTCCGTCAGCTCCGACATGACCTCCGGCCACTGGTGCAAGATGTCTACAAGGTCGTCCTTCCGCACCATCAGCAGATCGGTGGCGGAGGTAGCCGTGGCCGTTTCGCTGGAAGAAAACAAAACAAAAACCACGCGGCCGAACCCAACCCCTCGTTCACACGCGTCCCAAGATATTTCAGAGGGAATCGTGTCGACGAGTGATACCAACCTGGCTTATCTCCACGCTGTCTCGTGCGGCGAACATGTCTATTGCGAGGGAAATTACTAATCAGAACCAAATAGTGTGTGTAAAACATAGGGGAATGCGTAGCTTTTGGGTTCATCGTGGGTTCTGATTGTCATATATGCCCACCCGTGAATTTTTGATGGGGAAAATTTTGTCGCCGCCGGGCTACCGGGGGTTCTAAGAGCGATCGGTGATGAGGGGACGCGGAATTATGTTCGGCGCGCACTCCGTGCCTTCTTTTTGTTCGTGGGCATGCGGTGTGCGGATGCAAAGTCACCGCGGCCTCAGTGGAACCAACGACAACAGAGTATATCTCGCCGATGCACCTCGCAAACCTCTGTGGCTACGCTACACCAGTACGAGGACGAGTTTATCGGGGGGATACCTGTTACTAAACCGTCTAGAGCTGTTTTCCGCGGGTTGTCTCGTCACCGAAAAAACAAACGGGATCCCGGCTCCAGGTGGAGGCGACGCGAGAGATCCTAGGGTACCTTCTGGCTCTCTACCGTCCGGGGCATCCAGTTGACGGCATGGAATGTGATGACGTTTTCAACGCATGAGACGACTTCTCTTGGGCATCGAGCTCCTGTCGGCGGCAAAGAACGCGACAATCTCCCAATTTTTAACCCTCAAGCTCTGAATCTCCCAACTTTGAAATTCAAACTTTAAAACAGCATGCTCCCCCCCCCCCCTCGCCACCTGTTTATGGTCATATGACCACGGCCATGCATGGCATAAGTACACCCACCCTCCACCGCTTCCCCACCTGTTGAGGACGTTGAGCAAGACCGGCGTGAGGCCGAAGTGTCCATCGTCCGACAAGCTTCGCATGAAGACCACGTCGGACTGCTTCTGGAGCGGGGCGAGGGACACGTAAAAGGAAACGTTCCCACTCCGCAGGATGTACCAGTGCCCCCCCACCTCGTGCTCGAGGTACAGGACGTCGCCGCACTGAGTCCGTTCACCGTTTCATCGAGATCGGTGTGAAGCCAAAGTGCGTGCGGTATGATTTAGTGCAGCAGTCGGACGGTTTGGGGGGGGGGCTAATCGTTAAGCTTGAAGAGCGACCATGCGAAATATCACTCTTCACAGGATTTTGGCATGGGCGAGGGCTAGTGTCGCGGTTGATGACCACTTCTTCTGATCGGTGTCCTCGGCGGCGAGGATAGCTTGGTTGGGGGTTACTCGGAATCACGCATGGGTTTGTATGGGGCTATTGTGAGCCCACATCGACCGACAACGGAACCCTTGGTTCTTCCCGTGGTCTTACTGCCATTGCCAAAAAGTACTGACATCGCGGCGATGCAGCACACTCAATTCGAATCCTCGGCCCTGTTCACTGTGATCCGGTTCCGACGTTATCAAACTAGCGTCGTATTCGCACTCCTCAGCACACGTCAACAAGGAAAAGTACGATGCCAGGGATGACATTCGGTGGAGCGGCGCAACGTCTCGGTCGTCAGTTGATCCGTCCAATCCCCGATGGACATCAACAACAAGATATTGATACTTGTATACACTAATCCGCAACCATTTCCATTTCTCTTAGACTTGTCGAAACCAAAACCAACCCTTACCGCCCCTCCCCCTGTCTAGTATACATAGGTTGGGTTGGCGTCCGTTGGCAATGGCACCTTACAAATATGCCGCTCACTGCACGTGAGCTAGACAATCAGGGTACCGTTTTTTTTTTGGCGGTCGCCCACAGCTGGTCGTTGAGTTAGATTATTTGTGCGAGGTAATGCACCTTTACTCCGCACAAGGGAATTGAACGTATCACGTAGTGTTCATGGTAAGGCACCCTTGAGGCAGTTACATAGTACTCCCATCGCTGTTTCTGGAAGGGTCTACACCGGATATTAAATTAACTCATTGAAGCTGACATCCATGTGCAAGTCCGCCTCACAAGCGGTTGTTAGAAGGATGCAGCTCACCCTTCATGCGACTCCCCGAACATCTCACGGCGCTTCGCGCTTGGTGCAAGCAATGTCTGCCTGGTCGGTGAAAACCGGACGTGCTCCGTCCCGGCATTGTAAGGATGCGAGGGTCTATGGCCATACGACTACGGCCATGCATGATATCGAGTGCACACCCCCACGCCCCCCCCCCCCCCTCCCCTCTTCTCTCACGTTTGCAAAGCACGGCACCATTCTCCGCAGGAGCCGACAGACCAGGACTGGCGGACGCTTCGCCAGAAACCCCACCCCCTTCGCGACCGCGCGGTGCTGGGCATAGATTAGCGAAGTCGCCATCACACTGGGCATGGCGTCCACGATCTCCGAGTTGTCGAACACGCTCATTTCCTTGAAGACGTAACTGTACTGACGTCGGATTTTTTCCGCCAACGCTGGGGGAAACTGCGACGTGCAGCGTATTATCGTTGTTGATGCCAACGGTGAAGAGCGGAGAGTAAGACAAGGAGAGAGGACAGGCAAGGCGTAAACCGCTTCAGAAGTGCATCCTCGGTTTTGAGGAAAAATCACTTATGAATAGTCTGGGGTAACAATTCCAGTAGTAAAAAGGGGTACCCTAAAACCGGTCGCGCGAAACGGAATTCATAGAGGCGGACGTCCTGCCGCTTTCTGAGCAGGTTGCACGCTCATACTCATCGTTCCTACGGGACACTTGGAACCGAGCGCGCTGGAGGGTGAAGTAGAAGTTGGGTTTCATGTAAGGGCGACAAGAAATCGAAGGAAGGAAAACAAGAAAGACATTAACTGCGGCACTGAGATAAGGGCGAGGGAACAACAAGTATGGGCGTGATATCATGCCGCAACAGTGGGGCCTCATTGATTCGAACTATACACGAGTAAACGCGTCGACGAATGTTACAACTGTAATTTTGGCGCGAAATCCGGGGACGAAACAATCACGTCCCCGTTTTGGGAGAAAACGCTGTTGGCTATACATGTTAAGCGAGACGGTATCACTGCATCGTAGGCCCGCGCACAGCAGCGCGGGAGAGGAGGAAGAGGTTAGGGAAAAGCAGGCCATCCCGCCCGCCCATCACTGTGCGCGAGACACGCCGACAATGACATAACTTTTACTCCATGTATTTAGTTTGTGTTTAGTAGTGTTTGTTTCACCGGAGCAACTGCTGTCTGCGACGAGGTGTCGTGTTGATCAACATCGAGTCAACACGGGGGTAGTAGCCCTGGGTGGAAGCCTCCGGTCGATCGCAGCAGAAAGGCCTCATTGATTCCAACTATACACGGGTTAACGCGTGACAAATGTTGTAGTAGTCTAGAGGGTTAATCTGCAAGCAGCAGGACGGTAATGGCTGCGTCGACACAGGACGAGGGGACTCGGTGGGGGAGAGCTCCGTGAGCGAGAGCTAAGCGGGAAGATAAGAAGAACGGTCGTGTCGGTGGAGCAAGATGATACTGGCAATAATAAAGCCTTCGCGCTCACCTTTCTGTCATACAGCCAGTCCTTGATCTGATTCATTTTGCTGCTCTCGATCGCGTTCACGACGTCGAAGTTCTCCATGATAACGGCTACGTTGCCGATGATGTAACCAAACACGGTCGCTCCAACAATCATGCCCACAATCGCAAACCCCCGCTCGAGATCGTTAGCGCTGGTGATGTCCCCGTACCCGACCGTTGTCCTGAGAAGGGATCACGTGAGAGTCCAATAATCCGGGGCGCGGTGTTTTGTTAGAGGCCCTTTTACCTAGTGCGGCAATTCACGCTTCACTGAATATTCTGCAGCACTAAATACCACGTGTCTGGTGCCTACGTAAAAGGGCTCAACGATCACGTTTGACTTCGAAAACACGATTCCGGTTTTTGCGTTCAGCGTGACCAACAGCGGCAGCAGTGCGATGAGCAATGCGTCGAGGCCTCCGGAACAGTCCCGCGTTTCCTCGCTTGGACGCCCAACCAACCACGGCATGTGCCATATGGGGTTGGAAAGAATGAAAACCTCCATGTATGCGCGGGCGGCTTGTGCCTCTACAACTCCGCCCATGTTTCGGGGCCGACCTACTTGAAAAAAAGGGATCGTTTCTGAAGCACGAAGGGTTAAGCTCAACACGTCTCCCTTCTACCAGTGGAGAGCAGCTACAGAGGCATCCTAGGTCAGCCGCGACATCGCAAATCCCGACAAGAACATACAGCAAGGCCCTCTCACATCGTTGTGAACGCCCAGTACACGGCAACTAGGTACTGGTGGTCCCAAGGTGTATCATCCACCCCGTAAGAGGCCACCCACGTCACCTGGTTGGAACTTCAAGCACAAGAGAAGAGACAGAGGTGTAACATCTTAAGAGGGCGTTGGTGGGCGAAAGGCCTGTTCAACCTTCGATTGGACCAGTTGAAACTGCTCCTGATGATAGAGATACACCCTACTGCATCTCCCATTCAGATCGCACGCACGCGAGACAACAACCGCCTCGCACGTTGATCGATTGGAATCTAGCGACAACGTGGCAAAGCACAGATAGTGTCGTATCACAACCCGCAGGTTTAATTATGTCGGAACCACGGTCAAGAAGGAACCAGAGAAAAGAGGAGTACCTACGTAGAGAGGGGTAGTAAAGAAGGAAGCCCCTGTTGGGGTGCTTCAGTTCATCTAGCAAACAAGTTTTGCTGAGAGTCCATTCAGCAAACAAGTCAAAGTCATGCTAACGAATACAATGATTTCTTTGGGTCTAGACGTACCCACATCTCGTCAGCAAACCTCCAGGAACGGAGTTCTTGCCACTTAACGATAAAAAATAACCCTTGACGTCTCTGAATGAGCGTGCAGTTTCTTTCAACAAAAAAAGTGTCTCAAGTTCAGCAGTCCAACAGGTACATGGAAGTTTCTTCTATGGAGCAGAGTAGTACTTGACCTCTCTGAATAAGCGTGTAGTTCCTTTCAACAAAAAAAGTGACTGAAGTACACCAGTCCAACAGGTACATGGAAGTTTCTTCTAAGGAGCAGAGTAGTATTAGGTGACAAACACAGCGATGTCTAAGAGATTCTTGCTCTGCTACACACGCCACCACCCCACTATTGCTGAGTTAGCGGCGACTGCGTCATCACTCTCACGCCCGAATGATCACTAAAGGGAACGGCCAGCAGAGCGGAACAGTACCCGATCTAACGGTCGTACCTGAGGACGGCCACCCAGTGCCACATACAGCCCATGATGTGGGCAATGAACAAAAGCATGGCGAACATCTTGATCAGCGCCCACAGACTGGGGTGGATGATGTTCGTCAGTTCATCATCGTTGCCCCCGATGGTGCTCGACAACTTTATAACCCGGGCCAGCCGTAAGAGCCTCAACGTCCGCAGCAACTTGGTCGAACGCAGGATACTCCGCGAGTTTCCGGCCGACAGCATGATCAAATCCACGGGGACTGTCGAGGTCAAGTCGATGAAAAACGACCCCTTGAGGTATCGAACCGCGATGTCTCTTGGGTTTGTCACAGCGTCCCCGTCGGGGGCGAGGTAGGCGGTTCGGAAGCTCAGCACCATGTCCGCGACGAACGCCACATCAACCACGGAGTCAGCAATAATCTGTCCGGGGCCTTTGTCCAGGTCGAACCCAATGCGGAGCGGAATGCTTACACACCCGTAAATGATCATTGCTGCCACAAACAGGTCCCATGCCACCTGACGCATACATACATCATGTAAAAAAATACGTAACAACATGTTGAAGATACACAATGTTGTAAAAAGACACAGGACAACTTGTTCGAGAAGATAACAATATGCCAATGTGTAGTTTTGGTGTGCAGGAGGGTGAAGGCAAAATATAAGGCCGACCAGTGGCGTTATCGTCTAGCCGACCGGATGGGGGAGTGGAAGAGAAGAAAGAGGAGGGTGCGTGGGAGGAAAATCAGGCAACATCGACATCATCGCGAAGTTTTTCCCGCGCGGGTGGGGGGCATATCGAGTTACCCATGCACAAAAAAAGCCTGAAGGATGAGGGATGTTGCTGTGTACCAATCGACAAAAAATGACTACGAATACGGACGCTTCTACGACGTTTATCGTAATTTTTTCGTAGTTACAGAGTACGACCTGTCCTGTAGGAGGGTGTAACACGAATGTTTGGGCGGACAAAAGATAAACAACGCCCCAACGACCCCTACTTGTGAAAATATGGCATGTTTTACACGCTTTTCTGCTATAGGTATCGTAAAACCTCGTGGGTATGTATGCTACAACCCGGTGGTACCTTGCGCTTGGCGTAAGGGTGCAGCATAAACCTCGGCGCCCCCTCGGGCAACGTGTTTTCGGCGCGTAGAACGTCTGTATCGGCGTCTTGGGTGCTGCTCAAAACTACTTCATCGGCGTTCCCATAGTCAATGGAAGTGATTTGTTTGTGCCCGCCATTGCCCTTCGGAGAGGCGCAATCGCCCGCCCAGGCCTTCGGTGGACTCTTCCACGAGGCGATATGGGGCAGAACCCTGCGGGGGGTGGGCTCACTGAGGGGTAGCGGCGTCCCACCGGGCCCCATCGGCTGCAGCGCGTATCCAGTAGGTCGTCGGGGCTTGCCGAACGCCAGGCGGTGCCAGAGCTGGTGATGCTTGTAAATCTTCCGGGAGAGAAGGTCGGCAACATCGTCGTGCATCATTGCTCCGTCTTGAGCGTTGCCAGATCCGGCAGCAACAGAAGAAAACGGTTCCATGGGGTCGCTGACGTCGACGGATTCCCGTCTTTTACCAGGAAGGGGTCGCCTATGCTCTCGATGTCGATGCCCCCTTCGCCACAAGGATGGATGAGAAATCCGACCAAGGAGCATCGAACGGCGCCCTCTACGCGCGGCCACATTGTTGTCGCCGCCGCCGCTACCGTCGCCGGTGTCAAGAGCGCCCGCCGGCGGTGCGCCAGGCGGCCTAGGGTCATCGACACGATCTCGAACATGGCCTCGCCAACGAGAGTTCCGGATTCTGGAGAACAACAGCATCGCATCCCGTGGACGGGGATGGGAACCCACGGGGTGGGGTGGACGGCGAGCAGTGTCGAGGCGGAGCGAAGAAAAAAATTGTGAGGGCGAACGATTGCGTCGAAAAATGTAACCGAAACACGCTGTAATACCTCATCGAAACCCCATGCTCGTTCAGCTGAAGCACCTCACAACACCAACAATCAATCTTACAGCGTTCAACGAAAAGCGGAGCCCGTGTGCGCTTGCACCCATCGCCAGATCGTACGTTCGTGGACGTTTTCGGTGAGAGTACGGTGTAACGTTCGGCTGGCAGGTCAAAGTTTTGAGGGTGATGTTGTCCGAGGCTTCACTGCTGTACGCTCTTAGCCCTCATCAACGGCACGAATGCAAGTTGTTCTGATTCCTGATTCCTGATGCAGGCCTGTCTCGAACACCCGACTTTTAGGCGCGTTGCACGAGAGAGCTGCGACGTCTTAGGTAGCGGGGTTGCCTCTCGATTCCTTGCCCCTCCCGTACCTACTTTTGCGTTTGGCAGAGACTCACAGCACGCTTTAGCAGACTCGAGAGGATGACTGCGGTTTTATCTTTTTTTCCCTCCCAGTGTTTTGGCCTCGGAATGGCTCCGCGTCTACTCTACCAGATGCACCATGCGCACTCCCATCTTCCACGACGCAAAGCCGCAACCCAGCCCTTACAAATCCGCCACCAACAGCACGGCCTTCCGTTGCGAGCACGCACTCTTTCGCTCGTGAAGACGGTCGCATCTGCGACACTCTTCATTGCGCGGAGTTGCCGCACATGCATCATGACAGGCCTGCACCACCGCTTGCTTCGCACCCCGCCCGCGCCCGCCCCGCCCCGCCTCTTCTTCCCCATTCCTACCCCTTTTCCCCCAGACGAAAGCAGCAGAAGGAAGGTTATTTGACTTGATTGACCGCGCTAACGAGTTACTGCTGTAAGTTACCTTCAACTCAACGTGCACGCACGATCATGGCGCAAACCAAGCCTTGCGTGAGCCACCCTTCCTTCCAGTGCCACTGGGCTCCCAACCCGTCCACCGAGCGCGGGGACAACTTCCATCTGGGCGCGCACCCGAAGGAGTCCAAGATCATCTACCCCAGCGGTAAGTTCGTCGTCGTGCGGGACGTGGTCGACCCCACCAACGTTTTCGTCTACCGCGGCCACAACTCCAAGACCACCGTCGCCAAGTTCTCGCCCAACGGGTTTTGGGTCGCCTCCGGGGACATCACCGGGAAGGTGGGGTGCTATCGTGGGAGGGGAGGGCGGGTTTGGTTTGTGGAAGGGGGCTGGGGATGGGTATATATACACGTAGAAGTAGCGCGTCATGGTCTGTTGGTTGCGCCTCCCTCCGGTCGTTTTGTCTGCCTGCTGCTGTGCGCGGAGGAGGCGGACTTCGTCGAACTAGTTGCGTGTGCTACCTGTTGCTGGTATCCCGTAATGATGCGTACCTGGTACGAGATAGTGGTTGTCGTACGTGCATCTTGCATTTGGCATGTTGCATACAGTACCTGGCACCTGGTATATGCCACGTGTCTCTTTTTGGTGTTCGATGGTTCGGGGAACTCACTGGCTGTCCTCGGGGCCTGGCTTGTGGGACCTTGCCTGGGTTTTTCCACCATTATCACCGGCTGTATCATACCTGGTACCTGGTACAACTTAGAACACATTTGATAGTTGATTGCTGCTACCTCAAGCTAGTGTGGGCTCAGCGACATCAACAACAGCAACAGCAGCAACAACATTTTTCAATTCCCATTCTTGTCGGACGGCGGCGGATAGTTCCGATATAGAAACAGAGCCGTTGCGGTTGCCGTTGCCGTTGATGCGATGGCGGTTGCGGTTGCGGTTGCGGTTGCTGTTGTGGGTGTGTTACAGAGCGCAAGCAAAAGCTGCCGAGGCAAGGCGGCAGCGGCGGCGCGGGTACCATTTTGCTGCTACGCGCATAAGTATACACACTTCGTATTGCACCTACAGTAGATGTTGCGAGTATTAGCCCCTGGTGCTATTGGGTTTTCGGTGCTTGGGAGCTAGCTCCCTACGAATGTGTAGTAAAGCGGGCAAACGTCAAGCGTCCTATGACCCACACTCTCTCCTAGATGATTTGCGGGACAGCGCGCGTACCTACGTAGCTGTTGTTATATCTACATAATTATACCGTACCAGGTACCTGATATAGTCATACGTAATTGTTGTTATTGTTATTGTGTACTGGTACGTACGTACGACAAGAAGTACGAGCCTCCTGGAGATTCCACAAAGCTGCAACATCATTTTACGGTACTATTAATAGTGACCACGCATGTATGCACGCTCGAAAGTTTCGTTCGGCGCACGCCCCCCCTCCCCTATGACCGCACAAGGGGAATGGTCGTATCACGTACGAGTAGCCTGTACTCGTATATGGTAAGGCACCCACAAACCAGTTACATACCAGGTATGTATGTGGTACAAGGCGCTTCGCTCCGCGGGCGGCCTACGCCGCCCGCTACGCTCGCCTGGGAAGGAAAAAAGTACATCAAATTATGCGAAGCGAACAGAGGTCCACGATTGAGTTTAGTGTTTTCAAGGATCGTAATTGCAAACCGGCGACTTGATAATGCCAAGAGTCCCGCCGCCATGCTTCAGGAAAAAACAGCTCCGACGTCAGCTTGGATGCCACATATACGCTTCGCGTCGCGGATGTCGTACGTACGTACATACCCCAGGTAGGGTACTATTGTCTGTACTTATTTTCTTATTTTGATATGCTCTATGTCTGTACTCGTATGTACGAAGAAAGCGAAAGCACAGCACGGCACAGCAGCAAAAACAATGAAAATGAAACCGAAAACTCGGAAAGAAAAAAAAATCCCCGTCCCCTCTCGTGTAATATTTTTCTGCCTGATTGGAACACCTTACACCCGGTCGAAAAGAAGAAAAGAAAAAATCGCACAGAAGAGCTTCTCTCTCAGCCTCGTACGCCGCCCCCGCCCCTCTGGCGACCACCTCGCTACCGATTCGGTCCGGGTAAAGCTTTTATCACTCTCTGCCACAATCAGCCCCGTCGCCCGCCCCGCGTGAAGTTCGGTGCTCACCGTGGCCGTCGTTCGCCAGCTCGATAACGTTGGTGTTCAAACTACACACCTCCCTCTTTCAACTTCAGCGTGGTCGCAAAAATAAGCACCGCTTGAATATTATCTTGCCGTCCCGAACGACCTTTATAACTCGTACATACTCTATCAACAATGATAAATCGAAGCCAGACAAAGCCCGTTCATGCATCCCTTGTGTCTCGAGGCACACGCGACGCCTAGGCAAGAAAGCGGCGACCGCGCTCCTTGCAACCCCCCCTCTACCCGCCAGCACCCGCTGGCACGCGCGACGGTGCCGGGTCCTCCCGCGATGCCGTGCTCGGAGAACACGCACACGAAACGAAAGAAGAAAAAAGGAAGGAAGGACCGAGAAAACAAAGAACTGCTGGAAAGGTAATGAAAGGAGGCGGTTTGGAAGTGGGAGCTCTGAGAGGCAAGGGATGCACCAACCGAGCACGCTCAGGGGTTGTGATCTAAGTATGTAGTTCTATACCCGTTGCTGTCTCTGGCAGTGTCCACACCAGGAAAAAAAAAACGTTTCGGAGGTTTCAGATATTTGCAAGCCCGCCTCACATGCAGTTCTCGTAGCAGGATGCAGCTCACGCTTCATGCGACTCGCTCAACGCCTTACAGCGCTTCGCGCTTGGTGCAAGCAATGCCCGCCGGTTCGGTGAAAACCTGATGGGCTTCGTCCCGGCATTGTATATAGGGATGCGAAGGTCTATGGTCGTACGACTACGGCCATGCATGAAATCGAGTACACCCCCCCCCTATGACCGCGGGTGACATGTTCTTGCAGCAGTCCTGCGCACAGCCACCCTCGAATTCGAGGGCTTGACGGCGAGGTTGTGTCAATGCTACTATTACGGGGGACGAGTACGAGTATATAAGACCAAATATTGTTGAAAAAAATAGCGAAATACCAGGTAAATAGTTTTTTGCGTATGCCGTAGGTCCTACCTGGCATTTAGTATGGCCCACCGTAATGGAGGCATACGAGTACATTTAACATGAGCTATAGAACGGGACGTAATCGCCGTCTGCAAGCAACAGGTTGGAAACGGCGTACCCTGATACATCATACCTGGTACCTGATACCCTGGTATATGGTATTGTTGCCAAAACGTAAATAATGCTGTTGTATCCCACCGCTACAGTAGTATGATACGAAGTATCAATACAGGAAGTAGCCCTCTTTTTTAAGGAACCCCATATGGTCCGTTTGGGATTAGGGGCCCCGTATATACGTCCCTTGTGAGAGTTGGTACCGGCACCTTACAGTCAGCAGTGGGAAAAAATCGTGGGGGTAGAAGTTTCTTCTATACCTTTCCCCTTTAACGCAGGGTCCCTTAAATGGGACTACGGACTGTACTTCGCATAAGTATCATATCTGATTTTTTGTTGTCCCCACCGTCCGTGGGGCGCCTCCGAATTCTGCCCCTTGAAAAAAAAAAAGATACGCATCTGGGCATGGGACAACCCGGAACACCAGATGAAGATCGAGGTGTACGGGCTCGGGGGAGCCATCAAGGACCTCGCTTGGGGGCCGGAGAGCAAGCGGATCGTGTGCTGCGGGGCGGGCTCCGGCGTCAACGCCCGGGCTTTCATGTGGGACACGGGCAGCAACCTCGGAGAGGTGGTGGGGCACACGAAGCGGGTGATCAGCTGCGACTACAGGCAGAAGCGACCTTACCGCGTGATCACCGCGAGCGAGGACTCGAGGACGATTTTTTACCAGGGCCCGCCGTTCAAGATGGATCACTCGAACAACGACCAGCACACGAACTTTGTGAACTGCGTGCGGTTCAGCCCGGACGGTAGCAAGATCGCCACGTGCTCGTCCGACAAGAAGGTATAGGGGGTGTGTTGAAAAACCGAGCCGCGTGTGCTTCAACACAGGACGGTGTTTTTGAACCACGGCGGGTCTTGTACGAAAACATACACTCAAGTATCATTTTCACTAGAAGGACATCAAAATATATAAATATGAGTACAGCATGGTAGGCTGTCTGCCATGGACGCATAACCAGCTTGGACAGATGCATGGACTATGCTCGTAGACGTGTCCGCTTCGTGTGCTGCTGCTATCGCCGATGGGCGCGTACTATATATCAGTTTTTTTTTTTGTTTAGTGTGGTAGCCTTGGCGGGAAGGCGATGTAACGGTACAACCATGCGGCATCAGCCATGCAGACCTTTCACCAGGCGGACGATTTTCCTCCATGGCGATTCACCTGGTTACTGCCATGACGTACGAGTACGTGTTCGACACCTCGCCTTTATTTCCACGTCGTACACATATCGAATAGCACCTCATAGCCGCAGGACATTGTGCAGCATCGCATAGCACCGCGTAGCATACCTGGTAGCATCGAATAGCATCGCATCGCATACCATCATATAGCATCGCACATCACGAGAGTGTTTTGTCGTGCCCCGATACTCACCGTGTCCATTCGCAGATTTGGCTGTACGACGGAACGACGGGCGCGCCGTTGTCGACCCTCGGCGAGGCATCGGGCGCCCACTCGGGCTCCATCTACTCGCTCGCCTGGAGCCCGGACTCCTCGTCGCTCGCGACAGCTTCAGCCGACAAGACGGTCCGCCTCTACGATGCCGCCTCCGGTGCCTGCACGAACACGTGGAAGTTCAGCGACACCCCCGGAGTGGGAGACATGCAGGTCGCCGTCGTCTTCTGCGGCGAGCAGGCGGTCTCCGTCTCCCTCAACGGCAACATCAACGTGCTGGACAACGGCTCTGAGAGGCCCCGGGCCGTGTACCAGGCCCACCAGGTGGCCGTGACGGCCATGACGGCGTACCCCGTCACCATGCCGGGAGGTGGAGGAAGCGCCCCCAAGATTCTGACCGGCTCTTTCACCGGGGTCGTGTGCGCGTGGGATCCGGCTACCGGTGTCGCGAGGCGGTGCATCGGCGGCAAGGCGGCTGCCGTTACCGCAGCCTGCCACGGGAACAGAGTTTCCGGGATCGCTGCGTGTTCTGCGGGGCTGGTGTCGGTGGGGTGGGATGACACGCTCCGCCTCGCGCCGGCGGGTGGGGACGGCGACGGCGGCATCGCAGTGTTCACGGAGTCTGTCGGCACCACGGGCCAGCCCTGTGGCGTGGCCGCGACCGTCGAGTCCGACCTCGTCGCCGTCGCCACCAACCAGGGGGTGATGTTACTCCGCGGCGTTTCTTCGGTCGTCGGGCTTGCCGCGTCGTACACGCCGACTTCGATCGCGATGGCGCCCGGGGCGGGAGAGATCGCGGTAGGGTCCAAGGAGGGCAAGATTTACATCTACGAGACGGCAGGGGACGAGCTGAAGGAGACCATGGTCGTCGAGGGTCACCGCGGAGAGGTGACGAGCGTCGCGTATTCGCCCGACGGCAAGTTTTTGGCCGCGGGGGACACGGCGCGGGAGGTGATGGTCTGGAAGACGGGGGCGGGGGGTTGGACCGCGGAGGTGCAGGGCCTGTGGCAATTCCACACGGCCCGCGTGACGTGCCTCGCGTGGTCTCCCGGGGGGGAATATCTTGCGTCGGGCGGGCTCGACGAGAACGTGTTCGTGTGGAAGCCCTCGACGCCTAGGCGCCGTGTGCAGTATAAGTTCGCGAACAAGGACGGAGTGGAAGGGCTGGCGTGGCTGTCGGACACGGTGGTGGCGTCCGCGGGGGGCGACCACTGCGTGACGACGTGGGACATCACGGGAGACGTTTCGGTGTTCGACACGTGATGTGACTGAAGTGAAGCGTCTGATTCGATCTGGTTTGGTTTGGTTTGATCTTGTTTGGTTTGGTTTGATCTGGTTCGATACGGCGGAGTTCTCTAGTTGACGGGAAGGCGTTTTCCTACAAACGAGCTCCTCCTGTGATGCGGATGCGGATTTCTTTGTTGCTGGGAAGGAGCTTTCCTGGAGACGCTCTCCTGTGATTCGTTTGCGGAGTTCCTTACTTTCTTGGAATGCTTTTTCCTAGATGCGCGCTCTTGCGGTTCGGATTTTTGTGTGGATGAAACATCGGCGTTACGGTAGTTTCGCCCAAACGTTGAAGTAAAAAAAACGCGTTCGTGGCATAGGCAGTCTTGCAAGTTTTGTCTCCGAGGCGTAACGCGTCGACATGGCTGCTAACTTTTTCAAATTACGTGTCAACGTGGAAGGTAGTGGTGGCATATACGGTGGCGTTTCGCTGAAGGGAGTCGACCGCACGTGTTATTTTTTTTCCCTCAAGCTGGAAGGGCTTGGGAGGTGTTGGCATCGGTTGGAAGCTGCAGAGACGACCAGGTGATCTTCGTGATCCGTCATACCGTCGCCGCATTTTTTTTCTTGTTTCTGAAGCTCTTCGAACGTGCCTTGATTTTTTTCCGTGTTAAGTACGTATATTGGTCTGGCGTAGAGTTTTCTTGTCGTACGTGATGTGGTAGCGCGGATGATGTTCCGCTCGCTTTGGCTTGGCGTCTCAGCAGCGACTTCCGGCGCAGTGCTCTTACCCCACCCCGACGTTTCGTTCCGGCTACGGAGCAGCATCGAACGTTCTGGCGGGTAGCAGCAGCAGCGATGTCTGATCGGCCTTGCGGTTGTTGCGCGAGGTGTCTCGACAGAGGAGCGCATTAAAACATTCTCAAGTGCGGTCTTCTCATCCGTCTCAAAAAAGTGTTTGTACCTCTGAGACCTTCCACACCGCTATGCACCCCGTGAAGTCTCGGTAGCGTCAGCAAAACAACTGACGACCGTGGCCGTGGGTAAAGTAGGAACGCACGTGTTCCCATTGATTGCTGTGTTCCGTGCCGCGCTTTGAATTGGATTGAACAACGGAGTGACCTAGCCGGGTCTTCCGTGGTTGTTTTGATTTGTACTTTAACTCGCTTCACCACGAGCTGTCGCACTCATAGCTGGGCCCATCGTCTCCAGCATCAATCCATAATCACAGCCAACCAGCGATACGAACTCTGTACCTCTTGTAACCGACACTCATGGCTCACATTTTACCACCTCATCTTATTTCGTCGACCGCTACACCAGCGAAAAACAGCTCACTAAAGGACAAGCGTACTGTAGTGGCCAAACAAGTCGGCGTACAACTAAGGCAACGTACTTGTTGTATGACCGACGCTCAACCCTCGCAGGCTTGGCGGCGGGCTGCTGGCTGGGTGAGACTCAAACCGTTCAGATCCACCAAATCCGTCACCGCTTCGAAGTAATCGCAAAACTCTTCTTTCGACACCCACCCCGGCTCGCCGGCATCGGCTTCGGCGCCGCCACCTCGCGCCTTGTCTGCTCCGCCGTAGTCCCCGTCGCAGCAGTCCACGCTAGGCGCACTAAACCCACCAAGTCGTCCTTTGGTAAAGTCTTCCAACCCCCGCGCAAAATCTTGGTAAACACACGCTGCGCTCAGGGCTGGGCTGGCTTGCCGGTACTCGTCTAAGTTTCCCCCGAGCAGGAGGCGAGTGATCTCGGTGGCGGGGACGCGAGGGGCATCGATGCTGCCACCACAGCCAACACCCCCGCTACCATCTCTGTCATTACCGCGATCGCCAGGTGTTATGCTCATAAACTCCTGCTGCCTACCTGCGCAACCGGTCTGCGTTCTCCCCCTGTTACCGTCGCCGATGACGGTGCCGTTGCCGCTCCCACTCCTAGCCTCTTCGAGTACCTGAAACTCGCTGCTACCACTGGCCGGTGGCGTTCCGGTTTTCGTCGATGCTAAACGGAAAATCGTGTCGAATGCCTTTTCGAGCAGTTCGGTCTCAGTCTCTCCGAGGTCGGGGGGTATGCCTTGTGCGGGCGAGCAGGGAAACGGCGTGATAGGGCACGGTTAAGGAAAGCGTCGTCACGATGCCCGCCGCACAGCGAGCGGCTGGGGGGGGGGAGGGTAAGCTTACGGTGCACTCCCTTCCTGCCCGTCGTAAGACGCGATGCATGCGGAACATCAAGGCGGAAGGTCTGCCGCTGCTCCACCTCATGCGCACACTCTCTACGAGAGGGTTGATTTCTTTCGCTCGATTTGTTTCGTTTTCTTCTAGCGGAAGTGCAAATAAATAGCTTTATTTTCCGCACTTCAATGTGCCGTGTGTCAGTTTAACTGTGCTGTGATACAACAGCGATTGTTGTGGTACCAAACGGTGCTGCCGTGCTATTGGCAGGGCAAGCTGGAGCTGCCGTGACCTCGGGCATGTGAGTATGCCAATACCCTCTCTCGTACGTGAGTCTGTGTTGAGGACACACGATTTCCCCGCGGCTGCGTTGAGCTTTATTGTAAAACATGCATTGAATTAGCGAGAAAGGGTAAACTCGCGCAGATGCACACTCCAAACGATGAGCTAGAAGTGAACCCGGGGAAATGGCTCACGCCTGTCCCAGGCCAAAACAGCCCCCCGCAACGTCGAACGGCGACAAAGGATGAAGAAATGTGGATTTCGATGTTGGACGAGAAGGGGTGGTAACTTGTGTCGAAAGGAAACATCGTCGAAATATATTCGTGTGCCTATGGCACGGAATTCGGTGTTTTTCTCCCTGCACCCCAAAGTGAATTAGTTGCTCACCAATAAACTCAGCGACACGCTCACAGGTCGCCCTCCATTGCTCCCCCGCCACCGCAGTAGTACAGCTCTGCTTGTTCAGGGAGAAAGGGAAATTAATTGCACGCCAACGTAAATTAATTTATTATTAGTAACAGCTTTGTCTGTCGTGCAGCAGGCACAGGCGCAAGGAGTACCTACCGTGTGCTGGCGAACATCTCATGTGAAGCTACCAAAACAAACACGAAACAGCGCGGAAGTCAACGTTCGTCCGTCTCGAGGACTAAACGCGTCCTTTCGGCTGATCTTTTTCGGGAGGCGATCGCCACGATTCCGCATCTATCTGGCGTTTCGATCGCGGTGCTAGACCACAAAAACAAAGTGCGTATCTTGATCACGTGTGCCTATAGCGCTTGGTTCGTGATAGTACACCACAAAGAGACCGCGCGTGCGACCAACCATGTAATTGCGCTGGTGGTGTAGAAAGTTCTCGATGGCTCCTCGAGTGAAATACCTGACGCATCCCATCATCGCACCTCTCCGTCGCTGCCCCAATGATCTTCCGATCCAGAATCTAGTGAAGGCGTGCCCACCTTGAGCCGCCACCCCCCTACCTTCTCCACCGTCCCTCCGCGAAGAGAGGCGTCCTCCGAGGGTGTCGAAGGGCGCGTGAAGCGCACATCGAAAGTGTCGTTCGCATGGCACTTCACGATCCATGCTCGGTACCACTCAAACCCCTGGGGTTGTTCAGCGGCATCGGAAACATATTCAAGTTAACGCCGTGTTAGCTACGAAGCCTGGAGACGAAAGCGTATGTTGAGGAACAACATCCATAGCACGGGGGCGAAGCAGGAGCATCATAATACACACCGTCTGCCCGGGCATGAATATATCTATTGCGCAGATTCAGACTCGCGCTCGTTGGAAACATCAACTCGAGGCTGGTTCCAGCCCAGCCGGCACACAGGGAACGGGAATTGAGTGCATCATTTATTGTGCAGTAAACTTATCTTAACCTACTAGCTGGGACGGTTTCGTCTATGTGGTGGCGGTTAGCGCCTTCACCCTTTTTCTGCTGCAGAAACCATGCTACTCTATTTTCAAGTAGTTTGTCCCCAAATCGAGGGTACAGTTCTGAAGCGGGCCAACGACCTTATTAATTCAATCGTGCAGCACATCGCAAAGAAAAAAATATTCTGAACTCCCGGTCTTTGCCTTCAGAAAAAGAGCTTCCACTTCCTGCCCTTCGTCTAGATCCGCCGGTAAAAGCCGTCTGGAACGAAAATCTCTCCGCGCCGCGTCCGATTTCCGCCGCCCTCCCGCGAGGCGCAAGTGATGGCGCTGCATTCCGTTCTGTCGGTGAAACCCCCGGCTGAACTCTAAGAGAGACGGCAGGGTCAGCGTGCGAGCCGGCTGGGCATCGAACAGTTCCTCGGCCCATTCCCACCGGCGTGTCTTGGTCATTGTCCAGAGGCTCACCTGCTTCAACACGGCCTTCACCTTCCGGTGAGGTGGGGGGGCGCGTTTGGAGCGAAGGGCGAGTGACTGGGAGCATTCAGGGAGTAGTCTTAGGATTCCGCCAAAAATGGGCGAGGGTTGCGTTGTCTCTCACATTGCTGCGGCAGAGCACTTTTGTGCCCTACAGGGAACAGGGAGATTTGAGATTGGGGGGCCGTTTTGTGAACGCGGCGTGGCAAGACAGTGTACGTGCAACTGTGACATATGATACGGCACGCTGCTGGTGACTCGTACAATCGACGAGCACGATCGAATCGAAACCACCAGTGTATGCTGGACGAACCTCAACACTTTCGAACCCCATTTTCCGGTTTGTTCTGCTTCTTCTATTGTCGAGTGTACCTGTGCATTCTCTGTCATGTGAAATAACACCTCGTCCAGCTGAACCTCTCCCACATCGCCAGCATCCAGCATCTGAAACATCTGGGTGAGAAGCTCTTCCTCCCTTTCCGGTATCAACTCGGCCACTGCTTCTTCGTCCCAAAAATCGCCGTCGCGCCAACCGCGGCGTCGCGTTCGTCGAGGGCGCCGCGAATCCCCAAGCTCTCGACGTCCTTTTTCGATCGCAGACTCAAACACGTCACCTCTCTTGGGCTTGTACACATCTCGGGTGCCGCCGCCCCTGCCGCCGCCATCAAGCCCGCGTCTTTCTCTGAGAAGCTCCTCGGCGCGCCATTGCTCCTCAAAGCTGCCTTCTTCAGCGTGCTCTTCGGCCTCTCGCGACCACGCCTCGTGCTTGACATCAAATTTACGCTGAAACGAGGGTATGAGTGGCTGTCCCGGAGCCCCCGGCTTGGGCGTAAGCAGTTGCTGCTTCTTGAGCCACTGGCGCTTCCCACCCCCGACAGCATTCGGAACCCCTCCCGCCAGCGCATAAGGTCGACTTTCTCTGGGTGTCTCCGCCATGGGAGGTAGATGCACGGCTCTGGTAAGTCCAGCGGTGGCGGTGGGGTGTGTGGCCGGTCTTGCGGCCCCGTGACTGGGCGCACACGGTACCGACGACGCATCCGCCGATATATTTCCGTGCTTGGTGGTTAACTCCGCGATCTGTCTGGGGGGCACAAAACAGTCTCTAACGGGTATGATCTGGTGAGCTTTCTTGCCCCGGAAGCTATGGAATGGGCGGGTCGACGAGCTCTCCCCGGTGCTGTTGCTGGTGGCAACGCTTTGTGTCGTCGAGATCGCCGGCTCTGTCCGAGAATGGCCATCGCTCTTGTGTTGGGTCACGTGCGACGAGCCACCGCGGCTGAACGTGGCCGTCAATGTGGTGTTGTCGTCCCCCTCGGAATTTGGCTGTTGGCGTCCCAGCGTTTGCTGTAGAGAGGCGCGGGTGGGCCATCTGTAGTTGATGGCAAAATCTGCCGACGGCTGACTGTAGAAGAGCTGCCGTATATAAGAACGACGCCGGTTGGGTCGAAACGAAAATGAGATGTGTCCCACGATTTTGAACGTGGCTTTACAGCTATGAATAGCTACGTACTGTAGTCAGTCGTAGAACATGTGCGCACCGGATGTGCGTACCAGGAGACGATGCTGTGCGGACGTTTGACTGGCCGAGGAACGTACGATATGCAGGGCGGGGCGTCGGGGAAAAACTTTGATGCCGAGGCTATTACGTAGCCCCTTTGGGATCCCGAGATAGATACCAAAACAGGGACACCTTTGGCACTATATCAACCGTCTAAAAACAGCGTGAGCACTCAGAAGAAAGTACGGACGGGAGCATGCTGCGCCCGTGCCGTACGACTTCTTCTTGCATCGTAACTCGGATCCCCAAGTTGTATCATCTCCCAGTTTACGCATTTGCCGTTGCCGCACTCTTCAGTTTTTATCGTCAATTTTCCCCTCTGAAGCCCCAAATAAATGATACCGATACTACTGCTTGAAGTAATTTTCAATTTTCAGCGCAACGGTCGACGCTGCAGACTGGGTTTTTTGTTCGAAGAGAGCGCTCGGCGATAGCACTGCATACTATTACGAAAAAAGTACCTGCAAGTTGTAGACGTGTCAAGTGTTTTTTTCATGTTAATGCTACTGCAGCACTATTAATATTACAGTAGTGGATCGCCCAATAAATAGGACCATCACCAGGAGGTTTTCGTACGCATTGGCAGCAGCATTGCTGCTGTATCTACCAGGTATCTGCCCACGACGTTGAAAAAAACGGTTCTAAGTCATGACAACACCTTGAGGTACTCCGTCCGGGCAGCCTCCTCAAGCTTTCCCTTCACGACGCTCTTCGTCTCCCTGATCCTAAGATCTTCCTTCTCCCACAGCGCGAACTTTTCCTCCTTCTTGATCCCGGCCCTCACGGCCTCGCTCCTACCATCCTCCATCTCCATGCCAGCGGTTGCTTCGGCCTGCTCTGCCTGATTCGCAACCTGACCCCAGAAATCGTCCAATGCACACTGCTCGCGCTCGGCCAGGCTCATACTACGACGTTCCATTTCGGCAATGCTGGAGGCACTCGCTGTAGGTCCAGTGCCAGACCCTTTGACAACCCCTCCCATCATAGTGATCGGGGTCGCGGCACGCGGCAAGTCGATGGCTCACGGGTCGGGCCGGGTGTGTATATCTCCTCTGATTTTTGTGTCTACCCTACTGTGTGGCCGACTACGCTACGTACGCGAGTACTCGAATCTGATGGGCTCGAGGCGAGCTTCTTGCTCAAAGCGGTGCGTCCTTAACTTGCGCTCCGTCTCGGAAGCCGAGGCGAGCAGGCTGGAGCGGAGGCAGGGCGGCGAATGAGCATGCGGAGCGCGACCGTCGACTTGCGAGCAGTCGGGCTGACCGGCCGAAAACGACAGGACTCAAACACGACGGTTTCAATAAATTTCACGCGCGGTGATTGGCGGGAGTCTTGCCGCGTGTTCCGGCTCGTACATACGTACTTAGCTACTTAGCACTCCTCATCATTGGACAAGTCGAGTACAAGTATGTACGTACGGTAGCGTGCTGTTGTTGTCATACATCATTGGACAAGCCGAGTACACGTATGTAGCGTGCTGTTACTGTGCTGCGGCTGCTGTTGTCTACTTTTCCCTGATGCTCCCAGTATATTTTACACTCCGAGTATACTCGGGAGTATCGCGTACATTTCGTACTCCGAGTGAGTACTGAGAGTATTGTTTTTGCAGTTTTCTGAAAGTACTCCAGTTGCCCCCCCCCGAAAGTAATTTGCTCTAAGTTCCACTCGCTGAATGATTTCTGCAATGATGGCAGCATCCGCAGTATCTCGTACGTGTATAATCTCTCGAAATACTGCGAGTCAAGCATGTACTCGCAGTATCCCACAAAACCTAAATAAATAATGCGAGCTGCGAGTACATTAAGTACTTTTCGAGTGTTTCCTTTCGAAATACTTTATTTAATCCCAGGTATTTGGGGCATACCGGTATATATATGCTACCTTTCGAGAAGCGATTACTCCTTGGCTTATTATTCTATCGTATCTAGGATACGTCCATCGCCCTGTGCGGGCATACGCGGAGCATCGGCGGGTATCAGCCCGCCGTGGCGGAGCCCCCTTTGTTTGTATGTTTCGTTTTTTTCATGAGGAGCGAAATCTGAGGGAGCTTTACTCCTATTATTCAGTATCTATCTATAGTCGTCGAGCATGCGAGGGGATCCTGCAGTTTGCTGCTGGGTGTTGTCATTTATCGCAATTGGGCGTATTGCTCTTTGTTCGTTCGTCGTTCGTTCGATATCGTCTTTCCGAATTCAAAAAATAAAATTAATTCCCCCCCTCGCTCGTATTTTCATATTTCGTTTCCCCGAATTCAGAAAATAAATATTACATTTATTTATTAAAACCTTCCGCAGCCCCTCTATCTTTTTCTGTTTGGCCCCTCTTTCAGCGGGAGTTTCTGACAACAACACTACTGTACGTAACACCCACAGGATTCACTACGAGGTACGGGGATATTTATAGCCCCATTTATTTCGTATTTCGAATAGCCGCATCGTCAACCTCCCTTCCCGGTATTTTTCGGATGAACTCCGTCATCATACATCGACCGTCGAGAGTGGTCTGCATACTGGTATACGACTATCCAGGGTGATCTAATGTGATATGATATAGTATCGGGGTATAGAAGTGGTTATGAGATAACCCGTAGTATCAAAGCCCTGAATACCGTAGCAGAGCCCGAGGATAGAGAAAAGGGAAGCGGGATGCATGGACTGGCTCGGAAGGCAACTTCTCTTGTTTAGGAGACCTCTTTCTTTGTTGTCGTGTTAATCCCCTTTACGACGAGAGAAAATTGAGCAGTTTGAGAGTGATTCGATTGGGGCTTGATTCGAGGTATCAAGCCCACTCTGCTCCCTTCCATTACCCCGCTATTATAGATGGGTAGATAGACTTGCTCGAGATAACACACACAAGAAAACAAAGCAACACGATGCACAAGCTCGTGAGCAGCAGGTAACATGAGCACCGCTCCCAACAAGATGCGTTACGTGCAGTAATAGTAGAGAGCCTGATTCGCCGGTTGAAGGCGAAGTCTGAAGGTGAAATAGCACCTGGTTGGTCGGCTGATGTATTTTGTAGGTAGCACAGCACTTGGCCTGCCCGCTGATGTATTATGTAGAAGAAATAGCTCTAACTGGCGGTACGAGACAAGCACTTTATTGTCAACCCACGGTTGGTCTACCGGTGACCGGTCGCAATCAGTGCCTAACTGACAAAAGCGTACATTCTCATCGCTGTCACGCGTGTGCTGCGAGATTTGTATGCTTTGCTAGCTGATGACCATGTCCTCCGCACCCTTCCACCTGCTCAACCCCTATAGAACTGCGCCCACGTTTCGGGGACACACTACTTAGAATTAGAGAAGGATATATTTTGCAGTGGTTCAAGGGTCAATACGCTTCAGTTACGCTTGTTCATGTCAGCCGTACAAGAGGCGTGGGTTTCTTCGTGACAGTGGTGTCCTGTGGGTCCAACCGGTGATACACTCTATTTATTTATGTCAGCCGTGCGCCGCGAGTTCATACCATACATACAGCAACAAGAGTAAGAGTGTTTGCCCATTACATGCTAGCACAAGCCAAAAACTTGGTCGTCTGTGGAAGACCTACTTATATACCGCTTACATCAAGCAGTTGAATTACAACCATTCTTGCTGCCTATACGTTGCGCTCCCAGTAACGTTAACCACTCATCCCACACTATTGTAGGCCGCACGAGCCCCGAAGTCCCTACCTATCAACAGGACAACCTCTTATGGCGTACCGAGCAGAAACCTCACGCAAGGTGCCGCCTGCGCGGACGACATCTGCTCATCTGTCGGCAAAAACGCGTACATGTCGAGATCAGGCATTCCTATTGGAAACCCTTCTTCAGACCCGTAATCGTCGGATGCGCCATCGTCCGATGCCTCACCGCCCGACCCCCCGTTCCCGTCCGCCCCCGCTTGCCCCCCTCCCCGAGACCCCTTCGCGTCCGTACGCCCTGCTATCACGGCGCCATTCGCCGCCGCGGAGGCTTCACTGTCCGCAGATGATACGCTCTCGTCATCCTCCTCTTCTACTTCCCGGGCTTGAGCCTTACCCCTGGCCCCCTTTTTTGCGCCGCCTTTTCCATCCTCGGCTTCCCCGTACTGGGTCTCCCCGTTCTCGTCCTCTTGGTCGTCCTCCTCGCTATCGTCCTCGTAGTGAATCGCGCAAAACGCGTGGCGTTTCCACACGGTCAAGGTGTCTCGAGAGTGCGGCCAGCGCGGAAGTGGCACCTGCCACCCGGGTGAGAACGCGCACAGCAGAGAGAGGGGAGGGCCGGTGCGTCTCAGGCAAGAACACTCGACAGCCCTCCTGTTTGTCTTTCTACGAGCAGCGTCGTCGGGGTGTCACGATTTTGGCATTTCCTCAGAAAACCGACCGCTAGCCACGTGCACTCACTCGCTCGCTCGCTCTAGCGAGAGTGGGTTGGTGGGTGCGGGGGCGGGGTGTATTCGTGTTATGCATGGCCGTAGTCGTGTGGTCATACCCTCGTATCCCTATGTACATGTATGCCGAGACGGAGCACGTCGGGTTTTCACCGATCAGGCAGACATTGCTTGCGCCAAGCGTGAAGCACCGTGAGGTGTTCGGCGAGTCGCATGAATCGTGAGTTGCATCCTACTGAGAACCTCTTGTTTCGAGACCTTTCTTGAACATGGGCGATAACGTCGAATTCGTTTTTTTGTTTTCTGGTGTGGCACTTTCAGAGACAACAATGGGTATACTATGTAACTGTCTTGCGGGTGCCTTGCCATATACCAGGTACACACTACGTACGTGGTGCCATCATTCCGGGTGATCGTAGTCACTAGAGAATACGCCAGCACACTTAATAGGTGTTCAAACAAACGCGTCCAACACGTGGATCTCCTCCGGCTTGAGGCGAGCAGGCCGAGGAGTTCGAGCAGGGCATCGAGAACAAATCTGAGATGGCGTCATCTGAATCTCGTCGGCTGTTTCAGCACCCGAAATTACACAACAAATTAGATGCAACATGTTAACGGTGCAACAACCTCCACACGCTCCGGCGTACGACACGCTCTTGTCGACCCAGAAAAGCTAGGAGTACAAGATGCATGGAGCAACAAAAACTGGTTGCGCACGTGTGAAGTGCTCGTACAAGGTTTCCTCGGAGGCCGACATACAGTCAGGGTTCCGATCTGCCTCCACATCTTGAAAGCGCACCCTATGGGACCGACCCCTCACGAATACAATCCAGGATGGCCACCGCAGATCGGGGATCGAAAACATTTACACAGTACGAACTATATTGATGTTTAGAGTACATCGCGCGCGAATCTGGACCGACCTTAAGGATGCAGTGGAACTTGGAAGCCAGTTCCTCTTGACAGTCGCTCGAGGTCGTGCGACCCCAGGGCGTTTGACCCGGCGTCATGCTGACGGAGTCTCCGAACAGCTCGCCAACGTGAATTACCTACGGCGGAACACACACGCGCCCGTACGCACACGGGATAAGACAGCGGTGAAAATCTGTAACGTAAGGCACGCTGGACCTACACACCAAAATTTGAAGATTTTTTCGAGCTCATGCCGCTCTACAAGCCTCCTCGCCGAATGATGTGCGATGGGCTCCCCATATGCTTGCATGAAAAGAGCCACCTCCGCGGCTTCAATTACCGCTATAGAGGCTCATGGCTTCACTCGACCCCTCCCCCCCTTACAGATTTCCAGGAACCAGACACTTTCCGGGGAATAACAAGGGTGGTGTCCGAAGCTCTATAACCGCCGAAATAAAAGGAGCGGCGTCGTTCAACAGCGCAATAAGGCACCAGTTACATGCGAGCACCCGTTATTGAGTTGTTGCCGTGGCAGTGATGTCACCATGCAAGCTTCAAGTTTCGCCAGAGGCTCGTGGCTTCATTCACCCCATCCTTCAATACTTCCTTCCACCCGCGATAAAAAAATAGCAGCTGATAAATAGTCCGTAAACGAGCAAACAAGGGCGACGTCCGAAGCCGCATAACCGCCGAAAGAAAAGGAGGGGTGCCCTTCAACAGCGCGATGTGGTACACACGAGTGCCCGTTATCGAGTTGTACACGTGGCAGTGATGTCACCATGCAAACGGTATACGCGGTTGTCTCGAAGATTAGCCTCCCCCGTGACCATCAGAGACGTGAAGAACGTCGACTTCACGAAAACGGCAGATATACCCTCTCGTACGCCAACAACAAGAACCCTATGTCGCTGCTGCAATTTCCCACCAAGGTGATGGGAAAAAAAACATAACACGGGAGTACGCGACACTACGCGAAAATAACACGGCGACTGAAAACTAAAACAGAGGCTGGTCACGGTCGATTTTGGGAACCTTTTACCCTAGAGTTGGAATGGCGTTCCCTTGTCTTCACAGTTGCCCTCAAGACACCAGCTACTACCTATCGTTGTCTAGAAAAAGGACGCAAGACGACGGGCGGCCTGGCCCGGCCCGGCGCCCAGTCTCATCCTCTGGAGCACATAATAAGTTTTGAATCCTACTACCAAATCGAAGGCTACACGTGAACGCTGCATGCGCGATGGTCGACTCGACGATACCCACCCCGTTCCAAAGCGGGCGCTAAACAAATGGTAGCGAATCTCCCCCCAGCGCCCCGTCCCCACCACCCCCGTCCCGCTTCCCCTCCCGCAAAGTGCACCCACCACGTCTCCTTCGAACGCGTGCAGACAGCGAAGGCCCAGGCTCTCGGTTTCTCCCTCGAAATCGTCGGGATAGCACAAGAGCAGCGACCGTTTCTCGTTGCATTCTTCTTCGAGGACATCGGGGCCGCCCTCCTCCACCTGCAATCGGTTGCCAGCCAGCCAACAGCAGATGGGTCAGGTTAACTCTCGTATAGAACTGAAAATACAATCCGACTCTAGTTCCAAGTTGTTCATCCCTGAAATACACAAAACTTGAACCTCGGTGAGGGGAACGAATACCTTGATTTGAACGACCGACGGAAACGCCACGGGCGATCGGGCCGGTCAACGGACGGCAGTTGTCCGCGCTGCAGCACCTTGCCACGCGCCAAATACGCGGGAGGCAGGGAATCAAGACGTTTCCGTTTTCAGCTGCTGGCTTGTGGTCATAGGCGAGGGTGCACTGCGCCGTCCTTAGTACTGGCGTCTCAGAAGCGAATCGACGGTTGGGCCGGCCGCTGTGCCAGTCGAGCAAGGAATTGATGTGGTGAGATTTACCAACAACATTTTTACCGGATTCGTCTGGCCGACACCCACCTCTCGCGCCGGGACCTCCTCGCGAAGAAGCGCCCGTTCTCTCCGTCCTTCCGTACGACATGTCCACTACACAAACACCTCCTCCGGCAGCGCACTAATTTTGTGCTATATGAAGACGTACTCCAATCAACCAACCAACCAACCAACCAACCAACCAATCAACCAACCCACCAATTAGTCCCACCACCCACCCCACTAACCAACCAGCAATTTCAACCAGCCACTCAAGACACCCAATCAACCATTTCAGTCGACTGACCTTCGACCAGAACGACGGCGTCACTTCCTCGTCCTCTCCGGCCTCGGCAAGGTTTATCCCTTTCTCGACCCCCCCATCAGCCCCGGTAGCCTCAGATTTCGAGCCTTTTTTCTTCGGCAACTGCTGTCGGGGAGGGGACCCACCCGCGCCAGGGGATCCCGCTGCCTTGTCGTAAGCGTTGAAGTCGACGCCCCGAGCGCGCAATAGCATCGCCCAGTAGCCCAGCCCACTACCGATCTGCGGGAGGCCGGCGGGAGCCGTCCGGGACCAGCGAACAATGCTAGAGGCCGTCAGCGGTGCCAGCGTGCGTTTGCGCGGACACCAGTCAGCTTGGGTTTACGGAGCGGTAACAGGACTAAATGAAATGGTCGGCGTGACCCCGATACACAAAGCCTAGCGGCAGCACGGACAGCAGCAGGATTCTCTTCCTGTATAGTTCATGTTTCCGACAGATCTCACACGTCTGTCGGGAGCGAAGCAAACACGGGGCTGCAACGATTGCTCTGGGTGTCGAAGGGTATCGCTAGGGGCGAGGTGTGGAACTCAGCTCGGGGCTGCTTCTCGCCGCTCATACCCTTTTGGGCCCTGCTAAGGAGCGATCGAGTGCGCAATGAATCGGAGGCGCTCGGGTGCACCTGTTTAGAGTCGCATCCACGTTTCGAGCACAACAAACGCACCCAGAATTACCGTGGACTCATTTGAATATAATGGTGGTAAAAGGGGTGAGCACCTTGGCGTCCGTGGCGTGCCTCGCGCTTGGAAATATTAGGGTTGGGGGTTAAACCTTCTCGATGTGTGCAGTACGCAGTCACTCACTTCGACGACCGGCCCGAAGTGCTCCACGATCCGAAGCGCTCGTTCGTCAGGGATTGCCCACGAGAACCTTGCAAAAAATAATCGAGCACACGGACGAAAGAGCAGCCAATAGGCAATAGGTAAGACACCGACGACATGGACGAACGAAGTGGCGGGTACACCGGTAGTACAACCGGTACCTCCTACGAGGCTCCTGTCCTACGGTGGTTCAGAGGGAGTTGCGCACATTGTGTAGGCGGCTCGGTCAATATTCACGAGGTATCGGAATACCTTGTGTGTACGTACTACAAGTACATGAACAGCCTACCCCCCTAAAAGTCTGTTCGAATTTTGATCTACCCAACATTGACGGTTACATATTGCGTTTGATGAGCATAGTAAGGACTGTTGTATCACTTTGCTTGGCATTACATCAAAATCGTTCCCCGAGAGCTGTGTGCTCTCGGTCTGTCTTCGAACCTCTAATTCGAGACGTTCAAACTATCTTCCATGGCTGCGGGGCAGTCGACACATCATATTACACATTCTTGAACACTCTATAAGGTTCCGGTACTCCAGGATTGTGAGGTCGTGATGGTATCCGATGGTGAAGGCCGGAGCGACGAGAATCCAGTAGCAGTTAAAACTCTCCAGGATGAAGTCCGACAAATCAATGAGGTTGGGAGCTCAAGCGGAGCACCGTGAAGCCAGGGACGCTCTCAAGGCAAGCCAAGCCTAAATGGACAGACTCCTGAAGTTGATGTCAACTATGATGACAGAAACGCAGAAGTCAGACAGTGCCGGAGAGGGTGCTGCCGATCGCGACAGCCCGCGCGGGGTGTCGCCAGGCAGCGCACAAGGAGGTCGAGGTTGGCGCGCAGGGCGAGTCTTTCGACAAGCACGTCCAAACAGCAGCGAGAAGACACAGCAGCAGCAGTGTTGCTGGAAGCTCGCGGCCCCCAGGAGGGCAGGGTTTGGAAACAGTGCTTCCTGTGGAAGTTGGTCCAGCGGTGGGTCAACCTGTAACCGGTGGTCATCAACGACACACCGGCGTTTACTCCGCTGCCGAGAGAGCGAGCACCCAAAGGTTGATGTGCCGCCTTTTTGGGAAAACCAGGCTCTTATCTTGCGGGCTCTTATCTCCCGTGGTCACGAGACATGCGCTACGTGGCTAGCAGCGTCGGCGTAGAAATACGTTCTCCTATCAAGGATCCCAGTTCACATATCCGTCGGCGATCTGGATATGGATCTCGAAGCTTTATCTCTAGCCGTATCAGGGTCTAGCAGCTTTGTGGTTGTCAAACAACAGAAAGAATGGGCTTTGCTCACGAGGGAGGTGAAATCGGAGTCGGACCGAGCGATCACGCGCCGTTCGAAGCAACCGAGAGAGCTGTGGGACAATCTCGAAAAGTGGCACGCACCTTTTACGCAAGGAGAAAAACTCGGCTCTACTTGGGCAACTACCTGGTACACGGCTTTCAGGATTGCGCCGCGTACGAATCCGATGACAGCTTTGGGGCAAATGGATAACATTGCAGCTGAGATGGAGAACAATGAGATGCCAATAAATCCTTCGCTAGTTCAAGCCATCTTTCTCGCTGCACTGCCAACCACCGAGAATGATAGAAAGGTGCGGAACCTGGCCGCGATGGCAAACCCCACGCGTGGTGACCTTGTCCGTATGCTGGAACAGCGTTTCCACACAAAGGAGAGGTCGCGGGGGTAGACTACAAAGACCCACGGCGACTATGCGCTCTGCACCGGTGGCCCCGTCGTGAAAAACTGCGGCAAGTGAGGACACGCTAGGGGTGGGGGGAAATCGGGTGAGAGTCCGCCTAACAGCAAAAGGGTACGAAGCCCGATAACGGTAGTCCCACGCCCTGGAAAGGTGGTCTATCCTATAGGCCTGGTAAAAAGGGACGCGTGGGGAGGGACTGCAAAGTCAAGATTCGTGAAAGGTGCGGCGGTCGGCGACACGACATAGATATATGTCCTACGGCGAAGCAATCTGAAAACCTACTACCGTAGCTGCGCTCAACAAGAAGCTCCCAATTCGTTGGTAGGTAGGAAACTTCTAGTAGGGCACTGCTAGTAGGTTTTCACGTGCTTCGGTAGTACCTGCTACCAAGAAGTCATCTACATGTGCTGCCATAACGAGCTCTATCTTTCCTTCTCGAGTCATCCTGCACGCCAAAGGCCGACCCGTGCGTGTTCAGGATGACTCTTGAAGGAAAGGTAGAGCTCATTATGGCAGAACATGCAGATGATCTCATTCCAGCGGGTACTAACGGAGCATGTGAAAACCTACTATTGATAGCAAGCGCTCAACAAGAAGCTCCGTACCAACGATTTGGGAACAACTTGTAGAGCGCTGCTACAGTAGTAGGTTTTCAGACTGCTTCGCCGTAGGGCACATATCTATGTCGTCTGCCCGACCGCCGCACCTTTCACAGACAAATACTTCGCAGCCCGTCACCATGTTGTCCCTTTTTACCAGGCCTATAGGATGGACCACCTTTCCAGGGAGTGGGACTGCCGTTTTCGGGCTTCGTATCCTTGCCGTTGAGCTGACTCTCACCCGATTGCCTCCTGCACCGTCGTTGGGGTTTGTGATCTGGGGATTTATCCCCACTTGAGGGTTTTTGTCACCGTCGTGCAGAACCAGGGAGGGTGTTCGTATTTTGGATCTACCCAGCATACCCAGCATTGACGGTTACGTATTGCGTTTGAGAGGATATGTGGGGACTGCTGTTCGTTCCCCGAGAGCTGTGTGCTCTCACTCTGTCTTTGAACCTCTTATGCACGACGTTTAAACTATCCATGCCTGCGGGGCAGTCGATACATCATGAACAAAGTCCGCGCTAAACAGATTGTAAGAGGAGCTCACCAAAAACATGCGACCCGCCACACAAACGATGGCGAGTCACGATGCAGATTGATAGGATTAGTCTGGGAATCCGGCTTTGGAGGACGGCGTGCGCGTCTACGCGTCTACAGCTGTTCAGCTGCAGCTGTGGCTTGTGGGACTACGTTGTCGCGGGCTGGAAGCAAAAACAGGATGAGCCGAAAAGCGAAAAGTACGTTCATTATCCTTTCGATCTGACAGCTGAGGGAAAACGCACCACGATGAACTATTCATCGTGCAATGCCCGAGTTGCCGAGGCATAGTGGCATAGTCACCGCGCCCATTTTCTAGAGAAAACAACGTCACGCACCATACGGCTGTACAGTACCAGGTCTCATACACCAGGTATCTGGTAGAGGCATGTCTGGTAGAGGGTACAGCTCACGTAGCGGAATGCCCGGTACGAAGCAAGAATGAACGGCGTTCACCCACAGCAGTACACTATTAATACTGTCCAGAGATGTACGAAATACCTTTGCCTCAGTCTGTCGCCTCCTTCGCACATGATCTCCCACAGCTCCGCACGCCGGTCGTCAGACAGCGCAGGATCAAATAGCCTGGCCATGTCCTTCGGCCATGTCTTCCGGAGGTCCTGGAATCTATCCAGTAGCTCTATCTTCTGAGCGATAGTCGTATCCGCAGCAGCAGCAGCACCCCCCTTGTTACTGGTGGTCGCAATCCCACCAGCACCAACATCAGAGGTCGTGGATCCTGCGGTTTGCTTCCTCCGCCTTTTCGCATTTCTTGACGACGGCATAGCAGCGTTGTTGTTAGATTGCACAGAACAGCCTGCCACAAATATTTTTCCAGCTATTCTGTCGTGAACTCGTAGAGAGAATGGCTGTGCACGCTGGCTCGCTGGCGTGAAGAGAGCAGGGAACGGTGCGGTGCAATGGGAATGACTATCAGTCATATTCCCATTTTGGTGCGGTGTTGGAAAACGTTGGGGTGTGGAGTTCCAAAAACAATGTGGCCAAATATGTTTGGGATTCCTGAGCTGGAACTCCCCGCTGGATGCTGGATGGGTCCATCAAGCCCGGTCCCTGAATCGTTCTCAGCTAATTATACCTGCTACACAACCTGCAACCATCGCCTTCACAGCTATGGACTCGTACATACGTATGACTCATAGTCACTGCCCGCAGGATATGGCTAATTGCGGTTCACAAACAGCAGCGCGCTCCTGGGCTATCGGCACACACCAACTACGATCAGCACCAGACACCAGTACACATAGCAAACGACGAACAAATATGCCCCCGCATCTTTTGAAGATCCAGCTAGATGGAGACCTGCGGATCATGGAGATCCCTACGCCTCCAAGCTTTGCAGGCCTCGTCAAGGCGGTGGCGGAGGCCTACGCAGTTCCGGACGGAAACGGAAAGAGATTCGTTTTGACATACAGGGATGCTGATGGGGACGAGGTACGCGTGGGAGGGCATCAAGACATGCTTGCGTACCCCAAAGTGCGAATAACGTTTGCAGGAAAAATGTGCGCGTCTCGCGATCGGCCAGCGTCATCACCGCTTACCGGAGGTTGATGGCGTCTCTCATGCGTGAGTTGTTGGTACAAAAGCGTGCATCTTCCGTCTGTCATGCCAGGAAGACGAAAGTTGAACTTCCGACTGGGATGGTGAAAATTCGAATATTCCAGTTCGGACCCCAAGGGGTCAGTGCGGAACAACGAGGTACTTGGGGTACTTGACACACTTGGTGCTCTGTCCTTCTTCTATTAATAGCGATGTCCCTGGCGGCGTGGCTGTGCTGCGCTTTTTTACCTAAATTTCTCGACTATCAGCCGTACGTTATGCGTGCCATTTCATGGAACATCGCTGGGCACTCCCCCCCCGGGTTTTCACCCTTTTTCGACTTTTTTTTTCGTCATTTTTATTCAAATCCGTCCCTTGGGGGAGGTGCAGGTCAGTACCAGGATCCTCGATTCATCCGACGCTTGTTGCGCGAAACCGCTATTCCGACCGAAATGTTGCGCTAGCGTAACCAAGTGCATGCCCTACTGTCCCCTCTGCCCCCCGCCCCTATCTAGTCGGCAGCCCAGACAGGGAGGAGTGTTCCACACCGGCTTGTTGACCGCCTGGCCATGTTGCCATCAGTGTTGATGTTGTTGTTGTTGTTGTTGTTGTTGTTGTTGTTGTTGTTGTTGCGGCTGCTGCTGTGCTGCTGTTGTGTCGTTGCCCGGAAGTACACAGCGGTCGGTCTTGGAAGGGACAACCGACGATCCTTATCCTTCAACTCCGCCAGCCCTCTCCAAATAGATGTACGCTCCAGCGAGAACGGCATTATGTTATGCTCATACAAGCGCTTCGACGCTCGCTCACGCGAGGAATGGGAACAGACGGTCCAAACAATACAATTAGGTAGGTGTAAACAGGCGACTTGCAAACGCCAAGAGCTCCATGCTCAACCCAGGGAACAGCCGAACTCCGCATGCCGAACGTATGGACATACCCCAGATGAGGAACAGGCTTGTTCTTATCGGAGAGTTTTTTTGCCAGAAGTTCCAAAGTTTGGAAATAACTGGAAATACATATCAAGATACGGAGGCGTTCTGTCACTATTTGTGAAATTCTCCAGAAGCCAAAAAAATGAAAGATTAGAAAAGTTACATTTCACATATTTGGATAAAATATCAGGAAAATCTGGGAGATCAAGAAATTGCGCGAAAAAAACGTGAAAGTTTTGGGGGGAAAACTCTCCGATTAAAATGGCCCTTTATAATTAGCATGCTTGCCTTCCGACAATGTGTAGTGCTGTTCCCAAAAAGGCTATGCAAGAAACAGAAAGAGAAGAGCTCTCCAGAATGACCCTTATATTCTCTTTTTTTTATTGTACGGAAGAGAAAGAACAGCACGGTACAGCACCGGTAAACCCTACGTAATAATCACCGGTAAACCCCAAATAATGAAAATAAAAACGAACCTCGGAAAATTTAAAAAAAAACTCAGAAAAGAGAACAAATCCCCATCCCCTCTCACGTAGAATTATTTCCCGCCTGATTGAAACACCTTGCGCCGACCAAAACAAAATCGAACAGCAGGCCCTTCTCTCGGCCTCGTACGCTAGAGTTGCACCCCGTCTTACTGAGAACCGGGTACCCGGTGGCGGGTTGACGGGTACCCGCAACCGTCGGAACCGGAACCGTCCCGGTCCAACTCACGGAATCGCGGGTATTTGTACCCCGGGTATCCGGGTACCCGGGTACCCGTCAATTGTTCTATAGGGAGCGCCCCCAAGACTTGGGTATACGTTGATTCTTACATACACTGCAGCACAGCTGTTCCGCTAGACTCTCGCCTCTCGCCTCTGCAGACTACAGACCGAGAATAGAGAATACTCCTACCTGCCTTCGCACAACACGCTACACATCACACGCTACTCACACACTATGCCCCTACCAGCGCAAGCGGCCCTACGTCACCATGAACCAGGAGATCGACCAATCACAAGAAGTCCCCACCTTTCGATGTTGCTGCTCGCAGAGAGACCGATCCGATGTGATTGCGTCAATGAGATCGAACAACATGGTTTCCCCGCGGGTTTGATATTGGATGTTCGACGAGATGATTGGACGAATATCGGGGAGGGTTTTTATCTTTGGGATTTTTACAGAGTGGTCTGTTTTGATAGTTATCTCGGAAGGTTTCCCCGGCATTTCTTTTTACTTCCTTCGTTGTTGTGTGCGGGTTTTTGTCGCATGATTTGTTTGATGGAACCAATCCTAGTCGAAGAGTTTCCTGATGACTTGACGAGCGAAATAAGGATAGAAGGAAAATTACATTTCACGATTGCTTTTATTTCGACTCCCCACTCCCAACCTCTCTACTCGATCCCACAATGAATACCCCTTCCTACTTGCCTTCGGCGTTCTTTCTTTGGCTTGATTCATCTATAGAGGCGAGATTAAGTCATGCCTTCCCACCTTCCGCCTCACCACGCCGCCGCTCAAAAGCTAAAGGGGAGCAAATAGTGTATGGTAACCCGGGTACCCGGGTACCCGTGGGTGCCTTACCACGCCACCGCTCAAACGAAAAAAGGGGAGCAAATAGTTTATGGTAATCCGGGTACCCGGGTACCCGTGTCCGCCTTACCCTTGTCCGCCTTACCCGCCGCCGCTCAAACGCTAAAAGCGGAGAAAAGAGTGTATGGCATTCCGGGTACCCGGGTACCCGTGTCTGCCGGGACCCGGGTACCAGGTTCCGGTTCCGGCTATATCCCCTCCCACCTGGACGAGTACCCGCTTCCAATTTTTGAGGCCGGGGTTCAACTCTATCGTACGCTGCCCGCCCCTCTCGCGCCCACCTCGCTACCGATTCGGTCCGGGTAAAGCTTTCCTCCCTCTCTGCCCCAGTGAGCCCCGTTGCGCGCCTCGTGTGAAGCCCGATGCTTACCGTGGCCCTCGTTCCAGCTCGGCAATGTTGGTGGTCAGGCTGCGGAGCTCTCCCTGTGAAATTCAGCTCGGTCGCGAAAATAAGCATTGCTTGAATGTTCTTTAGCACACCAAAACGACCCTTATAGACTCGTACAGGTTAATATCCAGCTCCACACCAGGAGGCCAGACAGAGCCCATTCATGCTTCCCTCGTATCTCGAGACACACGCGACGCCTAGCCACGAAGACGGCGACAGCGCTCCGTCCACCCCCCCCTCTATCCGCTAGCACCCGCTGACACCCGCGACGGCGCCGGAATCGCCCGCGGTGCCGTGCTGTGGGTGCCGTGCTCTGGGTACACGCACGCGCACAGAACGAAAGAAGAAAGTAGCAAAAAAAGGCTCTAGCCAGCAAGTAATAGAAGGAGGCGGTGTCCAAGTGGGAGCTCTGAGAGGCTAGGGATGTACCAACCGAGCACGCTCAGGGAGAAATATATCTGTAAGTAAGTCTATGGATCGTAGGAACTACAATAGGCCTTGCGCAACCTTCTCCGCGCGCCTAACCCCCCGCCCCCCCGCCCTGCGTCCGCCTTTTTCTCTCTTGCAGGTGCGCTTCGATACGGACGCCGAGCTGGATCTCGCCCTCCTTACCTCCCCGTCCCCGCTCCGCGTCACGGTGAATATCACACCCGCGCTCACCGTCGCCGGCGCCGCCTCTAACGGGGGCACCAGCTCCGAGGCAGCCGGCTCCTCCCTGCGCTCTATTCCCTCAACCGCCGGGCATGCCGTGGCCTCTAACGTGGGCTCCGTTTGCGGCGGCGACGGCATGGGGGACGAAAGCGATATAATCATGATAGACCTGCCCCCCCGGAAGGGAGTGGAGGCCGGGAGCTCCGGCGAGAGCATGGGCGGCAACGACGTCCCCGGATCCGGCGCGGACGAGGCCAGCAAGGAGCAGGACGAGGCCAGCAAGGAGCAGGACGAGGCCAACAAGGAGGAAGACGAGGCCAGCAAGGAGCAGAACAAAGCCAGCAAGGAGCAGGGCCGGGCGGGGGTCGACACGCCCGCCGCGTTTGAGGCCGAGACTGCGGCGGCGCGCGACCCGGAAGGGAGCATGCTCTACCAGGAGGCCTCGATGTCCCTGGCCAAGCGCTTTAAAGTGCACCTCACGCCGACCCAGCTGTGGCGGGTGATATCCCTGTTTCGGTTTCGCGGCAGGTGGCTGGTTCTATGCGGCCTGGCCCCTCGCCGTGCGCTGGACATTTCCAACTCGTACGCTGCGAGCCGGGCGTCGTCCCAACAGGAGGAGGGAGATGATGTCGCCCGCGGTGGTGTCAAGAAAGGCAACGGTGGCGGCCTCAAGCGCAGCGAGAGTCATGCGCAGCAGCTCCTGGGCCTCTACGGCGTCGATATCCCCGAGGACGAAGTGCAGCCCTTGCTCGAAGCTCTGCGCGTGCGCCCTAGGCGGCTGGTGAAGCTCGGTCTTCTTCCCTCTGAGGCTGTCGCGGACATCATGGTGGACGACCCCCACGATGGGAAAGGCCGCCGGGGAGAGCATTCCGGTCACCCCGCGCATGGGCCCGGCGGCCGCTTCGGACGAGACGGCGGAAGAGGCAGGGGGCCCGGCGGTAGGGGCCCCCCTCCTTTCCACGGCCAGCCGTACCCCTACTCTCCGCACATGCCCGAACACCACCACGGCCACCACCACGGTCACCACTACGGCCCGGGCGGCCCGGGCGGAAGCCACTCCCCTCCGTTCGGAGGACCTCCCCACCACCGCGAGGGAGGGCCTCCCGCCTCGGGCGGTCACCCTTCTCACGGGCCTCCCCACTTCATGGGAGGACACCCTAGGGAGCCGCACCAATCCAACGGTGGTGGCCATCATGCCGCACACTCTCACGGGGAAGGCCCCCACGAGGACGACTTTGATTGGCGCGGTCCCCCCGGTGGTAGGCATGCCCCCCCCGGCGCCCACCCCTTCATGTGGCTGAGCTACGCGGGAGGGTATGCCCCACCTCCTCCTCGCATGCCCGTCGGCGGCTATGGCTACAACTACGGCTATGGTGGCCCGGGATGTAGCGGTGGATGGGGTGGCTACTGCGGTGGAGGCGGTGGAGGGGGTGGCGGCGGCGGTGGCCGTGGTGATGCAGGTGGTGGTCCAGGTAGCGGAGCCGGTGGGGTGGGCGGCGGAAGCGGCCAGTGTGGCGTCAGCGGCGAGTCCCCCGGCAAGACGGGCTTCGGGAAAGGCGTCAAGGACAACATGGCCATGGCGAGGTTCGTGTCCCACACCTCTGGAAGCGACGTCATCAAGGTTGCCAGCGGGCAGTTCTTCAAGAAGTCGTGGCTCGTGCGCAACGACTCCAGCACCACGTGGCCCGAGAACTGCTCCCTCGTCCCCGTCAGCCGGAACTGCGAAGACCTCTCCGCCCCTCCGGAAGCCCCCATCGTGGGCGACGTGGCTCCGGGGGAGGAGGTGACGGTCTCCGTTGACCTTGTCGCTCCGCTCCAGCCGGGCATGTACGAGGGCTACTGGCGCGCCCGCGACAGCAACCTTCGGAGGTTTGGCCAGCGGCTGTGGGCAAAGGTGATGGTGGCGGCAGCCGGCCAAGATGTGAATGCAGCGGTGGAGAAGCTGTTCATGGACGACGGAAACAAGGGCAAAAACTAAAAGTGGAACTTGCGACAGAAGGCTTGGACAAGCGACGCCATGCCGGCCTTTCCAGAGGCGCGAGCTCCGTCTCTTTCTCCCCCCCCCCCCTTTTTCCAGTGTCCTTTTCCTTTCTCCCACCCTCTCGTTGTTTACCGTCCGGTCTTGATTGCGGACTGAACGGAGGGCTGATGGGTGCAGGGAAGGAGGCGAGCCTGGGCAGGGTAAGCAGGGACTCGTTTTTCGGCACGCTTGCTTCTTCACCCCTGCAATCTCACGACCCGATATGGAACCGTTCGCGGTTCGGGCATGTGTTTTCCACTACAACTAGTCTATTACGGGGGGCCATAGTTAAGAGGACAAAATATTTTTGGTAAAAATGGTTAAATATATACCTGGTAGTTTTTTATGTATACCATAGGTCCTATTAACTATGGTCCCCCGTAATAGTTAGTTCTATGGTTTGAATGCGTTCAGAGACGCTACCTGCTCTTGTTGGAGGATAACTGTCGCCTCGTCGCGGCGGACAAAGTTTTTTTTTTTTGTTTTTGCCAAAATCAGGTAGCTTGTGCCAAACCCAGTTACACACTAAAAGCAGGTACACATCACACGCCAGGAACCCTGCTATTGGCCAACCTCGCATCTCACGTGCTTTTGGCTTGAAATGGTCAGGTACACCTGAGTTCGTCTACTTTGCCCAGCTTTCAACAGAAATTGCCGAATTTTGTACGCTGTTTTCTTCTCCGCGTACGCGGTCTCCGGTCCCTCGGTTACAATTATTATGTATAAAATCTGTACGTATGCACGTATTTAGGCATACATGTCGTTCGCTGTCACTTCTTTCTTGGGGGTGTACGATGTGCTTCAGTTCTGTGATTGTTTTCTATGGTGACAGGAGTAGTTTTTTTTTTTTTCATCCTCCGGCGGATTGGTAAAAATTAAGCTTAAGCTCACCACACTTCCACGTTCCAATATCGTGTCGTGTGTCAATTTGACCTATAGCTCCCGTTGCAACATCAGCACAACCTGCTGTTGCTACTGGCGCTTGGGCACGTTGACCCGACCTGACCCCCGAGAGGGGCAGGTGCGGTGGAGATAGCCAGCCGTGAGGAGAGAGAGTCATCTCCCCCGGGTAGTGTGGGACTTGCGCGAGCTCACTCACTAACAAAAACCGAGGCTATGAGGCCTTCCCGCCGGACTTGGTCCAAATACGGTCCACCCTACCCGCGTTGGTCCTCAGATAGAGCAGTATCACGGCACCGTGCATACAGACGGCAGTTCGTCTGCCCCCCCTCGGTGTCGAGGTAGTCTCAGGGTTGGTACGGCAAAATAGTTTCGTACCGAGTCAGGCGGTTCCGCGAGGATTGTCGACAGGCTTCAAAGCTGGCAACGGGGGGGGGGGGGCGTCAGACTATCTTGGCGCGCCCGCCGTGGCGAAACGAAAGAAGCCTGGTGACCCTCTGCAGGTCCAAGTCGAGCCCGTGGTGCTTATCGACTATCTTGGAGATATCTTCATACCTTGGAGCGAAAAAAAGTATTTACAGTTTGGAGGCCACAAGCTCAATCAAGAGCAAAACAAAAAGCGTTTGTGATGCTTTTACTTGGTTCAAGTATGTAACTATTTTCGGCTCGAATGGAACAGGTGCGCACCTGATTTTGGCATTTGCTCTTCTTTTTTCGATGTTTTGCATGTTTTCGTATACACGGGAAAAGGGGTGTATTTGGTTTATGTGGCGATTGTAGGCAGCGCGGCAAAATGGACAGCGCATTCATCGCTTTGCCGGGGGTGTTTTGGGACGAGGGTTTGTCCCAACAAGAGAGTAGGGGATGTTTCCAAGAAAAGGGAAGGGTGGACATGTATAGTAGGGTTTTTGCTTGCAGTTCGGGGCATACTTTCGTGACGGGCGGCACGAGGGACTGATGGTTGCAGGCGAGGTTTACCACGTGTGGACGACATAATTCCCGTACTCACTTTTCTGAGTGGAGAAGCACGAGGGCATTCGACCACAAACCCCCTTGGTATATATATTTTCTCATGGTTTGACTTGTTTTGTTTTCCGAGGAGCAGCATCAGATTCGCACAGGGTTGCGGTCGTCGCTGCTGAAATTACAGCAGTTGCACCACAGTATAAGTTGAAAGGATTGCACTACAATGAATAGTAATTTGGAAGGATTGGGAGGATTTGTTTTTTCGTACATACTGCATGCTGCGGGCGCTGTGAATGGACGCGAGTCTGCATGTGACCTAAGATGGAAGGGGGGTAAGCCAAGTAGACACCCAATTTCTTAGGGAGAGTTCTACAGTAGGCGTACGGGCGAGTAGAGGGTGGTGCGGAATTAACGGATGTTTAACGAAGGCCAGCAGGAATGCTGGAAGAGTTGAACATTTGGCTTCGTCGAGTTTTTTTTATGCTTTCGGGAATAGATGGAGCTGTCTGATGAAGGACGCCGGATCGATTGTTTTCTGTTGTGCGATTATCTATCTCAGGGGATTTGTCCCCCCCCCTATTTTCAACGTATATAGTGTATATAGGTTGAGTTGGCGTCGGTTGGTCACAACACTGTAAAACATGCCGCTCACTACTTGGGCTGCTGTAGGTAACCAGGGTACCGTTTTTTATTCTTTTATTCTGTTTTTAATTTATTTTTATCGTTTGATGGCCGGTCATAGCTGGTGGTCGAGTCAGATCACGTGTTCGGGGTGGAGAACCTTCACTCCGCACAAAGGGAATGATCGTATCACGCAGTGTTTATGGTTTACAAGGCACCCGAGAGGCAGTTGCATGGTACTCCGATTGCTCTCTGGAAGTGGTTACACCGGAAATTAAATCCACTTTTGGAAGCTGTCTTCCATATGCAAGTCCACCTCGCAAGCGGTTCATAGTAAGAAATGCAGCTCACCCTTCATACGACTCGCCGGACACCTCACGGCACTTCGCGCTTGGTGCAAGCAATGTCTGCCTGGTCGGGGAAAACCCGACGTGCTCCGTCGCGGCATTGTAGGGATGCGCGGGTCTATGATCAAACATACGACTATGGTGATACCGGTAGATTATTTCGACTACACCCGCCCCCCTAATTTCGACGGAGATTTCATGGCTGCTCGTCAAACAGGTGGCTTATTCATAGATGGTACTTTGTAGTGTACATCGCAGAAGTAGGTCTTGTGAATTCGTATCGGGAGACTCTGATGAGTTGCGGCGAAAAATGATCTGTAGTTCCGTTCATTCTGTCAACACACGAACGACTTGCGACTGTCATTTTTTGGAGGGGCAAACAAAAAAAAAATGTGGGCAAGCTTCGGCAAATCTCTCCCAAAAATATCTACTGCTGGCACGCTGTGCCTTGCTTCGTTTTATGCTCGAGCGGTGTTGAATATCCAGCCACCAGCCACACCTCGTGTTGTGCGTCAATGTTCCGCATGGCTGGCTAGGCGATGTCGCTACATCCATCGGCAGGCATGTCTGGAGCACAAAAATTATCAGCGAGAACCAAAAATGGCGGCGATAGCTCGCTTCGTACAACGCTCCCTGCTTTTTTCCTACACCGCGCACTTTGGGGACGGTCACAGGACAGGACGAACGACACGCGCCACGCCAGTCCCATGATAAACACATCGGGTGAAATGAACGGATTTTTCTTCCACGTTGAAGGTTACATAGTGGACGACAATCCTCCACGGTTGCTGATATTTTACATGTTTTGTCACACCGTGGCCAAAAAAAGTGGTCCCCCGTATAACACACCAGGTAGTTCGCGAACATCACAAGTCACTCGTCATCCTGGGTAAATGTTGATTGATCTCCAAAGTTATAGACGTAGCTGGCGCGGGAACGCGTGGTTGACTCCAGACAACAACACGGAATTCCTCTCATATTATTCCCGAGCTGTCGAGTCGACTCGCCTCATATGAAGCTGCAGTGTGAGTGACATCCGTGGGCGCACACATCATCCCGATACCCCAGTATCTACTGCCAGAATCCCTTTTCAGCATGGAACTCCTCAATCTACGATGCATCTTATATGTCGTGTTCCTGAGGACAACCAGCCATACATGTTGCCACTCGTGAAAAGGACGAAACAGCCGAGCAAAGCAGTTCCAGACCGAGCTCCCGCCGCGCTCGCCAACATCCCACAGTAATAAGATATAGTATCGGGCTATAGAAGTGGTTATGAGATAGACCGTAGTGTCAAGCCCTGAATACCTCAAGATTATATCTGGGGCTCTGAAGTTTCGCTCGGTAGATATAACAACCAGTAACATTAAGGCTTCGTAAGGACACAAGGGATGTTCCTAGGACAGACCTCTCTCAAAGACAGGATAACCCGTAGAAGTGGGTTTTAGTAGCCTACAGAAGTATCCTAGGGTTTGGCTACTCCTTTGGTTAGGAGCGCCGTTAGGAGAAAAGTAGACCAGCGACCGAGGAAAGTTCCTCGGGCAAGTGCGTTTACCCGTTTGGCGTGTTAATGGAAGAGGGCAGAGTGGACTTGATGCCCTGAATCAAGTTCCTTTCGAATCACTCTCAAGCTGCCCCCTGTTCTCTCATCTTAAACGGGAATAATACGACAACAAAAGATAGAAGTCTCCTGAACAAGAGAAGCTGCCTTCCGAGCCAGTCCCTGCATTACATTCCCTTACCACGATACTTCGGTTCTACTACACCACCCAGCCCTCCCAAACAGGGCTAACGACTGCGGCTGTATCTGATATGCGCACAACAATAGCCGCCCAACATTTGTTTCCAAAAAAGAACGCGACGTCAATGACGGACGACGCGGTGACTATAAAAACAGCGACGATGCGCCCGCCGGCTTGCACCCCTTCCCCCTTGCAACCCCCCCACCCCCTCGTGCGATATCCGTTGAGCGCTCGCCACGCGTCACGGTTCGCCTGGCGAGACTCCAGCTCGCTCTCGAACTTTCGTACGTCGCTGCAAGAAATCCTGCTTGTTTAGGAATCCCTTTCCGTCCTTCGTGGCCTGCTGCATGTCTCCCTCGATGCCCTCAGCTGTCTTGTATGTTTCCCATCCCACGGAAGATTTTGTCACCTGTGGGATCGAGTGGGGCGTTGGTGGGTATAAAAGGGCGTTTTTGACCGCTCGGTTGCACCCGTCTGGTCGTGTGTGCCACAGTACCCGGCCGCCATGCAGCTACCGTAACTCTCGTGCGGCACATGGTGCAACTATTATAGCTAACCCTTCGGCTGCTGCAAACAATACCCCTACACTAAATCCAAGTGCTTTGTCTCCGAACACGTGGGTCCAGGTATGAAAAGGGTTTTGAATTACAAACACATAAGAGAGTTGCGATCTTGAAGCGACAAAACCATCAACTGCGCACGCAGGAACACGTTACGGAATACGCAGCGATTGCATCGCTCCCGTAGGGACCAGCAACGATTGCATTGCGTCTGTACGGACACATCAACAACTCGCAGCAAACTCATCACACTCTGTACCTCGACGCGAAGAACAAACGAAAGATTGCGTCACACTACGTATCGCTCTGCTTTACCAAATATGCCTTCTGCTGCTGCTACTAAATTACTCACCGTGGAAATGGTCTTGGGTCCGTCTATTGCAGCAAGCATGTTGTCGAGCCCTCCCTTTCTGCTTCTTGGCGGCCACGGCGGCGTGTTCGGCAGACCCGGCCGTCACAGCCCGCTTGACCCTGACATTGACCACCGAGGTCATTCATGGGGACGAACAAGTATGAAGGCAGTTGACTATTGATTATGAGTAGGATCCACCCTGACACTGGCTATCGGGATCACACACACGAGGGCAAACACTTATAACTAAATTGATTTTCGAATGAGGAGTAGGCTAGCCCAGAGGCACTGCAGTACAGGTCGCAGTCATAAAATGGACACGGGTGGAAACCTTGATTGCCTAAATAAGAGCAGGCTGACCCAGACCCACAGCATCAGAGGTAGCAGCAGCCGTGGAACATCGACATGCTGCACGAGACACGATCAGCGTCCCCCGTTGGACTGCCAACAAGGGAAAGTAAGCATTGACGCCGTGCCAAAGGAGCGACAACAGCACGAAAGTCTCATCGCACGACGAGACTGAGACTCACAAGATGTCTTTCCCAGCGTACTTCTTCTTCCGTCACCTCCACCTTTCGGCTTGAAGCAAGCACTTTCTTTCGCTTCGCGGCTTCGCTCCCCCCGCCATCTCCCCGCCGCTTGGCGTTGCCAGCCCCAGACACGATGCCGGACGCCGCTTTCTTGCCGAAGATGCCCGCGAGAACCTGCCGTTGGCAGGCAAGGACAAAGCGACTGTCGTAAGAAAACGGGCCATGTGGAGGCAGGCGCACGCATGGCAGGAAAGCGTGAGCAGCGGAGAGGGGGGGGGGGGGTAGCTCTGCAGAGCGTCCCAAGTATTGCGGTGCAATAATCGGCAAGGGGAAGAGGCCACATCGAGCTGGTCGCAAGAAAACGAGCCGCGTACAGGCAGGCGCACGCAGCAAGGGAAGGTGTGACGAGGGCGGGAGGAGAGCACTGCAGAGCAATCGAAGCATTGAGGTGCAATCGTCAGCAAGGGGTGGGTGAGCGACGCCATAAATACGTTTTTTTGTTCAAAGTTTGCACGTTGCAACTAGGTGTGAAGCCGACGGAACTTACAGCGCAACCTTCGAGAGTTAGTACCTTCACGTGAACGAGCAACCAACGCCAAACAAAAGGTCCAGTCGAACGGTAAGACATACACCAGGGAGACTGACTCACACAGGGCACTTACCGGTCCAAAGCAGCACCCGGGCTGCGCTGACACAGGAGACCAACCGGCGTTTCACAAGATCGGCGAGAGCCAGTGATACCTCTTCTGCCGTTCCATCCATTCGTGTGAAACACGTTTTCGAGTCATGACGATCGCCTCTACCAGCACTTGGGGAGTTCGTTTCACCTGGTTGGCCTTCTTCGTGGCCTCCTTCTTGGACTTCTTCCCCTTTGCCTTCCCAGACGCTTTATCTCTGGAACAGTCCGCTGCACCACCAGGCGGACCATCTTCCGCGTTCGTACTTGCCCACAGGTCGTCGATTTTCGATTGATTTTTCGCACTTATCCCCGTCCCCGGTGTCTCCTCGGGCTGGAGGAAAACACGCCGCAAACGTGCGAAAGACTGTGACACACTCAGAAAACGAACCACAAAAAAAAAGCATTTCCGTTCCTACTAGTCAAACCGGTCATACGCATACTACTCAACGCACGGCCTCATGTTATCGAGTGGTTCCCTTGGTCATATATCAGGTGTCCCGTATACCGGTAGTCTATACGAGTGTACGCGGGTATGACACCTGTCTACCAGCCGTTTATTTTGTGGAGTGTAAAACATGCCAGCCCTGGAGAGGTTCACGGTACTTCCGAGACTGATGCTGCCCTGTTACTTCGATGTTCCTTAGAAAGTTCAGCCGACTTGAGGCTCCAAGGCCTGGCGCTCACTTCGCCAAGATCGTCGTCCTCCTCTGCATCCCCTGCCGTTTCGTCTGCGGGGTCCAAAGCAAGCAGTACGTACATACCAGTATCATAACAGCAAGGGGCCGGAGTTTGGAACCAATGCAGTACGATCATGAAATCGGAGTAGCAGGAGGGCAGGATCATAACGGTATCGAACCATGGGAGTATCCCACGGTTTAGAGTTAAGTGCGATCATATTACAGTTCATCAGCAGAAGCAGTGGAGGTCGACTTCGTACATTGTAGCCACAGCACTGTAGTAGCAGTAGGGATGGGAAAAGCTTGCGGAGCCGAGAAGATCCGATCTACTGAAGTACGATTGATCCGACGAAAGCGGTACCGCTACCCACGGGGGCATCCTGCCGGACAAGGTTGGTCGAGAAAAGAGGATTGGAATACTCGCATACACGAATACTGATTCCATGCACTCGCGCTCAAAGGTTGAAGGATGATCATGTTCGTACGTCTGGTACACGAAGAAAGGAGATGGAAGTTGGCCTGCAGGGGACATCGCTAAAAAACTCACGTGCAAACGTCAAGTGAGACTGGCTGGAGATCGATGGCGTTAGAAACGCGCAAGTGACGCAGCTTGGCAAAACACAGTGGACCAGAAATCAGGCAGCCGAACCTCGATACACGTATCATACACCGTCCTGCGAAACCTACGTAAGGCAAATTAAGTCTAATACTGCTGCTGTACCAAGGGTTTGGCCCCGTGTTCCAAAACATAACTATCTTTCGAAGAGGCTGCCAAACTACTACAACAGTAGGTTTATTACATACGGCCAGGTAAAATACCTTGAACACAGTCCGAACCATCTTCCTCCAAAGCAAGCACGGCTTCTCCGTTAATAGTATCGAAGCCCTTCCTGTTGTTGATAGGTGTGTGGTGCCTGGGGGGGTGGTCACCTTACACACAGCACAAGCACACACTACATAATAGTGGTAAGCGGACCTAGGCTTCCACGGCGTGCCTCGTGCTTGGAAACATTAGGGTTTAGAGTTTAAAGCTTCTCGCTGTGTGCAGCGCGCAGACACTCACTTAGACGACACGCCCGAAGTGCTTCACGACCCGCAGCGCTCGCTCGTCAGGGATCGCCTACGCGAACCTTGCAAAAAATAATCGGGCACATGCATACAAGAGCAGCCGATAGGTGATACACCGACAACAATAACAAACGATAAAACGGGTACACCAGTAGTACCACCGGTACCTCCTACGAGGCTCCTACTCCTACGGTGGTCCAGAGGAAGTTGCGCACATTTTGGAGGCGGTTCGGCCAATGTTCGCGAGTACCTTAACACCTTGCGTGTACCAGGTACGTATTACAAGTATGTGAACAGCCTACACCCCTAAAAGTCTGTTCGAATTTTGATCGACCCAGCATCGACGTTTACGTATTGCGTTTGATGAGATTAGTTGGGGACTGTTGTATCACCTTGCTAGGCATTGTAGCAGGTTCGTTCCCCGAGAGCTGTGTGCTCTCACTCTGTCTTTGAGCCTTTCATTCACGACATTTAAACTATCCATGGTTGTGGGGCAGTCGATACATCAGATCACACATTCTTCAACAAAGTCCGCGCTAAACAGATTGTAAGAGGAGCTCACCAAAAACATGCGACCCACCACACATACGATGGCGAGTCACGATGCAGATTGATAGGATTAGTCTGGGAATCTAGCTTTGGAGGACGGCCTGCGCGTCTACGCGTCTACAGCTGTTCAGCTGCTGCTGTGGCTTAAGGGGACTGCGTTTTCGTGGGCTGGAAGCAGGATCAGGAAGAGCCGAAAAGCGAAACGTACGATCATTACTCGATCTGGGAGGAAAACGCACCACGATTGAACTATTCATCGCGCAATGCCTGAATTACCGAGGCATAGTCGCCGCGCCCAATATCTAGAGAAAAATACGGGCCGCAGCCTGACCCAGCCTGCGAGATTCCAATCTCACCGACCGTCGACCAAGCCCAGTCCGCGAGCTGCTCGGGCTGACCTGTGACATTCTCGGTTCATTTTCGTTTTTGTCTTCGAGCTGTGGCTCCTCTTCCTCGAAATTTCGAGACCACAACGTGCTTCATAGCCCGCGCCCAGCGGTGTCTTTGGGTAGCCGCCCGTTGTCCACATGCGGCGCACGAAGCACAGTGTGCCAGGCCCCTATACCGCCCCTTTACCAGCCTTCAGATACCGTTGGCGCACGTGGGTTGCGCAGTGCCTTGATCAGGCGTATTCCGAGACACCACAAATGTCACGAATCGTGATTTTGTTTTTAGGGAAAAGCTCTATTAATAAAACAAATTGGTCTTGAATCGTGATTTTTTCGTCATGATTCACGACGAGAAAAACACGATTCAAGACGAAAAAAAATCACGAATCGTGATTTTTGTAATCGTTAGGAACGGCCCTTACACGCCCCCTTTTTCCGTATTTACGCGTAAGCATCGTCTTTTTTCGCCTTTGCCGAAACGCGCGTAATAATATGAGTTTGCTGCCGTAATCCGACATCCTTGATTACCAGGTACCTGGTATATAAGACCTGGTACTGTACAACCAGACCTCTATTTACATATTTGGCATTTATCTGAGTTGATGACCTGCTATTTTTATTCGTGCTGTTGCGCTTACACGCCTCCGTCAGCATGACGCCAACAACGGAGGCCACCCTGTTGCTAGGGTTCGAATTTATCGCGTGCGCCTTGAGTGCTTGGACCTCTTCGCGATCCAAGATGCCGTCGCAATGGTCGCAGCGGGTCGCAGGGTCACAGCCCAAGCTCAAGGTACAAATGTGGTTGCTGGTCAGGGGCGCCGCGCAAGCTCGAAGTCAAATGTGACTGCCAGGAAGTAAAAATGAAGGTTTCCGCTATGTGCAGGACTGGTCAGCACAAAACTTTGTGCAGAAAGTGAGTCGTGATTTTCAACCTTGCACGCCGGCCCATACCAACCCGACCCCAGGCCTCACCCTAACCCTAAAGCTAGCCCGAACCCCAACCCTTTGGGGGGCTCGAGGTCGGCAGGTTCAGTCACGCGGCTCTGCCGCGTGTTTTGGTGGGGTTTCTCCTACAAAGATCCGGGCGGCCGACAGGCCAGTCTTGATCAACAAGACCCGCCTCCTGCACAAAGTTTCGAGCCGACCGGTCCTGCACATAGGGCGAGCAAAAAATTCAGGGGTTTCCTAGAGATTTCTACGGTTTTTGTTCAAAGGGGATTGGGGGCGTCCCGTATTTCGCCGGCCAAGTCCTATTGACACCTGTGTTGCACTGCCCACAAAACACATAAAAAGTCCCGACAACAAAGACATTGGAAGCACACCTGGCGCCGGTTTTTTTACGAGGACTTTTCTTTTGTCTCCTCTAGCTCCAACCGTTTCTATCGAGCCACATTTTGGCAGGGCAGATATGAGCTCCTTCGTGCACTCCCGTGAGTGTGCCAAAGCGGCAGCACTTTTCGTGTCCTCCTTCGGGGCGGACCTCGTCGCTAAAGGTGATTCCAGGCGCTTGATTTTTCAGTTTCTTGTACTGTTGTAGCCAAGTATTTTTTTTTCTGCCGCAGAACGACCCGGAGAACCCAGAAGCTACGAGTACGTTTCTCCTTCTCGTTCTACACCAGAAAAAAAAAAATACTTGACTAGAGTTCAAGAAACCGAAAACTCAAGGGTCTGGAACCACATTTTCGAACTTCAGCGACGAGGTCCGCCCCGAAGGAGGACACGAAAAGTGCTGTCGCTTTGGCACAATCACGGGAGTACACCAAGGAACTCATATCTGCCCTGCGAATTTTGCCTCAACGGAAACGTTCGGTGTTGGAGCAAAAAAACAAAAAAACGAAAAGTCCTTGTAAAAAAAACAAAAAAACGGCGGCCGATATGATTCCACTTCCGGTCTCTTTGTTGTCGGGGCTTTTGGCAATATCAAGTTTTTTTCGTGGGCAGTGCAACACAGGTGTTGATTACTTACCGCAAAAACAGCTGGGGTAAAGGGTATGTCTGGTAATTTCCTAATCCGACATCCTTGCTGGTCATGGTATGTTCTGGTACAGGGTACAACACACCTGGTACATGGTACAGCATGCCCGAAACGGAATGCCACAGATACGAAATAAGAATGAAGCCTGGGGTTTACGTTCGAGAAAATTGCCTTTGCCCCAGACTATTGCCTCCCTCACACATGATCTCCCACAGCTCCGCACGCCGGTCGTCAGGCAGCGCAGGATCAAACAGCCTGGCCATGTCCTTCGGCCATGTCTTTCGGAGCTCCTGAAATCTGTCCAGAAGCTCTATTTTCTGAACGGTAGTTGTATCCGCAGCATCAGCAGCACCCCCAATCCCACCAGCACCATCATGAGGTCATGGATCCTGCGGTTTGCTTCCTCCGCCTTTTCGCATTTCTTGACTACAGCATAGCAGCGTTGTTCTTAGATTTCACACAGCAGCCAGCTGCATATGCGATTTCAGCCACCCTGTCGTGGAATGGAAGAGAGAATGGCCGTGTACGCTGGTTCGCTAGCGTGAAGAGAGCAGTGAACGACGCGGTGTTGGTGTTGGAAAACGTTAGGGTGTGGAGTTCCAAAGACAATGTGGCCAAATATGTTTGGGATTCCTGAGCTGAAACTCCCCTTGGCTGGATTCAGGACCGGTCCGTGAATCGTTCTCAGCTCACAACCCAGTTCACACAGCAGTGCTCCTCGACTCTCCCCACAACATCAACCTCGATCAACATCAGACATCGGTACACAGAAATCAACGAAGAAAGATGCCCCCGCATCTTGTGAAGATCAAGCTAGATGGGGACCTGCGGATCATGGAGATTCCTACCCCTCCGAGCTTTGACGGTCTCGTAAAGGCGGTGGCGGAGGCCTACGCAGTTCCGGACGGAAACGAAAAGCGATTCGCTTTCACATACAAGGACGCTGATGGGGACGAGGTACGCGTGGGAGGGCGTCAAGACATGCTTGTGTTCCCCTAAAGTGCGATTAACGTATATAGGATTAATGCGCTCGTCTCGCGATAGGTTAGGATCGCCGCAGGCCGGAGGTTGATAGGGGCGTCTCATGCGTGAGTCGGTACATATTTGTGCGCCTTCCGTCTGTCACGCCAGGAGGACAACACAAAGCGTTTTTTTTCTTTTTTCACCATTTTTTTTCGAATTCGTCCCTTTGGAAGGTTCGTATGCTGCTGTCTGGATGGGTATAGATTCACTTCAGTCCGACGCTTGTTGCGCAAAACCGCAATTCCGACCCAAAAGTTGCGCCGCCGCAAACTGAATGCCCAGTGTCCCCTGCCCCCCACCCTTGTCTCTAGTCGGCAGCCCAGACGGGGGTGTTCCAGTGGCTTGTTGACCGCCTGGCCATGGTATAATCTCTACGGGTGTTGATATTGTTGTTACGGTTGATGCTGTTGTGTCGTTGTCCAGAAGCACACAGCGGTCGGTCTTGAAAGAGACGACCGACGATACTTAATCCTTCGACGCCGCCGGCCCTCTCCAAATGTACGCTCCAGCGGAGGCAGTCTGTTGTGCTCACATGGTTCGTAGGCACTACGGTAGGCCTTGCGCAGCCTTCTCTACGCGTCTGACCCCTCGCCCTGCGTTCGCGTTTTCCACTCGCGCAGGTGCGTTTCGATACGGACGCCGAGCTCGACCTCGCCCTCCGTACTTCCCCGTCCCCGCTCCGCGTCACGGTGAAAACCGCACCCGTGCTCACCGGCGGCGGCGCCGCCGCTAGCCGGGGCGCCAGCTCCGAGGCAGCCGGCTCCTCCCTGCGCCATATCCCCTCGACCCCCGGGTACGCTGTGGCCTCTACCGTGGGCTCCGTTTGCGGCGGTGACGGCATGGGGGACGAAAGCGATATGATCATGATAGATCTGCCCCTCCGGGAGGGGGTGGAGGCCGGCGGCGACGACGTCCCCGGGTCCGGCGCGGACGAGGCCAGCCAGGAGCAGGACAGGGAGGAGGTCGACGCGCCCGCCGCGTTTGAGGTCGAGGCCGCGGCGGCGCGGGACCCGGAAGGGAGCATGCTCTACCAGAAGGCCTCGATGCGCCTCGCCAAGCGCTTCAAAGTGCACCTAACGCCGACCCAACTGTGGCGGGTTATGGCCCTGTTTCAGATTCAGGGCAGGCGGCTGGTTTTCTACGGCCTGGCCCCTCGCCGTGCGCTGGATATGTCCACCAACTCGTACGCTGCGAGCGGGGCGTCGTCCGAAGAGGAGGGGGGAGAGGATGCCCCCCGCGGTGGTGGCAAGAAAGGCAACGGCGGCGGCCTCAAGCGCAGCAAGAGTCACGTGGCTCGCGGCCTCGTGGCTAGCCCCGTGCAGCGGCTCTTGGACCTCAACGGCGTCGATATCCCCGAGGACGAAGTGCAGCCCTTGCTCGAAGCTCTGCGCGTGCGCCCTAGGCGGCTGGTGAAGCTCGGTCTTCTTCCCTCTGAGGCTGTCGCGGACATCATGGTGGACGACCCCCGCGATGGGAAAGGCCGCCGGGGAGAGCATTCCGGTCACCCCGCGCATGGGCCCGGCGGCCGCTTCGGACGAGACGGCGGAAGAGGCAGGGGGCCCGGCGGTAGGGGCCCCCCTCCTTTCCACGGCCAGCCGTACCCCTACTCTCCGCACATGCCCGGACACCACCACGGCCACCACCACGGTCACCACTACGGCCCGGGCGGCCCGGGCGGAAGCCACTCCCCTCCGTTCGGAGGACCTCCCCACCACCGCGATGGAGGGCCTCCCGCCTCGGGCGGTCACCCTTCTCACGGGCCTCCCCACTTCATGGGAGGACACCCTAGGGAGCCGCACCAATCCAACGGTGGTGGCCATCATGCCGCACACTCTCACGGGGAAGGCCCCCACGAGGACGACTCTGATTGGCGCGGTCCCCCCGGTGGTAGGCACGCCCCCCCCGGCGCCCACCCCTCCATGTGGCAGAGCTACGCGGGAGGGTATGCCCCACCTCCTCCTCGCATGCCCGTCGGCGGCTATGGCTACAGCTACGGCTATGGTGGCCCGGGATCTAACGGGGGTTGGGGTGGATGGGGTGGCTACTGCGGTGGAGGCGGTGGAGGGGGAGGCGGGGGTGGCGGCGGCGGTGGCCGCGGTGGTGCAGGTGGTGGTCCAGGTGGCGGAGCCGGTGGGGTGGGCGGCGGAAGCGGCCAGTGTGGCGGAAACGGTGCCAGCGGCTTCAGCGGCGAGTCCCCGGGCAAGAGGGGCTTCGGGAAAGGCGTCAAGGACAACATGGCCATGGCGAGGTTCGTGTCCCACACCTCTGGAAGCGACGTCATCAAGGTTGCCAGCGGGCAGTCCTTCAAGAAGTCGTGGCTCGTGCGCAACGACTCCAGCACCACCTGGCCCGAGAACTGCTCCCTCGTCCCCGTCAGCCGGAACTGCGAAGACCTCTCCGCCCCTCCGGAAGCCCCCATCGTGGGCGACGTGGCTCCGGGGGAGGAGGTGACGGTCTCCGTTGACCTTGTCGCTCCGCTCCAGCCGGGCATGTACGAGGGCTACTGGCGCGCCCGCGACAGCAGCCTTCGGAGGTTCGGCCAGCGGCTGTGGGCAAAGGTGATGGTGGCGGCAGCCGGCCAAGATGTGAATGCAGCGGTGGAGAGGCTGTCCCTGGACGACGGACACAAGGACAACAACTAGAAGCGGAACTTGCGACACAAGGCTTCGACAAGCGACGACATGCCGTCTTTCCCAGAGGCGCGAGTCCCCTCTCCCCCCCCCTTCTTCCAGTGTCCTTTTCCTTTCTCCCACCCTCTCGTTGTTTACCGTCCGGTCTGCTTGCGGACTGAACGGAGGGCTGATGGGTACAGGAAAGGAGGCGGAATTGGGCAGGGTAAGCAGGGACTCGTTTTTCGGCACGCTTGCTTCTTCACCCCTGCAATCTCACGACCCGATATAGTACCGTTCGCGGTTCGGGTACGTGTTTTCTACTACAACTAGTCTAGGTGGTTCTATCATTTGGATGCGTTCACAGACGCAACCTACTCTAGTTGGAGGATAACTCTCGTCTCGTCGCGGCGGATGGAGTTTTCTTTATTTGTTAATTGCATGTTTTTGTATACGCGGGAATTTTTTGTTTTTGTTTATGGCGATTGTAGGCAGCGCGGCAAATGGAAAGCGCATGCATCGCTTTGCCGTGGGTGTTTGTGATGAGGGTTTTCCTCCAGCAAGAGACTTGGGGGTGATATTTCCAAGAAAAGAGCTGGGAATATGTGTGGTAGTGTTGTTGCTTGCAGTTCAGGGCATACTTTCATGACGGTCGGCACGAGGGACTGATGGTTGCAGGCGAGGTTTACCACGTGTGGACGACATAATTCCCGTACTCACTTTTCTGAGTGAAGGCAGCACACGGGCATTCAACCACAAAACCCCTTGATATATATTTTTTATGTTTTGGCTTTTTTTTTCCGAGGAGCAACATCAGATTCGCACGGCGTTGCGGTCGCCGCGGAAATTACAGTAGTTCTAGGAGTTCCACGACAGCAGCAGAGGAATTTGCAGTAGTTCCACAACAGCAGAGTAGAGTAGTACTTTGGAAGGATTAGGAGGATTAGTTTGTTCGTGCGCACTGCGGGCGCCTTGAAGGGACGCAAGATTGCATGTGACCGAAGATGGAAGTGGGGTAAGTAAAATAGACACCCAAATTTGTTGTGAGAGTTTCTACAGCAGGCGTGCGGGCGAGTAGGTGGTGCGGAATTGACGGATGTTGCACGGTGGCCAGCAGAGATGCTGGAGGAGCTGAACTTTTAGGCGTCGGCGAGTTTCTGAATGCTTTCGGGAAAGGATGGAACTGTTTGTTGAAGGACGCCCGATGGAGTGTTGTCTGTTGTGCGATTATCCGTCGTGGTGTTGCCCCCCCCCCTTTTTCCGACGCAGATTTCATGGGTGCTCGTCAACAGGTGGCTTATTTATGAATAGTAGTTTGTAGTGTACATCTGCGATGGGCGATGAACGTAGGTCTTGTGAATTCGTATTGTGAGACTCTCTGATGAGTTGCAGCGAAAAATGGTGTAGTTCTTCGCGTCGGCACATGAATGACTTAGGACTGGGTACTTTTGTAGGAGCAAAAAAAAAAAAAAGTGGGTAAGCTTCGGCAACTCCCACACAAAAAAAATACCTACTGCTGGCATACTGTGCCTTGCTTCGTTTTATGCTCGAGCGGTGTTGAATATCCAGCCACCAACCACACCTCGTGTTGGGCGTCAATCTTCCGCATGGCTGGCTTGGCGATGTCGCAATATCCATGCACGTCTTGCGCACAAAAAGTATCGGTGATAACTCGCTTCGTACAACGCTCCCTGCTTTTTTCCTACACCGCGCACTTTGGGGACGGTCACAAGACAGGACGAACGACACGCGCCACGCCAGTCCCATGATGAAACACATATGGTGAAATGAGGGGATTTTTCTTCCGCGTTAAAGGTTGCATGGTGGACGACAATCCTCCACGGTTGCTGATATTTTATATGTTTTGTCATACCATGGCCAAAAAAAGTGGTCCCCCGTATAACACACCAGGTACTTCGCAAACATCTCCATTCACGTGCCATCGTGGATAAATGTTGCCAGTCGTGAAAAGGACGAAGCATCAGCCAAGCAAAGCGGTTCCAGACCGTGCTCCCGCCGCGCTCGCCAGCATCCCACCCAGCCCTCCCGAAAAGGGCTATCGACTGCTGTATCTGCTATGAACACACAACAGCTGCACACTCTTTATTTCCACAAAAGACCGCGACGTCAATGACGGACCACGCCGGGGGTATAAGAACAAAGACGATTCGCTCCACGGCTTGCACCACCCCACCCCCGGACGTGCGATATCCGTTGGGCGGTCGTCAAGCGTCGCGCTTCGCCTGGCGAGACTCCAGCTCGCTCTCGAACTTTCGTACGTCGCACCGCTGCAAGAAATCCTGCTTGTTTAGGAAACCCTTTCCGTCCTTCGTGGCCTGCTGCATGTCTCCCTCGATGCCCTCAGCCGTCTTGTATGTTTCCCAGTCCATGGAAGATTTTGTCACCTGTGGGATCGAGCGAGGCGTTGGTAGGTATAAGGGGGTGTTCTTGACCCCTCGGTTGCACCCGTTTGGTCGTGTGCGCCACAGTACCCGGTCGCCATGCAGCTACCGTAACTCTCGTGCGGCACATGGTGCAACTATTATAGCTAACCCTTCGGCTGCTGCAAACAATGCCCCCACACTAAATCCAAGTGCTTTGTCTCCGAACACGTGGGTCCAGGTATGAAAAGGGTTTTGAACTACAAACACATAAGAGAGTTGCGATCTTGATAGAGCGACAAAACCATCAACTGCGCACGCAGGAACACGTTATGGAATACGCAGCGAATACATCGCGTCCGTAGGGACCAGCAACGATTGCATTGCGTCTGTACGGACACATCAACAACTCGCAGCAAACTCATCACACTCTGTACCTCGACGCGAAGAACAAACGAAAGATTCCGTCGCACTACGTATCGCTCTGCCTCACCAAACATGCCTTCTGCTGCTACTAAATTACTCACCGTGGAAATGGTCTTGGGTCCGTCTATCGCAGCAAGCATGTTGTCGAGCCCTCCCTTCTTCTTCTTGGCGGCCACGGCGGCGTGTTCAGCAGACCCGGCCGTCACAGCCCGCTTCACCCTGACATTGACCACCGAGGTCATTCATGGGGACGAACAAGTATGAAGGCAGTTGACTACCAGGTATCGATTAAGAGTAGGATCGACCCTGACACTGGCGATCGGGATCATACACGAGGGCGGACACTACTGTAATGAAAACACTTGATTTTCGAATGAGGAGTAGGTTAACATAGAGTCACTGCAGTACAGGTAGCAGCCATAAAAAAAATACAGATGGAGACACTTGAATGCCTAAATAAGAGCAGGCTGACCCAGACCCAAAGCAGCAGAGGTCGCAGCAGCCGCGGAACATCGACAGGCCGCACGACGCAAGATCAGCGTCCCCCCTTAGACTGCCAACAAGGGAAAATACAAATAGTGCCGCCGTGCCGAAGTAGCGACAACAGCACGAAAGTCTCATCGCACGACGAGACTGAGACTCACAAGATGTCTTTCCCAGCGTACTTCTTGACTTCCGTCACCTCCACCTTTCGGCTTGAAGCAAGCACTTTCTTTCGCTTCGCGGCTTCGCTCCCCCCGCCATCCCCCCGCCGCTTGGCGTTGCCAGCCCCAGACACGATGCCGGACGCTGCTTTCTTGCCGAAGATGCCCGCGAGAACCTGCCGTTGGCAGGCAAGGACAAAGCGACGGTCGTAAGAAAAAGGGTCATGGAGAGGCAGGTGCACGCGTGACGGGAAGGCGTGAGCAGCGGAGGGGGGGTGGCAAGTATAGCGGCGCATTAACCGGCAAGGGGAAGAGGCCAAATCGAGTTGGGCGCAAGGAAACAAGCCGCGTACAGGCAGTCGAAAGCAAAAAGGGGAGGTGTGACAAGGGTGGGGGGATAACTCTGCAGCGCAATCGCAGCATTGAGGTGCAATCATCAGCAAGAAGTGGGCGAGCGACACTACAAATACGTTGCTTTTGTTCAAAATTTGCACGTTGCAACTAGGTGTGAAGCCGACGGAATTTACAGCGCAAACTTCGAGAGTTAGATCTATGCCAATGGGACAGCGAAGTTCCAATAAAAAGTTTGAATTTCAAAGATACCCGCCACAAAATTTCAGAACACGCTTCCTATGGGCCACGTAAAAAAAAAAAAAGGTTCCTAACTTTAGGAAAAGCCCGGAAAAAGCAAATCTGGGGCCGATGTTGGCCCAACATCGGCTTGAGAAAAACTCAGGCCGATCTTTGGTTCGAAGCGGCGAGATTCCGAGTCCTCGACAGACATCGATCAACAAAACCAACGATTGCGTCATGAATTCTGAACGGAGTGCGCTCGTTAGGGGCCCCGACCCATCCTAGGGTCACCGTCTTCACACCATGGCCGGTGTCATGTGGCGGGAGGTGACCAGGCGTATGATAAAAAAACATTTGGCCGCTGGTTTGCACAAGACAAAAGACAAAACTTCTCCATCGGTCTCGAATGGAAAAATTTTTACCATGGTAGACTTTTTTTCAGGTTTGGGAGGATACCGTAGGACGCCGCCGGCAAGCTCTCGCCCCCTAGATCATGGATCCACCTGATATCTTCGAGCCCGTCATCTATATTCGTTGGCCTTGCCAGATACCGAGCGGGTTGCCTGTGGGCTGAGTCTATGTCGAGATCGAGCGTCGATCGTCGCACGACCTGGTTTCTATCACCGTGTTGACAATTTGCAACCAGAAAAAACAAATTGCGCCGCCTGCAGCCGTTGGGGAGAAAAAAATAAAAAATAAAACATTTTTCTCTTTTTTTCCCACAGCGGCGGTACGAGAAATTTTTCGGCTGTTTATTCAAAGCAATTTATTTGTTTTGTTTTTTTTCAACTTCGCGTTTCCATTGGCATAGATAGGTCTTAGTACCTTCACGTGAACGAGCAACCAGCGCCAAACAAAGGGTGCAGTCGAACGGTAAGACATGCACCAGGGAAACTGACTCACACAGGGCACTTACCGGTCCAAAGCAGCACCCGGGCTGCGCTGACACAGGAGACCAACCGGCGTTTCACAAGATGGGCGAGAGCCAGTGATATATCTTCTGCCGTTCTATTCATTCGTGTGAAACACGTTTTCGAGTCATGACGATCGCCTCTACCGGTACTTGGGAGTTCGTTTCACCTGGTTGGCCTTCTTCGTGGCCTTCTTCTTGGACTTCTTCCCCTTTGCCTTCCCAGATGCTTTATCTCTGGAAGAGTCCGCTGCACCACCTGGCGGACCATCTTCTGCGTTCATACTTGCCCACAGGTCGTCGATTTTCGATCGATTTTGCGCTTTTATCCCCGTCCCCAGTGTCTCCTCGGGCTGGAGGAGAAAACGCCGCAAACGTGCGAAAGACAGTGATATACTCGGGATACGAACCACCAGAAAAAAGCATTTCCGTTCCTACTAGTCAAACCGGTCATACGCATACTACTCAACGCACGGCCTCATGTTATCGAGTGGTTCCCTTGGTCATATATCAGGTGCCCCAAATACCGGTAGTCTATACGAGCGTACACGGGTATGACACCTGTTTACCGGCCGTTTATTTTATGGTGTGTAAGACGTGCCAGCCCTGGAGAGGTTCACGGGATTTTTGAGAGTGCTGCTGCGCTGCTCCTTCGATGTTCCTTAGAAAGCTCAGCCGACTTGAGGCTCCAAGGCCTGGCCCTCACCTCGCCAAGATCGTCGTCCTCCTCTTCATCCCCTGCCGTTTCGTCTGCGGGGCCCAAAGCAAGCAGTACGTACATACCAGTATCAAAACAGCAAGGGACCGGAGTTTGAAATCAATGCAGTGTGAAATCGGAGTAGTAGGAGGGCATGTACCCGGTACACCCGTATCTAACAAAGGGAGTATCTCACGGTTTGGAGTTAAGTGCGATCTTATAACAGATCATCACGAGAAGCGGTGGCGGCCGAATGCGTATGTCGTAGTCGCAGTACTGTCCTACAGATAACAGTAGGGATGGAGTAGCTTGCGGAGCCGAGAAGTTCCGAAATAGTACGATGGATCTGACGAAACCGGTACCGTTGGGGACGTCTTACCGCACAAAGTTGGTGGAGAAAAGAGGATTGGATTACTCGTACCAGATACCTGGTATATACTGATTCGATGACGATCATATCATACGTGTCGTGCGTCCGGTACAGGAAGAAAGAAAACGGGAGTTGGGTTATGTACTGACGACATGGCTAAAAAACTCACGTGGAAATGTCGAGTGAGACTGGCCGGAAATTGATGGAACGCGCAAGTGACGCAGCTTGGCAAATACAGTGGACCCGAAATCAGACAGCCAAACCTCGATACACGTATCATACCTCGTACACCGTCCTGCGAAATCCACGGGCAAATCAAGTCCAATACTGCTTGGTGCTTGCTCCCGTTTTTCAAAACATAACTATCTTTCGAAGAGGCATTACGTAGGTTTACTATTAATACCTGGTATTAGATATTAATACTACGCCCACAGGTATAATACCTTGAACGTAGTCCGAATCTTCTTCCTCCGAATCAAGCACGGCTTCTCCATTCATAGTACCGAAGACCTTCTTGTTGATGTTTATAGGTGTGTGGTGCCTGGGGTGGTCACGCTACACACAGCACAAGCACACACTACAGACGCGGACCTTGACCAGGGCACCAGATTCACCACTACGGCAGCAGTACGTGTCCCCGTTTCAAAACGCCTTCGTGTCTGTTGAAACACCGCTTTTCCTGATGAGGCATATCGCGATGTGGACGTGTACGGCCGAAGACCAACTGCGATGTCAGGCCGAACAAGCTCTTCTTCGGGACAGCCGCACGAGCTCCTTTGCAGCCGTTGCTACAAGCGAGAATCTTGTGTGCAATGCTGCGGAACGCGCTTTTGCCTCCGGGTATGTTATGCCTGCCGTAATAAAGAGAGTGCAGCCTCGTCCCAGTAGTTGGTACCTGGTACGAAATACCTGGTTTAGACCAGTATCGGTATATCCGAGTCCAGCAGTGGTAAGCTTGTACGAGTACTGCCTGATTGCTTGACTTGTTGGGTCTCTTCAAGCGGACATGCCGGGTCTTACCCTGGCCGCCTCGATTACACTGCTGTGTATGGAAGGTAGATACCAGTACGTACGGGAACTGCGGTGCAATACGAAGTGTCATTGTTCCGCATACATGATTTTTCTGCGTTCACATGCCGGGCTCCTGGCCACCACTACGTAACAGGCAGGGCCCACACCACCTGACTTTCACATCAGACAACAAGCAGGCGGAGGAGCTCTAACTGAAAAACACGCTCGGCACCACCGGTGGTCGGTACTTCTGTAGTCCAGGGGTGTAAGGATATGCTAACTGCGACCAGTGTGAGATGGTATGAAGCCTGAATAACTGCTGTACGAGGCAAACTCATGCTTTCGCTACTCCTGTCGATGGTTTCTGCCCCTCGCGTGTTTGCAGCACTTCCACACGAGCAACCACGCCAGCGATCATCCGCGAAAGGCGTTCGTGATGAACCAAGGAGCGCTGGACGAGCAGCTCCCCGCGTTTCAAGAGGTAGGCGTGAGGGAAACATCCGCTCAGTCGGTCTTGTTTGAAGAAGGCAGGTTCCTGGTTTCGTTGTCCGTTGACAATTTTGTACAAGAAGGCGCCCGTTACCGCGAAGGCCAGTTGTTGTATAATAGTGTGGCCAAATCGGCACACAAGCCTTCAGGTTTGACGTAGTCAAACGCCACAAACAGCCAATTCGCACACCGACCTACACCACGACCACATGTTTTGCAACAATATATCCATGCCGGTAACGGAACCCCTGACAACAAGCAACCCTGGCATGACTCGCCACAAAACGCTTGTTGGGAAAATTGGCGTCCCGAAGACGTCCGGAAAACGAAGCGCGTTCCGCGGCAACAGCTTTACTTCAAACACTCGTGACCCTCTTGAGGACTTCAGATGGAAGAATTTACGATAAATAATCGACGATTACAGCAATGACCACTGTGTGACTGGGGGATGATACAAATCGGTGTCCCAGTTACAATGCAATAAGTCGTACGGCAGGGGGGGCAACATGATCCTATCAGTACTGCTGGGCGCTCACGCTGCTCGTGGACGGCTGATAACACCAAAGTTATCGTTGCTTCGGTCGCTCTCTCGGGTTCCCAAAGGGATTGATACAGTCATTACTAATTACCCTACTGTCTGTTCCTTCTTGGTGCACTATTCACCTGCCACGCCTATTCTCTGTTCGGCGGGACGCCCTTCCTAGAGCGTACCAAGGTATCACATTGTAACGTCGCGGCCAACGTGTGACAATTCCAGTCAGAAATGCTGGTGCACAAACATAATTCGCGAAGCAAAGACAACAGCAGCAATGTCAAACGTGCCTAAATCAGGAGACGGCACAGGACTGCCCGAAAGTACCCACGATTCTGACGGACTCTTGAGCAAATCCTTTCTTGAACCTGAAACTGGTAACTGGCCAGTAACGTGTTTTTTCGGAGCAAGCACACTCGTTATGTGTTTTTTTTGTTACCTCGAGGGGATTTGCGGATGATTGGATGTCTTGCCGTAGGGGGGGTACGTGACACGCCCATTCTCTCGGGGTTGCGGTGAGGCCTGAAAATGTAATGTTCAGACCTCAACTTCGTTGGTTTTCGGAAACAGAACCAGTTTCGATTTCGGTACGTAGCCTGGTGGAGACGCGAAAAACAGGGCACTTCCGTCTCGGTTCTTGGTGTGGAGGCTTCTGGAACCGGAACTGGTGTTATTTATTAACAAGAGCATGATTGGCATCGCCTAAGATCGTACGAATCGAGAAATAGCTTTCCCCTGAAACAGGCGCATCCCCTGTCCCCTCTTAGGATAGCATCCAATAATTTACAACTAGTGTGTAGGAACTGATTTGAGGAAAAGCTGGCACGAAGTATCGTGCCAAGTAGTGCCCGAGGACCTAGCCGAGATTTGATAGATTATTTGTATCAGGATCAGTTTCTGCCACCCTTGCACTTCGTAGATTTATCACTGTAGTACCAAGGTGTGTGCTCACGCTTGGTCAACGTTGGAACGCCGAAACCAAGCTTGTCACCGCACAGGAGGAGGAAATACTTTACTGATCGAGAATACATGGGTGTTTCCGGTTGAACCCGACTCAGCGCTCTCGGATATAGGCCTCGTTTTTCATGTTACGACATTAACAGCAGAAAACGGCCGGATACGATAGTTGAAGAACTTACGCGACGCCAAATCGGCCCCAGATTAGTCCCTCGTGAAAGCGTGTAAACCCAACAACGTGCGCCACCCCCGTGACGTGTATACCCCCCACTCAATACTCATTGTTGTGGTGTGTTACCAAACAGGAGACCTCGGTGACAAAACCTAATTTCACGCCGAATATATGTACCGTCACAGAACAATACCGCGCGCCGCGCATTATTTCCCGACGCATCTCCCAAACCCGGCGCAGATGTGGCGGGAAGCGTTCCAATCCGTTGCCGAGGACGTGGATCGATTGACGCGAGACGTCGGCGATAAAGTCGCCCTGGACCCCCTGGCCTCGATAGGCATGGAGAAACCAGCCGCACCGAAAGGGAAATTGTCGGACAAGTCGCTCGGCGCCAGTTCGGCGGCGACAAAGAGACGGCGGGAGGAGAACAGGGAGAAGGAAGAGGCGGCGGCGTCGGTTGATCCCTTCGCTCGCCGAAAAACACGGCCAAAGAGCTACTGGACCGTGGGGGTTGAGCCGGGGGGTTCGGCTGAGGTGCGGTGTATTCCGGCGGAGGTGTTAGCTTTTTGTTGCGGCTGATCTATCGGGTTGTGGTTGTGCTATTAATAGTAGTATCGTACTGTGGTTGGTTGTTGTATCTCCTGTGATGCCGCTGAGTTTTCATGCCCCAGGAAACTTTGGACTTTCTTTTAATGTAATGCTCCATTTTCTCGCTCTGAGGAGAAACGATGCAGTTTGATACCCAACTTATGCAGAGCCAAGTCCCATGGCACATGTACAAATTACGTTTTTTTAGTTCGCCGACTTTTTTTCACGGAATGGTCTGGTATGGTATCATTGCGGTGATTGTCGGCAAAAAATGTCCCGGAAGCGGGGTGTAGCGCTGTAACTTCTCCAAAAGCTATCTGTGTGGGTCACACCTTAACGGTACCAGCCAGTAGTCTATCTTTCCTCGACAACTGGCTGGCGTTATGTCCAGTGCCACGTTGTTTCAGGACCCTTTTTATTGCTGCTGCAGCATCTAAGTTTCTCTCTTTTTGCGCCCTGATGCTCGTGGCAGGATGATGCATCTGTCGCCGCCGCGAAGGCCGCCGCGACAGCCGCCGCCGTCCCTCACGTGGGCGAGTACCAGTGTGAGTCGTGCTCGAGCGACAACACTAGTTTTGACATAATTGGCGGCGCGGCGGTGGGCACTCGCAAGGCGGAAACCTTCGGAAGAAAGGACGCGCCCGAGTTGATCCTCAGGGTGGTGTGCCACGCGTGCGGCAACAATTGGGTCGAGGAACGGTAGCAGGAGCGGGTACCGCTCGCGGTGCTCTTTTTGAAGTTTTGAATCATACCTGCTGTAACGCTTTGTGCGCCATGATTATGTGTGTTGTGAATTACATGGCGTTCTTCTGGGATGCGCTTTATGTAGGTGTGTACAGAGTTATATACCGTTGTTGTGGGTGTGGTAGTGCCAGAGGTGCGGTACCATATATACTTCCCTCCCGGTTTTTGGTTGTGGTTAGCGGAATAGTTTGCTCTACGCTGACTGCCGTGTTGTTCACGGTTTGCGCAGGCGTGAGTGCCGTGCCTTCCCCGCGCTGGACAGGGATGTGTGGAGCTTAAGAGCCCACCCCGCATGGCCTGTAAAAATGACTGCTCAATCGAGTTGCTGTTTTGTGTGTGTTTTTGTTTCGTGAGTGTTCTTTTCGTTGGCGTGCTTGGCGCGTTCACAGCCCACGGCGAATAGTGAGGTGTGTTTTTACGTGGTACCGGGGGCTCACAGTTGACTTGCCATTTCTTTCCTCTCGACTGCGCCCTCCCTCCACGTTGTCTTGTCCCGGCAATTCACGCCCCTCCCGTGCTTGGCGGCACGGTGCCTGTTGTGTGAAGTGAAAAAATGCCCTTCCTTATCGTTATTTCTCGCAGTGTTCCGTACATGTAAGGTTTGCGTCAAACTTTGTGATACGCTCCATGTTGTTTGTTCGCGGTTTATACGTGTGTTGTGGTTTTACCACTGGCAGCTACTGCTGAACACATTGTCATACACCATCTTTTTTCGTTTTACGTAGGTACTCATTCGTAGCGTCTTTTGAACTGCAGCCACGATTTTGGGGACAAAGTACTTGGAATTAGTGGGGGATAAATTGTGCAGCAGAAAATTCCGCACGTACACATAACTGACGCCCTTGCCCCATGTATATACTCTATTAATAGGCAACAAAAAACGGTCTCAAGTCTCCGAGTAATTGTTATAAATAAATGCATTACTGCTGTCTTACCAGGCACACATCAGTAGGTATCAGTCTTGGACTGGTGTATACAGAAGCAGTCAACTTCGCCGGCACCTTTCGGCACCTTCTAGAAAACGGGAAGAAAAAAAAAGTAAAATATCCCCCCGATCCCCGACCCCGGTGTCCACATGCGCCCGTTCAAACTATACAAGAACCGTTCCTAGATTTCCAAAAATAATCGCGCCGCTTGCGTCGCGAAGACCTCACACCTCAGAGCCAAGAGAACTAACAGAGTCGCGACACCACTAGGAGGAGACCGAGTCTCCGGCCGGCATGACTGCGCCTGACCACATATTCACACATACGTCCGTGGCTCCTACTGCGATGGATGCCTTCCTAGCGCCGTTCATCAAGCAAGCCTCAAGGGAGAGAGCTTCTAAAAGGTCTACGGCCAAGGAAGGAACCAAGTCGTCTCGGGATGGCCGCGTCTCAAGCGGAAGCGTCGCTCTGTCTGTGTTTGACGTCCCGCCGGGGCTGCTAGTGCGTCAGGGAGAAGATAACCTCTCTCTCACAAGATCGCGAGACGATGAGTCCTCTTCTTTAGATGGGTCCGCGGTTGCATCGAGAGTAGCAGCCCGCCAGCCGGCAGCTGCGCTGTCGGCCGGTGCCATAGGTATCACGTTTCCAGGGGGTGGGAAAGGGCTTACATGCATCCGATGTGGGCTCAACTTCGACGTCAGGTCTGTCCAGCTGGCGCACTTCAAGTCCAAGCTTCACATGACCAACCTCCGCCGACAGCTCTCGGGAGAGTCTACCATCTCGCAGGAGGAGCTAAACGCCGCAACGGACATCGCCGTCGGTGGCGAGGCGTCTCCCGTGGAGGAAGACTCTTCGGGCTCGGAGAGCGACGAGGCAAGCACCACCCCGGCCGAGCGCGAATTCGACCTTGACGACGTTGCCGAGGAAGGAGAAGGAGACGTGGGTGGGCCCCTCGCCGTGGACACGGCCCACATGGAGGTGGAAGGCCCCAAGAACAGCAGCAGCGGCAGCACCAGTACCAAGCGAGGAAGGGTCAAAACAGACTTTTCTCTTCAGGAAGGGCCCAGGCTAACGTTTGTGCCCCGTGGGTCCGGGTGGTGTTTCTCCCTGAGCTCTGCCGCACTTGGAATGAAGAGGGGGGACGACCCGTGGGAACGACTGGATCAGTTGGTTGGGGACGAGGGCGGCGGCGGTGGCGGCGGCGGCGCGAATAGGCTGTGGGGGGTGGTCATCCTGAGGAGTGGCAAGTTTGCCGCCGCGGTGTTCGAAGGACAGTCCGTCTTGTGCCACAAAGTTTTCCGAAGGTACTCTATAAGTATTAATAGCCTGTGTTGCACCCGGTACGCCACGTACAGAACACCGCCGCTGCTGCTACTCCTGCTGGTACTGCTCGTACTCTGCGACTCCCAATAATATATACCAACGTACCTGGTACCGGGTATACCATTCCTAGTACCAGTATGCTGCTATGTACTACTGTTACTGCTTTTGCTGCTGGCTCTCAACTCGTGCATCGGCAGGAGTAACGCTTTCGGGCCTTTTTACAACAGAGAGAGCAACAATTTTGACTATCTACTCTACATCAGTCGCAGCACTACGCATACCCAAGAGATTACATTTTCACGGGTCCTCAGCGCATTGCTAAATCAACAGAACATCAGCCTCCTTTTTATCCTCCGACGCGATGCCGCTCTCTCGCAACCAGGTACACCATCCGCGCCAAACGCGGTGGCTCGCAGTCCTCCTACGATAGCGGAGGGAGGAAGGCGCAGTCAGCGGGGGCGGCCCTCAGACGGTACGGGGAACAGGCGCTGCGTGAGGACGCGAGGGCGCTGCTGAAGGAGTGGGAGGGGCCGCTGGAGGTACGCCTCGACCGTTACCAACCTTGACCGGCATGCCCTCTCCCCTCGTCTCGGTTGTACCTTTTAAGTGGGGCCACTGCTGTACGAGTTATATGCGCCGCTTGGCAAGCCAAGGCTACGTTAATGTGTTGGTTGTTTTTTGCTGCTCTTCTGTCGAGTTTGGACAAGCGTGCGGTACTCGTGTGTATTCTAACACCCCGTCAAGTATTCGGGATTTGTATGTGTCCTTCATGTTGATTGAGGGCGGATGCTGCTGCTGCGTGTTTTCTTTTATCGCTTGCCGGCCACACAGAATCAGCAGCACGTCATATACGCCTACGTATCACCTTATACTTTTTATGTATTGTACTGCCGGTACCGCTTCATGTTGACGTTTTTGCTTCCGCGGTCTTTTCGTCTTTCTTTCCCTTCCCACGTGCCTATTTATTCCCACTGCTCTCGGTGGAAACCCCACATCGCCGTCTTGGACCACCGCCAGGCTTGCTGTGTCATCCTTACCTCGGTCCCGAAGGGCATGCGTGCCGTTCTTTTCGACGGCAAGGACGCCCCGTTCGACAGGAAAGACTCTCGCCTCCGCCCCATACCGTTTGCCGTCGGCAAGCCCGTCTTCGAAGAAGTTGTCGCGGTGCACTCAAGGGTAACCTCTATCGTCTTCTCAGACGCTGCAACTGTCCGCGCCGACGACAACGCCGCGAGCGCAGAGCCACCAAACGCGGGCGACGGTGGTGTGCCCGTGCTGCGCGACAGGGGTAGAGAGGGAGCCAAAACAAATAGGGGGGGGGCGCCGGCGGCGGCAAGAGATGTGTCGGCGGGGCCGGCCGCCGCCCAGCACCCCACCTTTGACGCGGAACCATGCCCTCCTTCTGTGGAACTCCTGGGGGCGTGCGAGCGAGGCGACGTAGACGCCGCCGTGACTCTGCTCGATCGATTGGACCTGAACGGGGATGGGGCAGCTGACCCCGCCGCCGCTGCCGCCGACGGCAGCGTCGCCGGGGTCGTGTCAGCTCCGAGCTGGACAGCGGAGGAGGTGCTAAACCACCCCGATGGTTTGGAGCGGCTCATGACCCCGCTACACGTGACCGCGGCGGGGGGGCATGTGGCCATTCTCGGGGCGCTGCTGGAGCGAGGCGCGAACCCCCTCGCGGAGGACGTTCGCGGCAGGGTACCCTATCTGCTGGCTGCGAACAAGGACACTCGAGACACGTTCCGGCGAGCACGGGCGGGGCAACCCGGGCGATGGGACTGGGACGTCGCCAGAGTTCCGGAGCCGTTGACGGAGGTGTGTGAAGCAGTGTTGCGATTGTTTGTCAGCTTGGCGGTTGTCCATGCGACGGGGTTAAAAAACGAATCCAGGCGGTCTGGCTCAGCGCTCGGTCAAGAAGGAGGCTTTTTTTCATGCCGCGCCGTTGTCACCGCTTTGTGTAGCTGCGCCCACGATTTCCGAGACAAACTGTGTACTGGGAATTCGAGTTGGGTAATTCCTGCAGTAGCGAAAGGGGTTCCGATTTTGTGTTATGTTTTTTTTTTTTTTTGTCACGTCGATTCTTGCCGATTGCGTCCGGCCGTTAAGCCGATTTTGAAACCCTTGTGCATTTAGGCGCCACCGTTACGTAGAGGGTGGCCAAATTGCACCCTCCCGCAGCCTGGAGTTGTGAGACGTTTGGACTCACCGGCGCCCGTTGATGTTGTCTCTGTGCAGGAGCTGGAGCAGCGACAAAAGGAGAAGCAGAAGGAGAAGGAAAAGGAGAAGAAGCGGCGCGCGAAGCTCCGAAAAAAAGCGGAGAAGGAGCGGGCGGAGGAGGAAGCCCGGCAGCAGAAGGTGTTTTTTTTTTTTGCATTCCGCGTTCATTATGTTGTGGTGTTGAATCAGGCCCCGCCCTACTGCTGTCATTTGTTCCATCCATTCCTTTGTCTGACCATCTGGTTTGTGAAGCACGAGTTTGTAGTCATGTTGTAGTCGTAAATCAGACCCCACTGTACTGCTGTTTTCGGCTGTATCCCTTTGGCTGACGATCTGGTTTGCGCATCGCGAGTTCCTAATGCACGAAGGAGTAAGTCCGGTGTGTTCGTGTGGGGGGGGCACGTAATAGGAGTCAAGCCGATCGATCACACACGTCGCAAACGTACCCCCCCCCTGAAGCTCAGGCAAGGACTTCGCCATGACGATATCATCAGCTCCTTATCACACACTCAGAAGATATCATCGTTAGGGCTGTACTCAAATATGATCATTAGGGCTGTGAGTCGGCTGTCTTTAGTTCGCCGACTAGTTATTAGTTGGCTACATATTGCAGTTTGTTGCCTTGCCGTAATTTGTGCAGATGTGGGTGGTGCCTTACCAGCAATGCCTCATGGGGGTGGCGGATTATTTTCTGGGGTTCTCGTATGAGGAGCTCAATATCTCACCCGAAACATGACTTCGAAAAAGGTTGTTCGCTCGAAACCGACCAACATTTCTATGCACTACAGTAGTCCTAAAACGAATACCTGGTGTACTACTACTATCACGGGGGGCCATAGTTAATAGGACCTATGGTATACATGAAAACCTAAATATTTAACCATTTTTACTAACAATATTTGGTCCTATTAACTATGCCCCCTCGTAGTAGTAGCAACCTGTATGATGCTAACCGGTATACTAATAGTTTCTCGGTTGAGGATCTCAACCGCTCAGAAAATGGTGAGCCAAAACAGTGCCGTGAGAGGTGTCGGTGCGTGTATCTGACTGGCGCGTTTGTGGCTCGAACTGCGTTTTTTGTTCATATGTGTATACAAGGCGCTTCGCTCCGCGGGCGGCCTACGCCGCCCGCTACGCTCGCTCAGGAAGGAAAAAAGTAAATCAAATTATGCGAAGCGCACAGAGGTCCACGATTGAATTTTGTTTTTTGAAGGATCGTAATTGCAAAGCGGCGACTTGATAATGCCAAGAGTCCCGCCGCCATGCTTCAGGAAAAAACAGCTCCGACGTCAGCTCGGACGCCACATAATACGCTTGCGTCGCGGATGTCGTACGTACGTACATACCCCAGGTAGGGTACTACTGCTGTATTTATTTTCTTATTTTGATATGCTCTATGTCTGTACTCGTATGTACGAAGAAAGCGAAAGCACAGCACAGCACAGCAGCAAAAACAATGAAAATGAAACCGAAAACTCGGAAAGAAAAAAAAATCCCCATCCCCTCTCGTGCAATAATGTTCTGCCTGATTGGAACACCTTACACCCGGTCGAAAAGAAGAAAATAAAAAAATAGCACAGAAGAGCTTCTCTCTCAGCCTCGTACGCCGCCCGCCCCTCTCGCGACCACCTCGCCACCGATTCGGTCCGGGTAAAGCTTTTATCACTCTCTGCCACAATCAGCCCCGTCGCCCGCCTCGCGTGAAGCCCGGTGCTCACCGTGGCCTCCGTTCGCCAGCTCGATAACGTTGGTGTTCAAACTGCACACCTCCTTCTTTCAACTTCAGCGTGGTCGCAAAAATAATCACCGCTTGAACATTATCTTGCCATCCCGAACGACTTCATAACTCGTACATATAAAAAATCACAAACGGAAGCCAGACAAAGCCCGTTCATGCATCCCTCGTGTCTCGAGGCACACGCGACGCCTAGGCACAAAAGCGGCGACCGCGCTCCCTGCAGCCCCCCTTCTACCCGCCAGCACCCACTGACACCCGCGACCGTGCCGGGATCTCCCGCGGTGCCGTACTCGGAGTACACGCACACACATGAAACGAAAGAAGAAAAAAGGAAGAAAGGACCGAGAGTTCCAAGAGAAATGGAGAAAACAAAGAACTGCTGGAAAGGTCCGGCAAGTAATGAAAGGAGGCGGTTTGGAAGTGGGAGCTCTGAAAGGCCAGGGATGCACCAACCGAGCACGCTCAGGGGTTGTGATCTAAGTATGTAGTTCTATACCTTGTGCATACTATAAAGTCAGATAGTTGGCTCACTTCGCCAACCAACTAACAACCAGCCATGGAGTCCAGCCATGCATGTCACCGCCATATTGATCTCGTTTTTCAGTTTAACCCAAAGTGTTTCACTGTGCTGTGCCTGCCCATGCTGCACCCGCATGAGAGTATTGTGTTTGCGATGACCTTCTTGGGTACTGGGAACGATAAGGTGGGTAACGGTGCTCTCTCTCTCCCACCCCTCCCCCATCTCTCGCCGTGCTGGAAAATTCAACGTTTTTCCTTCTTGTCCCAACTCAGGTAAAAGAGGCGACAGAAGCAGAAGACCGGCGGCTTAAAGGTCTGGCCGCTGTGGGGCACTGCGACGCGTGCCATAAGGCGTTGGTAGCAAAAAAGGCGTTTAGTCGTTTCGAGTTCCGCTATTGTTCCGCGGACTGTGCTCAGGTGCACAAGAGGAAGCTAGCTGCAGACGCGGCAGAGCGTCGGTTTAACGGCGGCGGAGGGCAAGCGTGATTATGGAAGCTTTTTGTTTCTCGAAAGTGCTCGCTGGGCACTGTGGATGAGTCTAATATTTAACTGTAGCTTGACCCAGGTCTGATTACGAGGAGTTTGTCCATAATGTGGGTCCAGCTCTACAGGGATCAAGGTGGTCCCCGTTTTTTTGTTCACGGAAGTAGAGTGAAGAGTTGTCGATTTTTCGCCCAGCTACAGTATGGTAGAGTTCTGCTCGTCGTTTGTGGGGATTTGTCCGGGTTACTTCGATGCCCTAGGTCGGTGTCTGCAAGGGTGGATAGCGTGCATGATGAGTGTCTCTATCAGTGACGATGAGTAAGGTCGGCTGGACGAAACTGGCCCAGTTGCGTATTTCTACTATGTACACTTTAGCCGCGAAGCAGTAAAGTTGGTACCAAATCAAAACAGCCTTGGTTTATCAACGCCCGCTTTTCCCGCTTTTTTGTTGTTACTTTTTCAGTCATCACTGTAGATGGTCGCGTTCTGATTATTTATAGGCATCCCATTTGTTGGTTTCGCCCGATGGTGACCGATTTGTTTATAAGACGAGGCGTGCGCAGCGTCGCAAACGCGAACACGGCCAAGGGATTTAAGGAACCACGAACACGGGCCACCCTACTATTGACATCAATACTGCTGCTTCACGAAAAGATAGCCGCTGCGCCGCTGAAATGGTGTCATTGGCAGGTCACCGAGTAGTACTGTTAAGTGCCAGCCGTTCTGTGCCGTATCGCCGTGCCTCTTCGTTAAGACCACAACATGTCACACACGTACACGACCCCCCCCCCCCCCTCCCACTATTCCACCAGCAACGCGAGAGGAAAGCAACGCGACATGAGCCCAGATGGCAGCCCCTCGTATTCTGGAAGGGTAACTAGCTGAGCGTCTTTCGCCCCCCCGCCTCCGCCACACCTGAAAACAAATCGATTATTTCGACGCTACAATCCACATGCCAGGATGTCCGCTTCACAAGCGGTTCTTGGGATGCAGCTGCTCCCTCATGCAGCTCGCCGAACACCTCACGGCGCTTCGCGCTCGGTGCGAGGAATGTCCGCCTGGTTGGTGAAAACCCGACGTGCTCCGTCCCGGCATCGTAGGGATGCGAGGGTCTATGGTCATACACCTACGGCCATGCATGATAATGAGGACTCCCCCTCACCTCCACAACTACGGCCATACTTGACACGGGTACACCTTTCACCTCTGCCCCTTTCCGAGCCTTCGCAACCATCCATGATTTACATTGTCGGCGGGTTAGCCTTAATCCCTTGGAGACCCCGATAATTCGACCGAAACAATGGTTGGTGACTTTGGTGCTATCAACCATTGTTTAGGAGCAGCGTGAGCACCCAGCAGCAGTACGGGTAGGACCATGTTGCGCCCGTGCTGCCGTACGACGACTCCTAGTGTTGTCACTCGGACACCGATTTGTATCATCCTCCAAACACTGCGGTGACCGTAGCTATACACGTCAATTTTTACCTCTGATTTTTCCCCCTCCCGAGTCCCAGAGAGGGGAAATGGCAGCAGCATACTTGCACCGTTTACGCTGTTCCTGGTCTGCGCAATAGAGAGGTTGTCACAGCCGCCTCTACCTATTTATTTTTCTTCTTTTCAGAACCCGTTTTTTCGGGGCATTGGCTCCACCCACCGCCGAAAGCTTTCAACGTCGTCGGTTCCCTGGAACTCCCCCTCGAAGAAAGGCGAAGAGTCGCGGCAAAACGCCCGGTAAAAGTTGAGAGCGAAGTTCCGGCAGTTGTTGGTGGCCAAGGCGAACTCCCGACCCGCCTCCGTCTCGAGAAATGCGGAGGAGCCCAGTATTTCCTCCAAAGGTGACGTTACGCTAGCCCCGCTGCCCACGGCCCTGTCCTTGACCTCGGATGGCGGGATGCTGGAAGCAGTGACCCCACCCGCGCGGCGCTCCAGCAAATAGAAGTCGTGGTCTCCTACCTGTAGAAGGATCGCGAAGTGAGTGGATATCTCGCCCACATACTGTTCGCCTATAAGTGGCCAACACCGTGACAAAAAGGGGGTAGTAGGCGTGGGAGGGGGAGGGGGGGACGCAGGGGGTGGGGGGGTTGAGGGCTTGGAATGCACCGCAGCATCGTCGTGGAGTCATGGGGTGGGATATACTGCTGTAGTATGGTGATTAGTTCTCACTATTTTTTCACCCGATGCAAACAGGTTTGACCTCCCTAGAATTGCATCAACGTTTTAAGGGACACCCTACTGCAACTTAGAGTTCGGTCGTTTAGGAGCAGGAGAACTAGAGTTTCCAGGGTGGTTTTTGGGCAGAACGCTGACGTCCGTGTCTTCGCACCCCCCCTAAAGGATGAACAATGGTGAGGCGACTCGTTCGCGACCACGGCTGCGGTGGGCCAATGAGCAGCAGGTTGCTCCTTTAGCCGTACGCTCCACGCGGTCCACTGCATGCAGATGCAGGATGAGGGTGTTGTACATATATAACAGGATAAACCATGTACCAGGTAACCCAACTATTAATTGCAGGGTTTGATGCCGTCTTGGGGCACGGACACGGGGGCAACACAGGGCCCACCCCACCCCCCACACCACGGATGAGCGCCCACCCCTACGGCAATATGTCATCACCTCCTTCTGAGTTGAGAACGCGCAGTTCATCGGCCACCTCGTTTATGACATCATCTTCCAACGGCGTCACGAGAATCCACGCTTTCTTGTCGCCCGCGTCCTTGACGTCTGAAACAGTGGCCCGTCCATCTTGGGCCACCAACGGACCCTCATCACGACCACCAGAAGAAACAGCTACCACTCCAACATCACGAGGTCTCGTGCGGGCGCTGCGAGCAGCGTCCTTTCGGAGAGTCTCGAGGGGCTTTTTGGTTGCTCGTCTTCGTCTGATCCAGACATGACAATAAGGTCCACGGCGGGTCGAGGCCGAAAACGGAGGGTGAAATGACGCGGAGGGCCGCGATTAGTTAGGGGGGCTACTACTGCTGTGTAGGATTAGCTTATATACGACACCTTTGTCGTAAATGAAGAGTCACTGAGGAGATCAAGAAACTTGGTCAAAGCTTGTCTTTTGCAAGCTGAATGTGATACTACTGTTGTGTCGGGAATTCACAGCAGCGGTGTACCCTGAGGAAGCTTTGGTATGGTCACTGGTTGGTGAGGTCGAGTGTGTAACGTCTGAACCCAAAGTATTTTTTCGGGCCTACTTCTACGATGTTTTCATGAAAAAGGTTCATGCACAGGCAGGCAGGCAGGCAGGCAGGCAGGCAGGCAGGCAGGCAGGCAGGCAGGCAGGCAGGCAGGCAGGCAGGCAGGCAGGCAGGCAGGCTTGATCTCAAAGTTGCAGCCTACAACACGCTCACTCTGGAGGAACACTGATGAGTAAGCCTCGCACTGACTGCTGCTACTGCACTGACTGTGCACTCGTATCATATGGCGAGTAAATTATACCAGGTGCAGAGTTTTTACGTTTACGCAGCTGCTGCTGTGGACGTGTACCAAAACTTGATTGATAATCAGCTTTGAAAGATAGATGCCCCGCGCATGCGGTACACAGTACGTCGGTCGCGCGTGTTCTACATCCCTCGTCAAGGATATAGACACACCAGTGACTCCCCTCGATGCTACCAGGGTCAAGAGTCAGATTCGAATTACCTTTCAGACGAGGCAGCGCACGAGTGGTAATTGCTGTTCTTGACGTTTAAAGCAAAGGCCACAGACTTGAGGTTCTTATGATGATCATGATCGCCCGCACTCGTACTCGTAGACAAGCCCTTCCGTGCGATATATGCCGCCACCAACAAGCGCACGATGGCACCGATGCTGCTCAGGCCACCGGCGGTCTTCATAAAACGACGTGCCGATTTGCCGATAGCAACTGATGACTGCTGTTGTCGCTGCAACAACGCAACAACAGCCACCAGGTTCTTGCAGAAGAACTTGTTTTAGAACCCGGGGTAGCATTCACGTTGTCCCCGAACCAAAATCCTTCGTGACATTGAACAATGTACCAGGCAACTCCCGAATTCATTTTTTACGCGTACCAACCTGTGGTCCAGTATATAATGATGTGCTATCTTGTTCATATCTCCACAACAAGGTGTTTTTTACGCCCACAATGTGCAAGGGGGGGGTCCCGGCCGCCTCCCTCTCTCCTCTACGTCTCTGTTCTGCGTTCCCTCTGTGCTCATTGGCTGCGCACTTTGATGGATTTTCGGGCTAAATTATAAGAAGAGCAGTGCACCAGTATTATAGTCGTAGTATTATAGTCTGTCTTTCGAAGAATCAAATCCGTTTTATCTTTCAGTTGCAACGCTATTTATTTCTGGTATGATTTCGACCTTTTACGACTGCCTACCGAAAATGACATTTATCCAGCTCTAAATTAATTAATGCTCGAACCATCTCCCTCTGCGCAGTTGAAGAGAGTATTTTTTTTTTTTTTTTTTTTTTTTTTTTTTTCATCCCATTCATTATCTTCGCACATCTTCTTCTCTCTCCTTCCAACTCGTAACTCAGATCCGGGGTCACATAGCAGGCTCTTCTCCCCCCTTCCCGCTACGGTACGTGCCTTCATTTTTATCGCGAGAAGATTTCAGCCTTTTCTTCCCTCGTCGACTCGCATCGAATTGTGCCTACCCACGCTGCAAGGCGCTCTCAACAATTGAATCCTTTTTTATTTTTGCAAATAAAGTCAAAGTCCGACCCACCTAGGGCTCGAACCCAGGACTCAAACAAGTAGAATTCGAGGTTAACCACTTGAACCACCGGGGCGACCGGCTAGTATACAGCACAGCGGCAGCAGCAGTTCATAGACAATGCTTTATTTGTGTCAGGCGCCAGATCGATCCGACGCGCTTTTTTTTCATCACGTCAAGTGCCATCACTAAGCACACTATTGTTATACCCGTCGACCAATCAACAAAATGGAAGTTTCATAGGCTGGCTGTGGTGATACGCGCGTACTATTACGGGGGGACCATAGTTCATAGGGCCATTTTCTTTTAGTAAAAATGGTTAAATATATAGGTTTTTATTTATACCATAGGTCCTGTTAACTATATGGTCGGGGGACCATAGTTACCATAGTTAACAGGACCTATGGTATAAATAAAAACCTATATATTTAACAATTTTTACTAACAATATTTGGTCCTATTAACTATGGTCCCCCGTAATACTATCAATACTGTATTGTTTTCAAAGATTTTTGTCAACGACGCCAAAAACTATTAATTGTAGGGGAACCTACCTGGGCCCCTATTTCCTTGTTACTTTCTCCTTGGTTCTTTGTCTTACTCTGTTCACAAGCAGTGGTGTCTTTTGTTATTTCTTCTTTTTTCCAGCTCGTTCTTTTTCAAGTGTAGGCCACCTCGCCTGCGGGGGGGGGGGCACGACAGATTGTTTCTCTTAGATTTTGCTTTCATTTTTCTTCTTTTTCTTTTTCGACTTGTCTACCTTGTTTTTGTTTTCTCTTTGATTGTTTCTTTTCGTTTCACTATTTCATAGATTGCGTATGTCGTGCCTGTCGTATCTAGTATGATGACATGGCTTTGCATTGCCCACTGCAGTTCACACTGCACACGTGGCAACGTAGTATCTCTGTGGCGTAGCTTTGTGACCACAGAACTTGTATCTCTTCTAGGATGGAAGAATCGGCACGGACACTGGTTGTGCTGGATGTCGACGGGTAGAAAGAACGGTTTAATGTGAAGAACACACACACACACACACTTCGGCCCGAAAACCTCCCTCGTATTAATATTAATAATAGAGATCATAACGAACAAGCTATACGTTGGTCGGGAAATGGTCCAAGGCCTAAAATAATAATACTCTGACGTGTTGGGCAATAAGTCGTGTATACAATGCCGGTCGCCCCGGTGGTTCAAGTGGTTAACCTCGAATTCTACTTGTTTGAGTCCTGGGTTCGAGCCCCAGGTGGGTCGGACTTTGACTTTATTTGCAAAAATAAAAAAGGATTCAATTGTTGAGAGCGCCTTGCGGCGTGGGTAGGCACAATTCGATGCGAGTCGACGAGGGAAGAATAGGCTGAAATCTTCTCGCGATAAAAATGAAGGCACGTAACGTAGCGGGAAGGGGGTAGAAGAGCCTGCTATGTGACCCTGGATCTGAGTTACGAGTTGGAAGGAGAGAGAGAAGAAGATGTGCGAAGAAAATAAATGGGATGAGCAAAAAAAAAAAACAAAAAAAAACACCCTAGTATGAATGTCGATATTGTACCAAAAATAGTGTTGCTGCTGTATAGAAGATGATCAAACTTTGATTCAACAGACACTACGTATGTATGCATGTAGAGAGTAGAACCATCATCCCTTGTACTATTTTTTGTTTTGACCGAAGGGGCCCCCTAACCCTTTTAGATCCGCAGCCAGCCCCGTTTTGGGGACAAACCACTCAAATTCCAAGTAATTTGTCCCCAAAACGAGACTGCGGTTCTGAAAGGGTCAAGGCATTGTTTGTAGGACGTATATACTGCTGTACGTAAATGTTCAGAATACTGGCAACCCTGGCACCTGCCTCAGCCAGTACAGTACAGCCAGCACATGCAGTAGTACTGAATGGGCAGTACACACAGTAGTACTGAATGTCAGTGCACACTGGATGAGGGTCCAGCCCTAGAAAGTTGAGATACTACGACAGCAGTACAACTGTTGTTTCAATTCGCATGTGGATCTCTTTCGCTCTCGATATGCAAAGTAGAACTACTCGGCTTTTCCAATCACAACACGTATTCATGTGCCAGCACGAGCAGTAGAGCGAGCTTTGTCCATGTCATCATCACAACAAACAAATAGTTTCATTACCGAGCGAGCTTGTGGTTCCAAAGGTAATATAATCCCTTCTTCCATGTACCATCCTTCGTTTAGTACTTGGTACCAGGTTACGGCGTCGGCAGTCCATTCGATATCTCCTGAGTTGCCATTGACAAGATCGTGTCTTTTCTTGTAAATTGAATTGCGACGCATCATGGACAATTACCACGCCAGCCTGCATCGAGGATGTAATACTGAACGCAAAAGGAACTACTAAACAAAAAATGGCCGCGACACTTCGCGCGAAAATGACCAAAATACGAGTGTCCGTTCAGCCTCTCCCCATTCGCGCAGCACACGTGATAACCGCCCCTCCCTAGACCCTATACTACTGCTACTATTTGTATTGCTGAAATAGAGCAAAAAAGCCTGTTTGTATCAGTTCCCTCTGAAATCCTCTTTTACAGTATCATATGCAGTCGCAATGATTCAAACACGAGAGCTACCCCCTCTACTAAAAGTTATATGTGCCAGCGATATTTACCACATCTCTGCACACACTTTCTTTTTTGGGCAAATCGGGGGGGAAAAAAATGTTCAAAAACAAAAAAATCCCACATGAAGAAAAATGGCGACACACACTACTGCTGCAGAGCTAGAGCTACGACGTACAGTACATGGACACGACAGAGCAAACAAGATAACTCCCCCACAAGAATCGAAGCGTTCTTATGGTATCAAACTATAAAATCACCATCTCTTTTTTTTTGCATGTTCTGGCCCGCCCTCCCTCCCACCCGAGAGCCCCCCTCCCCCCTAATACTTCCCCTCTTTATACCACAACGACATTATTACAGTACTATCATCCCAAACACGGGGGAAATCACCATATTGTTACTACGAGCACACCCCACGTTCTACTACTGTAAACACGTAAATTCTATCCACATTCATTTTATGCCCACAGAACCAAGGAATAAGCGTCCGTCCCTGCAAGGCAACTCGCCGAGCACATTACCTCAAACGCTTATACTCCAACCCCCCGCGCCGGTCACCCTGTGAAGAAACTCCCCCCCCAGACCCCCCCCTCCTCCAGTCGCCCCTCCCCCCCCCCCAGACCCCCTCCTTCCCAAGCTTGCTTCCCTTCCCCCCCGATGCAACCTGCCTCCCGCACGTGTCGAAACCCTTCGTCTTTTCCATATATCACGGCAAGCCACAAAACAAAGAACGGTGACAGGGACGGTCTTGCCCGTTTTTCCCCCCCCTTCGCGCGAAGAAGCTCTCACGGTATGTAGCGCGCCCCAAGTCTTTATTCCGCGCCACCTAACCCCCTGCTCGCCGAACGCCAACGCCAACAACCGTGCCCCCCCCCCCCCCCCTCCCTCCGCCAGCCAACACAAACCCAACAAGACCTCTCGACAAAAGAAACGAACACGCTTCTATAAGCTTGCAGTTTAACAGAACGGAGGGTCACACGTCAAATACCACGAGAGAGAGAGTGGGCGGTGGTAGAGCCACAAGGGGCGTCTATTCGTGCGCGTGCTGCACGCTTGTCGACGGACGCATACATATTTCATAGCCGACCCCCGTTACTTGTTGCTTCTCTTGGGAAAGCTCTGGGTCGATTCCTACTGAGGGTGGAACGGTAGACAGAGAGAAAGACAAGACAAGACTCGCGTCCTCGCAGGGTGGGCGCCCATGAACACCAAAACATGACCCTTCCATCAACAATGAAACCAGCCAGTCCCCTCTCCCTTGTCCAAACGATAAACAACATCGCAACAAAACAAATACTGCCGTGACCGTCCTAACGTTTGGAACCGTCGGCGATCGCGTCAGCGGCACCGTCAAACCGAGTACGTACCAGCCCACACTATGAGTGCATATTCCCATCCCCGCCCACCTTTCCCCCCTCTAGCAGGAAAACCTTCCCGAAGGAATCAAGATCGTGGTCGCTCGCCCGCCCCCCCTCACTTCAACTCATTGAAGCTGTCGTCCATGCAAGTCCGCCTCAAAAGCGGTTCTTAGTAGGATGCAGCTCACCCTTCATGCGACTCGCCAGACACCTCACGGCGCTTCGCGCTTGGTGCAAGCAATGTCTGCCTGGTTGGTGAAAACCCGGCATGCTCCGTCCCGGCATTGTAGGGATGCGAGGGTCTATGGTCATACGACTACGGCCATGCATGAGATCGAGTACATCTCTCCTATCGAGTACCCCCCCCCCCCCCCACTTCCTCCTGACCTACTGCCCTTTCTGAAACGAAAATCCTTACAGAACCAACAGAGAGGCCGCTCGGCTCTCCCCTCCACCCCTCCTTCCCTTCCCCCGAAAAGGAAACCCTCCCGAAGGAATCAACGACAGGAGCGGGCGCTCGGCCGACTCGTCGCGAACGGTGGTCTCAGCCCCCCCCTCCCACCCCCCCCCACCTCCTTCCCTCCCACTCAATCAATGACGGGGGTGTTTGCTTACCGGCCACAAGGCGTCGCGTTAGCGTCCCTCACCCCCCTTCCCCTAAAAGGAAAGCCCTTCCGAAGAAATCAACGACGGGGCCGCTTGGCCGACCGGCCGCGAGGCGTCGTCTCAGCTTCTTTTTTCTTTGCCCCCCCCCCCCCCTTCCCCTTTCCCTTCTCCCCTCTCCCAACAGGAAAACCCTCGCGACGTAATCAAAAACGGGGCCCCTTGACCAACCGACCACGGCGCATCGCGCTTAATGCAATGTCTGCCTGGTCGGTGAAAACCCGGCGTGCTCCGTCCCGGCATTGTAGGGATGCGAGGGTCTATGGCCCTACCACTACGGCCATGCATGATATCGAGTACACCCGCCCCGCCCCTCCTCCCCTTCCCCCTAAAAATACAATCAACGACGGAGCCGCTTCGCCGACCGGCCGCGAGGCATCGTTTCAGCGTCCTTCTTCTTCCTCGATCTCTTGGCGCCACTCTCTCCTCCACCTCCACCGCTGGCGCGCCTACTGCTACCGCTGCCCGCACCCGCGCTCCTCCCCCTTCCCCTCCCCCTGCCCATCCCGCCTTGAGATACCAGGGTTTCCAGCTCCGCCTTGAGGGCGGAGATATCGCTGCGCCAGCTATCGGCGTCGTTGTCTTGTTGCACTGCGTCTAGATCTTCCTCGGCGTGACGGAGATGTTCCAGCGCCGGAACGAGGCTCTACACAAAACACGAAAAAAGGACAAGAACATTTTTTTTGTAAAGGAGAAGGGCCACAGCAGCGGCAAGGGGGTTTCATTATGATGGCCGTATATAATATATATATATATATATATTGCAGCAGCAGCGGGTTTGAAAAAAAGACGCATCACAGCAGCAGCAGCCGTAACCGTTGACCAGGTGTATCACAGCAACAGCGGATCTCATTACAGATAATCGCAATATACCACAGCAGCAGCTACCGGTACCTGGTACAAAAGGCTCTACGTAGCACCCATCACAGCAGCAGCGGGTATCGTAAATATACGCGTGTCCCAGCAGCAGTGGGTTGAACACACGCGAGCGTCTATATGGGGTAGGGTGAGACTAGAAAGCGAGTTCGGGGATGGCACGCCGAGCGGGAGTTCACATATAGATCGTTTAGGGATATTACCACTGTACGTACTAATCTTGGTCCTTTTCAAAGAGCGTTCGCTGGCCACGCGCCGCGCACAGAAATAGAAATAATCGCGACCCTTCAGCTCCCAATAAAAAAATCTCGGGGGCCCTAGCATAACCCGATTGCATACACGACACCCCCATGCGACTTTGCCCAACACCTCACGGCGTTTCGCGCCTGGTGCAAGCATTGTTTTTCCTGGTCGATATAAACCCGGCGTGCTCTCTCTCCGTCCCGGCATTGTACGGACGCGAGGGTCTATGGTCATACGACTACGGCCATGAATGACAGGAGGAATTCCCCCCCCCCCGCTACTCCCAATATACCACCTCCCAACACCATGCCATGCTCCCCATCACCCCATACAACCCCCCGCTCCCGCTCCGACTCGAGCTTCCCCGTCAAAGGAGACGCACGCACACAAAGCACAGTTTAGGTATGCTATTCGCAGGCAAACAAAAAAAAAAGGTCGGGGGGAAAAACGTAGTTTGTCGCCACTCCCATCGCTTGTTGAAGCCTGCGTATGTGCCCATGTATCAAAACACGTAATCGGCAGCTTCCGAGTGCGTCTAAACCAACCACACACTTACAGCATTGCTCACCTACTCTTAATGCACATATCATACGAAACCAACCAGCCACGGGAGTTGTTCGCGGATACGCTAAAGGATCGAGTCGATCTCACGGCGCGCCGAAATAAGCCGAGGTTCGAATGCATGCCGGAATCAAGCCACGCTACCGACACTGCATCGAGTGCGAGCCGGAAGCAAGGCAAGGTCCGCCATTTGACCGATTTCGCACCGGAAAATGAGCCAAGGTCCTGGCCTTGTGTACAGAATACGCGCCTGAAACAAGCCAAGGTCGTGACTTCTAATCGATTGTGGTACCGAATGTGCACCGCAAAATAAGCCAATGTCCCGGCATTGGACCAAAATAACGTACCGGATGCGTGCCGGAAACAAGCCATTATCCCGACATTTGACCGACTTCGCGCCGGAAATGGGCCGAGGTCCTGGCCTTGTGTACAGAGTACGCCAAAAAATAAGCTGAGGTCGTGACATTTGACGAATACATCACCGAATGTGCGCCAGGAACAAGCCAAGGTCGTGACATTTGACCGAACATTGTACCGAATGTGCGCCGGTAACAAGCCCATATCCCGACATTTGGCCGAATCTTTCAATCCAAGACGATGTTCTGTAGGGTTTGCGGATTCCGGATACGGGCATGAACACTACACCGAATGCGCGCGGAGAAATCAACAATATACCGAACGCCAGTTTTGCTCACCTTGAGCAGCCTAGTGTAACGCTCGGTGATGGCGTACTCCGGAGAGAGAGTGGCCGGCATGGCCCCGTAGATGATCCTGAGCCTGTCGAGACTGTCCGGGTCCTTTGCTGGGGGCATGTATCCCGTGCGTTCCTGAGCGCGCAAGATGTAAAGCAAATCAACGAGCGAAATGAAAAACAAAACAAAATGGAACCACAAGAGCAAACACAAAACGGAAACAAAAAAAACACAACACACCTCAAGACACGAAAAAAAAACGAAACACAAACATCCAAAGACGCTGACCAACGCCGAAAACAGGTAGGACAGAACAAAACACAAAACACAAGAGGATTAAACACGCAGCAGCATGGCATGAAAATGGGTTGGGTGTCGTGCACCAGGTCCGCGAGTCGAGTGCTGCAAGAATTGACACCATCGAAAGATAGTGTGGCGATGTACTGGGTGACAAGCGACTGGGTGCTATGCGCTTGCCTCCTCCCCCGGCATTGAGGGATGCAAGGGTCTACGGCCATACGACTACACGGCCATGCATCATATCGAGTACCCCCCCCGCCCCCCCCGTTGACAAACACGCAACCCCAACCATAGCAAAGTCGTCAGGGATGAATCCCGCCCTACATAAAAGCAAAAAAAGAGGGTAGGCCAACCGAAAGTTCAAAAATGCACAAAGACGTAAAAAAAAAGAAAAAGAATGACATCTCTTATCTTTCTACCCATGGTGTAACGCCAGCACAGTTGGTGAAATGTGTATCCGGTACCAGGTACACTTTAGTTATCCTGAAGGTACAAAAAAAAACGGTGGACGGCAGAAGGCTACCAGGCACGTTTGTGCTTCGTACTTGTATGAATCAACATTTAGTCTGTCCGTTTTATCCCACAGATCTTTGAGCGGTGCATGGCGAGATGGAACGGCTACGATACAGCAGCGGCAACAGCAACAGCAGTCTGTCTGCTCGCAAGGGAGGGGCCGTCCTCGTTGTACTTTTATGTGAAAGACGGTGGGATACTCAAAAGGCTACGAGGACGTGCACAGCAGTCTGTCCGCTTTATCCTTCTTAACCCAAACAAAAACAACGGACAACTCAAGGCTACTATTACGGGGGGCCATAGTTAACAGGACCAAATATTGTTAGTAAAAACGGTTAAACATATAGGTCTTTATGTATACCATAGGTCCTGTTAACTATGGTCCCCCGTAATATTACGAGGGACCATAGTAAATAGGACCTACGGTACACACAAAAAACTAGCCTTTCACCTATTTTCACCAACACTTATTGGTGCTACTTACTATGGCCCCCCGTAATAATAGGAAACAGCAGTAAATCTGCTATTATGCCCTATTAATAGTAGACCTGCCAAGAAAAACGGTTGATATGGCTAGAGGCTAGCGTATGAAACAGCAGGATACCTGCTCTATATATACCCTGATACAAAAAAAAAACGGTGAACGGCCAAGACTGAAAGGGGAACAACAGTCTGTCTGCGACTGACGCGTGCCAGTGCCACAACATGGGTAGCACTTTTTGGCCAAGCTATTTCACACCTCGGATAAGATCATGATCTATCTGATCTGTCTACAGATGGATAATCTACCGTAGTTCCTCACCTGCCGCTGTGAGAGGCCGTGCAGGATCTGCAGAGTACAGATACAACCCGGCAACATGATCTGTAGTAGATCCTTACTGGTATATATCAGGGATCTATCTGCTCTGAAGGATCTAGATCATCAAGTGGAAATCGACGATCTGTTCGACGCGTTAACCACTACCTGGTACGTATTGCTGTATTTCTAACCGACAGGGCTCCCCAAAGTCACCGAGGTACTAAACAACATCCTTTGGTTTTTACTGTATTCTTCCATGCGCACCCCGTAGTAGGCCACGGGATACCACCGGGCTAAAAGAATATGCGTACACCTCTTATTTTCTCAACCCTGTTGGTACTGCATGGTACACGTACCTAAATCTCACTCTATTACGGGGGACGAAAGTAAATAGGACCCACGGTTTCCACAAAAACCTATATATTCACTTTTTTTTACCAACAAAATTTGGTCCTGTTTACTATGGTCCCCCGTAACGGTTCCAACTAAAATGGCCACAAAACGGAAGTGCAGTCCTGTTAATAAGAGGGGTTAAAGCCGTCCTTGGGATCAACGATGTACGACCAACGAGAAGACACGGGTTGACAAGGAGTTTTTCATCATGCCGGACTCAGTCTCGGAAACGTGAACCTCAAATTCGCGAGGGTTCCTTCATTTCTTCGAGCGCTCTCTTCGAGGACTTCGAGGACCGGCTTCAACGCCCCCCCCCCCCCTTCGTTTTCGGTTGCAGACCTCGCCGTGAACGCGCCCTTAGGCCGACAGAGACAAGCGATAAATAGGCACGGTCTTGGATTTGGGGAGGGCAGTCTCGAGCTGTTTTTTTAATCCCGATTCGGAGAGGTCGTGCAAAATGAACGCGGAAGGACTTGAAAAAAAAAAAGGGGAGTTTTTTTTTTCCCCTCTTTTTTTTCTACACATACTGAGCACAACAGCAGTGAGCGCATGAGGAAACAAGCTGCACACAGCAGTCGCAGTAGTAGCTGCAGCCCGGGATCGAGCGTTGTTGTACGGGCGAGAGTACACACGAGGAAGAATACGGGTTTGTATTGCAAGCACACACGAGCACGAGCGTTTTTGTACGAGCGAGAGCACATACGAGTAATTTATTTTTACCAATCCGCCGGAGGATAAAAAAAAAAAAAAAAAAAGTAAGTAGACGACTTTGTGCTCAAAATGTGTCAAACACTGACAGACAGAGCGCGCGTACTCGTGCTTTCGTATGTGCTCGTGCTCGTACACATACTCGTATGTGCTCGTACTCGTACAACAACGCTAGAGCCCGGGATGCAGCTACTGCTACTGTTCAGCTACTGTAGTAGTTTCCTCTTGCATTGTGCTCGAGTAGTGTTGTTTCTTTTTCAAGAGAAAAAGGCCATTTTTCTTCGAAGTATTCTACGTTCATTTTTCACGACCTCTACATGAAATACCAAAATTCAGAGAAAAACTTGAGAGTGCGTACTCGTAATCGTACGTGCTCGTATGTGCTTGCACTCGCATACTACAGCAGTAGCTGCAGCCCGAGATCGAGCGTTGTTGTACGAGTGAGACACGTACGTATGCATACGAGTACAAGCGCATACGAGTTTAGGCGCACTCGTCTGTCAGTCTGATATGCTGTGCAAAATGACACATTTGGAGAACACGTGCGTGCTCGAACAAGTGTGAAACAAGTACTAGCAACTGCTGTACAGCGCAACAGCCCCCCTACAGCAAGCAACTCCCTTTCTACCAGGGCCATGAATCGGCTGTGTTTACCGATGATACTCAAAAACATCGCTTGTCGGCGCAGACGATAAATATCCGATGTATCGGCGAATCTGGCGTGTGAGTGAATCCTTGTTCTACGATAAGTGCGAACGAATCCTACCTTTCACGTCATGAACAAATCGGGTCGATGGTTCTATCATGCCGATGTTTGTGCGGGTGAGCAAAATTTTGGCCCGATTTGCCGATTTCCGATCATAAAATCGCTTCGGTTATTTGTGTGAATCGGCTCCGATTCTCACCATCAACGCATATGCCAGATACTTCTGTAGGTATACACACAACTCCGGAAGCGAGGAGCCTCACGAAATAAAAGTCCACCCCATTATTGTACGTAGCGTGCATCTACAATTGTACAGCAGTACTCACAAGGGAGGTACCGTCCTCCTTGACAAGGATAGGGAGGGGCAGCTGGCCGTTGATCTTGCAGTTCTTCTTGTACTCGTGCGCGTTGTCGTGCGTGTCGAACATCACCATCGTCCCGTACAGGGCGCTGAACACCGTGTCACGCAGTTCCTCGTGGTGGTCCGGCAGCTGTGTGTACCATATAAACATAAGGGAGGGGGGGGAGGGGGGGGGGGGGGTCCCATGCGGGTGCGGGTGGGTCAACATATGTGTGCAGGGGGGGGGGGGGGGGGGGGATAGGGGAGAGAGGATCATGCAATGCGAAAGGGGGGAAGAGTTTTCGTGGCGGTCTGGTACCTGTGGGGACGTGTGCGCGTTTTACGTGCGTGTGCGAGCGAGATTACATTTATGCGCGGGGGGCGGAGAGGGTAGAGGAGGGAGGGGATCATGCAAGGCGGGAGGGGGGAAGGGTTTTCTTCGGTGCGGGCCATCGGCTCAAAAGACCTGTGCACATAATTATAATACTACTAGAAGTATCAGCCGTCGCGACGGGCAGTCAACGCAACCAAACCCGCGAAATACATTTCAACACACCGCTCTAATTGAAATACGAAAAAAATGAAAACAACACCCAGAAAAAACAAAACATCCCCACTGCATCGGTCATAGAAACACAAAAACCACAACCAAGCCAAAACCCCCAACCCCGCCAGGAAATACAAAACCCATACACTACAAAACCCCTCTCGCCTGGATCATGTTGACTAGGTAGTCGATAAACCCTCGCTCTCTGATGTCACGCAACGGAAGCCGCTTCTGGGCGATCTCGGCAGCGTTCCTCGGTCGGTTGGCCCCCGGGACTCGGAAGCTTATGATGGTCTGAGGACGGACGGGCACACCCACACGAGACACGGACAGGGCAAGGGCAAGGGCGAAACGAAAAGTCTCTTGACAACAAACAGCAGGCGGGGGGGGGGGGGGGGGGCGGGGGCGGGGCGCGCCACCGACGATCGGCCAGCAACCAGGCTAATCCATCGATAAGCTGAGTAATCAACCAATCAACCAACCAACTAACTAACCAATCACCCATCCAAAATATACCCGAACAGGAATGAAATCCTGCAACCCACCAACCCATTGATCGATCAACCATCCAGTTACAACCCCCTGCCCAACTAACCAATTCACCAACCGTGAAACCCAACCCAGCCCAACCCAATCCAGCCCAGCCGTCTCCACCCGACCCTCTGACCGGGCGGATGAGACACCATTTCATTTCGCCGGGAAGAACCTTCCAGGCACCCTGAAAACCAACTACGCCACAAAAAAAAGTGCGCACCCACTTAACCAACCGCATCAGACCGAACCGAGCCACCTTCCGACAAATCAGATAAGACAGTCGTGGTCGACCGCCGGCATCCCCCCCCCCCCCCACCCCCCCCTCATTCACCCCCCGGTGCAAGCAATGCCTACCCGGTGGATGAAAACTCGACGCGCTCCGTTCCGGCATTGTAGGGATACGAGGATCTATGTGTGGTCATACTCTACGGCCATTCATGACAATGAGTACTCTTCCCCCCTATGGTCATACGACTACGGCCATTCATGACACAGAGTACACACCCCCCCTTGGTGTTCCGTCACGAAAGGGATGCGTGGTCAATGGTCAGATGACTACGGCATGCAACTAATGAGTATGTCCCCCCCCCCCCTCGTGCCACCGCCTCCTCACCTCCTTGCAGAAGCCGCCCGCCCTCGCCTTTCGTACCCGGTCCAGCTGCGCCTTGGTGTCCACGTAGACAGCCTTCATCTTGCCTCCTGCCTTCATCGAAAGGAGCTTCGCGTGGGCCTCGTCCTCCACATACCTTCCGTTGTGTTGGGTTAGCGTTATATGTTATGAGCAGGGGGGAAGGGGGAGGTGGGGGGGGGGGGGGGTGATGAGTTGGGTAGCGCTACGAGGGAGAGGGAGCTGCGTCGGGTAGCATTACTAGGAGAGGGGGAGGGTGTTGCGTTATAAGGAGAAGGATAGGGGGGAGCGGGGGGCGGAGGGGGGGGGGGGGGGGGGGTTGAGGACCTGGGGTTTGCGTTTTTGTTTACGGCTTTTGACGCAGCTTCGACAAGTTGGCTGATAGTCCGCAATATCAGGTAAGTCCTCAGTACACCCTCAATCCCAGGATAACCCAGGCTGTCAGGGTTAAGGTTAAGAGATAGTAATATACCAAGTGCAATTCAACAATTTTGTCGGAGCTGGGCCAAGCCGTGAAAATAACTATAGGGACAAGAGGTGCGCGGGGGGGGGTGCAAAGCAGGGGGGGGGGGGGGGGGGTATACTCGATATCATGCATGGCCGTAGTCGTATGACTATAGACCCTCGCTATCCTACAATGCCGGGACGGAGCACGTCGGGTTTTCACCGACCAGACAGGCATTGCTCGGGCGGAGGGGGGGGGGGGGGGGGGGCGTACTCATTTGTTGTTTGCCTTAGTCATTTAACATGCAACAAAGTAGTACGCCCCCCTCCCCCCCTCCCGCGCCCAAGCAATGCCTGCCTGGTCGGTGAAAACCCGACGGGGGATGGGGTGTACTCATCATCATGTATGGGCGTAGGCGTATGACCATAGATCCTCGCATCCCTACAACGCCCGGACGGAGCATGTCGGATTTCCACCGACCAGGTAGATATTGCTTGCACCAAGCGCGAAGCGCCGTGAGGTGATGGGCGAGTCGGATGAAAAGGGTGAGCTGCATCCTACTACCAACCGCTTTTGAGGCGTATTTTCTTGCATATGGATGACAGCGTCAATAAATTGATTTATTTTCTGGTGTGGCCACTTCCAGAGACAGCAGTGGGCTTACTCCGTAACTGCCTCGTGGGCGCCTTACCATATACCCACTACGTGATACGAGCATCCCCCTTGCGCGGGGTGAAGGTTCTCCCCGCACAAAAATGATTAACTCGACCGTCAGCCGTGATAACCGCCAAAAAAACAAGAACAAAAAAACGGTACCCTGGCTGTCCAGCTCACACAGTGAGAGGCGTGTTTTACAGCGTCGTCACCACTCGACGTCAACCCCACCTACATATACCAGGTATCAGGTATATAATATAGGGGGGGGGGGGGGGGGGGTGTACTCGATAGGAGATATGTACTCGATCTCATACATGGCCGTAGTCGTATGACCATAGACCCACGCATCCCTACAATGCCGGGACGGAGCATGTCGGGAAATCACCGACCAGGCAGACATGGGGCGGGGTGTACTCGATAGGAGATATGTACTCGATCTCATGCATGGCCGCAGTCATTTGACCATAGGCTCTCGCATCCCTACCATGCCGGGACGGAGGGGGGCATCTTTGGACCCAACCATTTGTGACTATTGAAGGACGAATGCACTCCCCAACTGAAGAGCTCCCCAATACATTATGTGGTAGTAGTCAAAAACAACTGAGGTGTGTAAATATGGGGCTACGTGAGATTTTTGAGGTCCATCATGGGTTCTGATTACCATGCATTACTATGTATTGCTATCGCCCACCGCAATATCAATCCTATTTCTGCCTTACAACTCCAGATTCCATTCCTTTCATGCCTACCTCATATGGGGTTTTGCTTCCGTCCATCGGGTTTGTGCGGTACATTTTAATTTAAAAACTCGCTTTTTCGGGGCGGATGTGTGTTGCAGGGGGGGGGAGGGGTCGATATAAAACAGCTCGATTTAAGAGAGAAACACCGACTTAACATATACACCAATCCAAGGGAGGTCAAACGCTTCGACACCAGCATACGAAAAGCTATACCTATATTGCCTTAAAATTAAACACCGATTTTAGATGGGTTACATGGCTTGGCACAGGCATATGAAAAGCTACAAGCTGGGCCAGCCAAGGCGCTGCCAAAGCGGTAGATTGGCCCCCGCCCCGCTCAATGCTACGTATCCGGATGTGCTTTTCAGAGACAGATGTTGATCATGCACCAACCAACAAATGGAAAGCAACTTTTTCTTCTTTTTTTTCCGACAGATATGACCGACACAAAGATTCGGTGACTGATCTGGAAAAAATAGGGCTCGCTTTCCGTTTGTCTGCATATGCCGTGCTCATACTATTACGGGGGACCATAGTTAATAGGACCAAATATTGTTAGTAAAAATAGTTAAATATATAGGTTTTTATGTATGCCATAGGTCCTATTAACTATGGTCCCCCGTAACAGTTAAATAACCCTATAATACGTACCCATTCCGGTTCAAGACAAACGCCGGTTTAAGAGAGCTTAGTCTACTTATCCCTTTCTTGAGTCGTAACCCCCCCCCCCCCCCCCCCCCGGACCCTCAAGTTAGGAACATGAAAATAATGAGGTATCCCCCCTCTACAGCAGTGGCATGAGTCCTCCTGGGGCTCGGACCCCAATCCCCACGGCAAGACCCCCCCCAAAAATCGACATGCAATCCCATTGCCGTCTCTGAAGCGGTCACACCGGAAAACCAATCAAAAGCCATTCGACGCTGCTGCCCATACAAAGCAAGAAAGTCCGCCTCACAAGGTGCCCGAGTATCCGCCTCACGAGGCAGTTATCAGCAGGATGCAGCCCACACCTTCTTGCGACTCGCCGAACAACCTCACGACGCCCCGGCGTCTCTGTAACGTTGCGCGCTGGCGCTGCTAACAGCAAGAACCACAAAATCCCTCCTTCGGGCTATAAAAACGATCAACAATCCTGGCATGTTCGACACTGGACACATACGTATCCTACATGACCGCATCGACGTAAGGAAGCCATGGCACCACCGGTGAGCAAAAGCTACTGTAGTGATACGGGTTGATATGGCAGTGAATGCGGCTGAGGGGCTAAAAAGGGGAAAGCAGAGAGACGAGAGCAAACATCAACAGTGTGGGTTTACCCGAGCTCCGCGATGTAGCCGACGGGCTTGATCCTCTGCTCCTCCGCTGGAGGCATCCTGCCCCCCTCGAACTTCAGCGGCCTGGCCCTGTGGGCGTGGCGGTCTCTCTGTTCCGCCTCGAAGGTCTGCAGCAACCGCTGGGTTTCCCGCATGCACGCCTGTCGCCAATCGTACGAAACCCAGCGAATCAAGGGTAGAGCAGACCAAGGGCAGGGTTTCGAAATAAAAATAAAAAACGTACCAGCGTCGACGCGTTTCATGTTTACCGCGCTTTCGTTCCCAGCAACAACAGCACCAACAACGCCTAACAGCAACACTATTAATAACACCACCGCCACCAACAACAACTCACCGCGAGGTCCTCGCTCTCCACGTTGATCTGAGACGCCAGGCTCCCCGGCAACTCCTTCATCACCCCCATGACTTGCCGGCGCGAAGCTTCCTCCTTCAGTGCCGCCGCCTGCATCGCCCATCGCCGGGATTTGTTTTTTTCCACGCGAACCATCACCCGCGCGAGGGAGAGAGCGGAAACGAGGCAACGCGAAAACAACAACAACAACGACAACAAAAGTGCACCTCAAAATATGCAATAGCGGGAGCGCGCAGTATTAATAGTACTGTTATACTGTAAACGACTATAAAACGCATCGCACATACATGTCAGTACCAATGAACCAATCAGTCACTCATCCATGTATCAACCGGTCAATCAATCAACCAATCAATCAAGCAAGCAACCATTTACGGCATGAAATTATCCGAGATCGACCCGTATGGCGGGGGGCGGGGGGACAAAAAACAACGGCAACAGGTGGACGGAGAGGGCACCTGTGTTGCGCTGCCCACAAAAAAACTTGATGTTGCCGAATCTCTTGACAGACACTGGAACCGCGTTTGCCCCCGTTTTTTTCATGCAGGTCATTTCTTCGTTATTCTGCCCTACAGTAGCTTCGAACTTTCCCACCCATCCAAGATAAGGCAGGGAAGACATGGCCTTCTTGGTACACTCCCGTAAGTGTGCCAAAGCGACGGCACTTTCCGCATCCTCCTTGAAGGCGGACCTCGTCGCTGAAGTTTGAAATGTGGTTCCAGGCGCTTAATTTTTCGGTTTCTCGTATTGTCGCCAAGTGTGTTTTTCTCTGCTGCACGAGTAGAACGAGAAGGAGGAACGCAAAAACTACTCACACTAATATGCTGTGCACAATTCGGCTCGCGTGCTCTCGCTTGTGCCAGTAGAAAAATGCCGAATAAGGGTCATTCTTATCGGAGAGCTTTTTTTTCCAAATTATCGACATTTTTTTTTCGCAATTTTTCAATCTTCCACATTTTCCTGTTTTTTTCTTCCAAATATTGGAATGTTAACGAACTTGATATTTTTGGTTCTGGAGAATTTCACGAATAGTGACAGAACGCCTCCGTATATTGATACCTATCTCCAATTATTTCCAAACTTTGGAAATTATGGAAAAAACGCTCTCCGATAAGAATGAACCTAACCCCGTTTTCTCTCCCGAAGCCCACACAGACAACACGCAGTGCGCTAGCCTTGATATTCCAGACTGGCTGTGCTCTCGGCAAAAGCAGTGAGAAACAACGGAGTATAGTATACACACTGGTATTGTACGAGCTTTTACAGCAGTAACTCCTCCTGCGTTCCGCCAGCTCGTTCTACAGCAACAAAAAAAACTTGGCGACAGTACGAGAAGACAAAAATCCAAGCGCCTGGAACCACATTTACAAACTGCAGCGACGAGGTCCGCCTAGAAGGAGGACACGGAACGTGCTGCCGCTTTGGCACACTCACGGGAGTGCACCAAGGAGCTCACATATTCCCTGCCAAATTATGGACGAATGGGAAAGTTCGGAGCTAGTACAGAAACACCAAATGTCCTCCAAGAAAAAGAACGGAGGCAGACGTGGTTCCAGTGTCTCCTAGTCGGGAGTTTCTTTCTGTGTCTTGTGGGCAGTGCAACACAGGTGAGGGACGGATGGGGGAGTGGGGGGAGTGGGGGAAGAGAGGTCACCAGGGAAACTGCCTACAGCTCACATTGAGGTCCAGGTTGAAACGTTCCATCTTCTTTTCGAGGGGCTTGAGGCGGCTGTTCACTTCGCGGATTGAGTCCAGCCGTTTCTGATCGGTGTCGAAATGGAATTGTGTGCACCACGACCTCACTTCAGGATCCCCCGCACTGTCTACTACCAGCCTGTAACCGGCGCAAACGGTTTCATTTAAGGCGGAGGAAAAAAACACGAGAAAATTGTGGGGGGAGAGAAAGGGAAAATAAAGGAACATAAACACCGCTGAAAACAAATTACCGCTCAAAATAAACACCACAAAAAAATAAAGCAATCTCATGTTATCATATCACACCTGGTACTGCAGTGTACCTGGTATATTGGTATAATACAAACAGTGGAAACAAACGCAAATCGACGGGAAAAGAAACATCCCAGCAGGAACAAACAAGACACACGAAGCACACACAAGACGAAGGAAAGGTACCCTATCCAACCCACGTTAAAAACGCACCGTACGGAAGGGGCGCAAAAACAACGCAGAAGACCAAGGAAAATGCATCTAGTAATACAGGTGTGTGCAAAAATTATGATGGGACTTCCGACGGGGAAAAAAAAACATGAATAAAACGGCGAATGAAAAAAGACAATGACAGCATCAGCCACGAGAAGAAAAGCGGGCCGCCAGGCTAGAGGATGGTGCGTATTTTATTGCAGGGCTTCAATGCCACGACTTGCACGACACGCACACACACATATGATAGCAAGACTCAAAATAATCCTCCGTGCGCATTCACGCAATTCAACCTTGCACTACATACCGAAAAAAAACTGTTCCAACACTGATCCCAAGTGGTATATGTCCCAAAACAAAAAGGTTGGAGTCGTTAACCCTTGTAGGGCTGCAGTTCCGTTTCGGGGATAGATCACCTAGAATTTGAGTGGTTTGTCTCCAAGGCGGGGCTGCAGTCCTAAACGGTTCAGACTAGACCTTCCGTTCGTTTTCTCGTTCAGCTGTGCACGCCCAGACACAGCCCGAAACCCATGTGAACGATAAGACAAGCACTTGCATACACATACATCCCTAATTTTATCGCTACTGCCGCATAGACAAGTCTACAACCGGAGGTCCCAACAGGATTCCAAAACTCAATCAATCAAGACCGCACTTCCATCCATTGCTGTTTTCAAAACTGAGAAAAAAACACGGAAAAAGCCCAAACTCACTTGTAGTCTCCCTCCCTCGACCCCACCCCGCCCATCAGCCAATTCTCTTCAAACAAAAACACCCCCGTTGCGGTGGGATCGGCCTCTACATAGCCCTCCTCGTCCGACGCCTCAAGCCTAGGCATCTCCGCCGCCGGCACGTCAACTCCATCCAGGTTCTCGATGCGCATACGCACGGGCCCACTGTCGGGGGGGGGGGGGGGGGGGGCGGGATAGTGTTACATGAGTGCACGCATCCGATAGCTCGTATCCCCACTTCCTGCTTTACAGTACAATACTAGGTACATCGTTAAGAAACATGCTGTCGGGGGGCGAGAGGGGGGAGTGTACTCGATAGGAGAGATGTACTCGATATCATGCATGGCCGTAGTCGTATGGCCATAGACCCTCGCATCCCTACAATGCCGGGACGGAGCATGTCGGGTTTTCACCGACCAGGCAGACATTGCTTGCACCAAGCGCGAAGCGCCGTTAGGTGTTCGACGAGTCGACTGAAGGGTGAGCTGCTGCATCCTACCAAGAACAACCTGTGAGGCGGGCGTCGGCACCATATGCGTACTTTCTAGCATAAGGATGACTGCGTCGAACTGTTTGATTATTTCCGGTGTGGCCACTTCCAGAGCCAGCAATGGGTATACTTTGAAACTTGCCTTGCGAGTGCCTTACCATATGCAGGGGGGGGGGGGGGAAGGTAGGCGAGATAACGTTCCTGAATTCACGCTAAGACAGATCAGATCCTCACTTCATCATCTACTGTAGATCACTCACGGCAGACATATCCCTGATACGCGAACAACATGATCTATGCATGATCTACACAATCAGGTCGCCGGGTGGGAGCCTGGTATTTTTTTTCTGCCTGGTCTAGGACACAGTTCTCTAGGTGGGGTCTGTGCGATACCAAACCAGTGAAAACATAGTACGTACCACCACAACGGCATACCAGGTACAGAGGGTCTACCTGGTAGACGCTCTCTATATATGTAGATCTTTGTATGTCCACACCGATGTGGGCAACGAGTGCAACACCGTCGTGTGCTGCTTGCGGGAGGAAAACATGCTACCAAATACTAGTATACCAGTCTCGGCTCAGGCTCGTCAAGGCCTCTTTAGGCCATGCTACTTCGGACCACCCATTCATTATTCAACTAACACTCAAACTTCCCCTACATAAATTGCCAGACTGGTGTACTAGTAATATGAATATAACGAGTACGGAGGGGCTAATGTTGTAATCAGCACCCACGATGGACAAAAAAATCACGTATCCCATTGCTTTGTTACGATTATTGAGGCCCCCGGTAAAAGCTCGAGTGCAAGAGGCGATCGGCCAAAAAGGGGTCAAAGGGCGGTCTCCTATCAAGAGGCACTGTACTACTCTGGGTGATGTGATAGGACTGTAAACATGCGATACGTTTGTGTGAGGTGTCTTGCATGCGTGTGGCAGGTCCGTTTCGTGAAAACGGCCATCAGCGACAACAGCGACAACACAACAGTAGCAAAAGCAGCAGTAACAACGAAAACAACGACGAGACAACACCAACAACGTCAACAGAAGAAACACAACAACATCCCCCGCCCACCGCTTCCCAACCCCCCCCCCCCCGACCCCAACGTCACCCCCCCTTCCGTCTCTCACCCCCCCACATCACCCAACCCACTTGATTTGGCCAGCCAAGTTTCCCTTGCGGTCGTTAGCCGTGAACCGGAAGGTCTTCTCCACCAACTGCCTCGCGTTTTTAGCGACCTCGTCATCGGGGTCACGCGAGGCCTGGTTGCTAGCACTAAGGGAGTGAAACAGGTTCGCGTCATCAGCCATGGGTTCCATCTTCGACGGAGCACCTGGTAGGTCAAGGGAGTTTACCCGGACCCGGTTGCACATAAATAAGCGCATCATCATGAAAGAGGGACAGGGGGAAGGGAGGGAGGGAGGGAGGGAAGGAGGGAGGGAAGGAGGGAGACTAGCGCGAGTTAGGATCAGCGTAAAAATCAGAGGAATGCAGAGTACGAAGAGAGTTACGGCTAGGGATGAAGCTAGAAAGATAAACCAGGTAATATAGAACTACATACTTAGATCACAATCCCTGAGCGTGCTCGGTTGGTGCATCCCTGGCCTCTCAGAGCTCCCACTTCCAAACCGCCTCCTTTCATTCCTTGCCGGACCTTTCCAGCAGTTCTTGGTTTTCTCGGTCATTTCTTCCTTTTTTTTTCTTTCGTTTCGTGTGCGTGCGTGCTCTCCGAGCACGGCATCGCGGGAGGACCCGGCACCGTCGCGGGTGCCAGCGGGTGCTGGCGGGTAGAGGGGGGGCTGCAAGGAGCGCGGTCGCCGCTTTCGTGCCTAGGCGTCGCGTGTGCCTCGAGACACGAGGGATGCATGAACGGGCTTTGTCTGGCTTCGATTTATGATTGTTGATAGAGTATGTACGAGTTTATAAAGGTCGTTCAGGAGGGCAAGATACTATTCAAGCGGTGCTTATTTTTGCGACCACGCTGAAGTTGAAAGAAGGAGGTGTGCAGTTCGAACACCAACGTTATCGAGCTGGCGAACGACGGCCACGGTGAGCACCGGGCTTCACGCGAGGCGGGCGACGGGGCTGATTGTGGCAGAGAGTGATATAAGCTTTACCCGGACCGAATCGGTAGCGAGGTGGTCGCGAGAGGGGCAGACGGCGTACGAGGCTGAGAGAGAAGCTCTTCTGTGCAGTTTTTTTCTTTTCTTCTTTTTGACCGGGTGCAAGGTGCTCCAATCAGGCAGCTTTTCATTACTACTTGCCGGACCTTTCCAGCAGTTCTTGGTTTTCTCCATTTCTCTTGGCACGTCCTTTCTTCCTTTTTTCGTCTTTCGTTTCGTGTGCGTGCGTGTACTCCGAGTACGGCACGGCGGGAGAGCCCGGCGCCGTCGCGGGTGTCAGCGGGTGCTGGCGGGTAGAGGGGAGGTTGCAAGGAGCGCGGTCGCCGCTTTCGTGCCTAGGCGTCGCGTGTGCCTCGAGACACGAGGGATGCATGAACGGGCTTTGTCTGGCTTCGATTTATGATTGTTGATAGAGTATGTACAAGTTTATAAAGGTCGTTCAGGAGGGCAAGATACTATTCAAGCGGTGCTTATTTTTGCGACCACGCTGAAGTTGAAAGAAGGAGGTGTGCAGTTCGAACACCAACGTTATCGAGCTGGCGAACGACGGCCACGGTGAGCACCGGGCTTCACGCGAGGCGGGCGACGGGGCTGATTGTGGCAGAGAGTGATATAAGCTTTACCCGGACCGAATCGGTAGCGAGGTGGTCGCGAGAGGGGCAGACGGCGTACGAGGCTGAGAGAGAAGCTCTTCTGTGCGGTTTTTTTCTTTTCTTCTTTTTGACCGGGTGCAAGGTGCTCCAATCAGGCAGAAAATTATTACACGAGAGGGGACGGGGATTTTTTTCGCTTTCCGAGTTTTCGGTTTCATTTTCATTGTTTTTGCTGCTGTGCCGTGCTGTGCTTTCGCCTTCTTCCTACATACGAGTACAGACATAAGAGTATATCGAAAGAAGAAAATAAGTACAGACAGCAGTATCCTACCTGGGGTATGTACGTACGTACGACATCCGCGACGCGAAGCGCATATGTGGCATTCGAGCTGGCGTCGGAGCTGTTTGTTCCTGAAGCATGGCGGCGGGACTCTTGGCATTATCAAGTCGCCGGTTTGCAATTACCACCTAAACTCAATCGTGGACCTCTGTCACTTCGCATAATTTGATGTACTTTTTTCCTTCCAGAGCGAGCGTAGCGGGCGGCGTAGGCCGCCCGCGGAGCGAAGCGCCTTGTACTCCGTAGCTATTTAGACCATCGTCAACGAAGATATACATGTCCAACAACTCCTTAGCACCAATGCGCACTTTTCTTCAGGCAGGGGTATGCGATACTCGAAATTACGTTAAAAGAGTTCATCTCCAAAGCGGTTATACGTGAAATAAAGAATTTCAACTTCAAAAGTTCTTTGATTCTTCAGCGTCGATTAAAGGCAAGAAAAAAAGTTATTCGTTCATTTTTGGGGGTTCATTTTTTGCAGCTCAACTACGTCCACGGATTCGGGGAGCTCAGGCAAGTTCCAAGGTCAGCATTTTTTCCCATTGAACATGCACCGGTGTCAAAATTTGACGGAGATGCTGGTGTACAACAGAGGCTGTGATGTCATCTTTATACTTTTCTCGCGTGGAACCTGGTTCATCATTTTTTTAAAAGAGAAAATATTATTTTTGCCATTGACTACCGCTGCTATTTTTTTTGGCTCTAGCAAACCTAAAGGTCGCGATACATTCATGGTTTTGTCAATTCAGGTCCTTTTTTAGCCGATTTTGGCAAGATATTGGGGTGTCGTTTTAGTGTCCGCTCACATATTACTCGATTTCAGTATCGGATTATTGTTACTTTTTCTCGACGGTGTCGGATTTCCCATAGCCTTGGGGTGATCAGCAACGCCAAGTCAAGCAGAGCAGAGACATATTTCAGAACGAGAAACAAGACGAAAAAAAAACTATTACCATGGTGTACAGTAATTGCAACAACAAACGGCAGCGTCAAACCTTTTGGTCTCACCAGCAACAATGCGAAGAGCCATCTCCGCCACCTTCTCCTCCTCCTCTTCTTGGGTGCCTTGCGACGGCATGTTCCTTCGTTCCACGTACACGCACCTGCAACGCAACACCGAAAACGTGCAGCACATTGCGCAAGAGTCAGCGAGGAACGGGGGGAGGAGGGAGGGAAAGAGGGGGGGAGGGAGAAGAAATATAGAGGGAGGGAGGGATGGAGGGAGAGAAAAGTGGGACGGAGACAAAGAACGCGCCCGAGACTAGAGACAAGAGCAAAACCCACAGACCAAAGAGACAGCAGGGAAACAAGGACAAACCGCCACAGCCACAGGAACAGAGACAGGTACACAAATTGCGCCGCTTCTGAAGCAACACGCTGTAAACGCCCGATCTACATGGCGCCGCTTACGAAGTATATATTCCAAGCTTCCCGCCCGACCGCCCGCCCGCCCACCACCCGCCAAACTTCACACATCGCGCCGCTTACGTGATGGTATGCTCCCCGACATTCTGCTCCATGGCGTCTCCCTTGGGCTTGAATATCTGAGCGGTGGGGCGGCCGATGCACTCGGGTGCACCAACCGGAAGTTTGTACAGGTTGCTGAGGGTTCTCGACCTGGACAGCAAGGAAAAGATGTGGGAAAATTGCAGCATGGGATAGAAATAGGGAGGGGGGGGGGAAGAGACAGCGGAGCCGGAAAGGGTTGGGGGGGGGAAGTAGGACGTAGCTGTGACTTGGGGATGCATTCGTTTTGCCACTGCAAACCCTGGGACATCATCCATCTACATCTCGCCGCACCCGGTAGAACCCCCTGGGCCTGATTCCGCGAAACCACCACAACCTCCTCAGGGTATCTACAAATAGCACCTCAAAACGCCATCTGCTCACCCCCCTCCCCTCCCTCACCTCTGCACGTATCACCCCCCCCCCCCCCCCCCCCCCGCGTTCACCACCCATAACTCATCTACTACTCCCCTCCCCTCTCCAGCCTCGCACCCACGCGACATAAATCCGCCCCCCGCCCCTCCCCTCACCCCGCGGGCCCTCCCAAGTTGGTGATGGCAAAGGTGACAGTCTCGGCGGGGGGCACGAAGGGGGTCTCATTGTCAGTATCCAGCCAGACCACCAGGGTCGGCAGCGGTCCGTCAACCGAGCGAATCACCCCCCTCCTCCGCCCGCGCTGGCCCATCACCACCCCAAGAGGTACAGCCTCTTCCAGAGCCATCTGCTGCCCCTTGCCGCCGCCACCACCACCACCACCGCTACCGTCGGATAGGGCCGATATCGTCGCCAGGTTAACCTTGGTAACGGCGGCGGTGCGAAGCCTCATCCAGCGGATGCACGCCTGGACAATGGGACGGGGACGGGACGAGAATCAAGTGTTTTTCTTTGCAAGTATAATTTGTTCGACGACTTAACGCAGCTTCAACAAAATGGTTGACAGTGGATAGTCCACGCTAAGTTCTCGTTACATTAACCATCTTCATTTCCAGAAATTTCCCAGGCGGTTGGGGCTCGGGCTATATGGGGTTAAAAAACAATTATAATATTTCAACCATTGTGTTGAAGCTGGGTCACGGTCTATACAGCCCCTCGCCCTGTCTCGAAAGGGATGCGTGGTCAACGGTCAAATGACCAAGGCGAGCAATATGAATACTCACCCCCCCCCCTGCAAAACAAGCACACGTACCTGTTCAACTCCTTCCAGCTCCGGGCCGCCCTCGACCCTCACCACCAGCTCCAACCCTTGCTCTGCGATCCTCGCAGCTCGCTCCGCTGCCGCAGCCGCCGCGCGCTGAGCCGCGCCCCTCCCCATCGGGCTCACCCCAGCAGGGGTCCCCGCTCGAGAGGGATCCTGCATCTTCAGGTCAAACACAAAACGCGGCATAACTAGTACCGGTTCGTGGGTGGCCCGCTTGGACAGGTCTTTTCGGGCGGGGGACGCGGCGGAATTTTTCCTCCCTCCCCCGCCGCGTGACGGAGTGGCGGCTGCGCCGGAGGAGGAACCGGAATTTGGTCCATCCTCCTGCCTAGTTACGATAATCTTGACGCCCCTCGTAGGAAGCGTGGCGTCATTGCCTGAGGCATCGACGAGGCTAACCTCGAGGTCGGTCACCTGGCGATGGCGGTGGGGAGGGGGGGGGGGGGGGGGGAGGAGTTAATAAGGGGGAAGGGAAGGGAGAAAGGTCAAGGAAGAGGGGCAGGGAGGAGCGGGGGCGTACTGCGGGGGGGGGGGGGAGGGGGGGTACTCGATAGGAGAGATGTACTTGATCTCATGCATAGCCGTAGCCGTATGACGGGGGGGGGGTGAAAGGGTGATGGAAGGAGGGGTTGGGGAGGGGCGTGATGAGGGGGCGGGGGGGGGGGGCGCCGCGGCGGTAAACGTCTCTAAACAGGCAGCCACCCGTATGACGCAGCCACCCACATCCCTTCCTCTCCATGTGTATGCGGCGGTACTCCCCCCGCCCTCCCGCCCGTTAGATATATACCTACTTCGAATACCAGGTACCAGTATACGATATGGGTTGGGTTGGCGTCGGTTGGCAATGACGCTGTGAAACACTGAGCTAGATAACCAGGGTTCTAATTTTTTTCATTTCTTTTAGAGGTCACCATGGCTGGCAGTCGAGTCACAACATGGCTTGGTGGAGGATATTTCCTCCGCACAAGGTGACCGGTCGTACCACGCTGTGTGTTTATGGCAAGGCACCCACGAGGCAGTTATATAGTCTACCCATTGCTGTCTCTGGAAGTGGCCACACCGGAAAACAAATCAATTAATTCGACGCTGTCATCCATACGTAAGAAAGTCCACTTCACAAGCGGTTCTCGTTGGGATGCAGCTCACCATTCATGCAACTCGCCGAACACCGCACGGCGCTTCGTGCTTGGTGCAAGCAATGTCTATCTGGTCGGTGACAAACCCGACATGCTCCGTCCGGGCGTTGCACATAGGGAAGCGAGGGTACTATCATACGACTACGGCCATGCATGACATGAGTGCACCCCCCCCCCCCCCCCCTCCTTCCCCCCATCCCAATCCCCCAACCCCCCCGCACACATCCCACCGTACCCACCTTGAACCCCGCCAGTTGGGTCGCCCGGATCTCGCTCGAGTACTCCTCCACCCCCAGTTTGGGGGAGCGGATCAGCACCTTGACCGGAGGGCCCGCCTTGATCGACACCGGCAACCTCAGCACGCGCACCTCGCTCCCCCCCGCGCTTCCCCCGCCGTCGTTCCCACCCCCCCCACCCCGTCCCGCCTCCGCCGCGCCCCTCCCCGCTCCAGCTCCCAGATGGTCCACCCCGTTCTCCAGGCCGCCGCCATCGCCGAGCGCGCCGGTCGGGGACGCGATGAGGAGGTGGCCCCCCTCGGAAGGCGGCCCGATGAGATTGAGGGCGCGGGGGAAGTGGAAGAGCCCCCCCGGCTTGGCTGGCTTCGCCAGCCTGCACCGACCTTCCGGCATGACTGTTTTGGTTGTGCGGTGTAGTGGGGGGGTGGCGTGGGCGTGAGTGCGGGTATGAGGTGGGGTGGCGGTGTGGGTGCGGAGTGGGGGTGGGTGGGTGGGTGAGTGTTTGAGCGTGGGTGCAAGTACCTTCGTACGAGGTGCATGGGTTTTCCCACCAAGACACGCGAAAAAAATGAAAAATAAAACGCTGGATGGGTGGGCAACCTACAGGGCAAGGCTGGTAAAACGAGGGCAGCAGGGAGCCGACATTAATGAGTGAACACAAATACGAGCATATCATCACCAGGGATAGATGTTTTTCGTAGTAGGGGAAGGGTTATAGGGATAAGGGTCGGAGCAGGCGCCTCGTTCATGCCCTCAGTGCCGTGTACTTACGGGTGACGTTCGGCATGCCCTCGAGGGTGATCTCGGGAGCTCTCATCGCGTCCTTGACGAGGTTTCCGTACTCGTCCACGGGGAGGAAGCCCTTCACTACCTGCCGTGTGTTGTGATTTTCCAAAACCATTGGGCGATCGGGACGCGATGTGATTGATGGATCAATTGGGTCATTGGTTCGTTGGTTGGTACCCTGGTAGGTTGATCGACGGATGGTCTCGTCTATCAACAGTTCGATAGGTAGATGGGTTGATTGACCGAACAAAACCCTCTTGGGATTTCAAAAGGGAAAACAATGAAGGTAAACAGTGGCTAATTACAGCAACGGCCTGCGGCGTGATTGAAGGATGACAACAAACCGGTGTCCTACGGTAGTGACAACGCTAGGAGCCGTACGGCAGCACGGGCCCGGCATGGTCCTACCCGCACTACGGGGCGCCCAAGCTTCTCCACACGGCTCATAACACCAAAATAATATTTTCTAGGTCGCTATCTCGGGGTTAAAAGAGGCTGAGTGATTGGTTGACCCATTGAAAACACTGTACGCTGCCCCAACAACACCCCACCACACCCTACCCCACCCCACCTCGCCAGACACAACCGAACCCACCCCACACCCAAACGTCCCACCTTTGAGAAGGCGGCATGGCACATCTTCGCGTCCTTGCATCCAGACGTCATCTCCAGAGGTCCAGGGCTTTCCGAAATTTTGCCGTTGTCCGTCCGCACTGCCATCCAGCGGGCCACCGGTCCTGGCAAGCGCCAACACAGAACGGGACACCACAAAAAAACACAACCAACACACAAACCAGAAAACACCATGAAAACGAGTGATAAAAGACGCTGTGACGGGGGAGGGGCAAAGTAATACATGGTATTAATAATCAGAACCCACGATAGACCCGAAAAAAACATGTATCCCCGTATGTTTACACACCATTTTTGGTTATGATGACTAGGTTTTCCCCGCATATGAGACCGCGGTCTGACCCTTGGTTGACCAACGCCTCCGAAAAAAGTAGAACCGGGTGTACTAACACCAGAATACGCGTGGACGCTCCCGCAAGAGACCGGTCTCTTGACAAACGGAACGTCTTTGAGAGCGATACGTAGGTTATCGTACCTCGTACGGCAGAACGACATTCTCGGGGGGCGTTGCTTTGACAAAAGAGAGAATGGCATGTTTGACATTCTCGAAACCGTGTTAGCAGCCCCGACAGGCAGTTCTTAAAGCAATCAATCAACGAGTGCAAGTGACAACATGGTTGAGGTGTACCAGGTATTTGACTAAAAAAAAAACCACCGTAATAACCCTAAACCCCAACACCAACCGCCTCGGAAAGTTCTCATAATTCTCTCGGAATTAAGACGTATTGAGTATTTAGTGTGGGTTATCAATCATTTGGTCGAAGTTGGGACAAGCCGTATCATTTGTGACTTTCATGGCATTCACGATGAATATAGAACACGCGCGGCCGAAATATCGCGCAGCCCGCGAAGCTGATTATATGGGCCCCTGAATCGGTCGAATTCACAGCTGATGAATATGTAAAAATGGTTTCCATGTTTTAGAAAAAACACTACAGCCAACTCCAGTCCAAACCCCAGCCCCGTCTCTGACCTGCGTGCACAGCAAGCGCGAAAGTAGCCGAGAGCGTCGTCGTCGCCGCCCCGTCAACACCCCTCGGCTTCACAGACACCTTGGCGTGGTGGATGCCGCCCTCTAGCCTCGAGAGTTGGGTCGGCACCTGCGCGAGTGGGGTAGGGTGGGGTGCGGTGGGGTGGGGTGGGGTTGGGTAGGGTGCGGCGTGTCGATCGCACAGCATAGCAATCGCCGTCAACTAATCGCCAACCCACGAGCAAGCAAGATAAGTAAGGCAAGCAAGGCAAGCAAGGCAAGCAAGGCACGCAAGGCACGCAAGGCAAGCAAGTCACGCAAGGCAAGCAAGGCAAGCAAGGCAAGCAAAGCACGCAAGACACGCAAGGCATGTACGGCAAGCAACGTACGCGAGGCACGCACGGCAAGCAAGGCACGCAAAGCAAGCAAGGCAAGGCACGCGGCAAGCAAGGAAAACAGGCAAACCAGGCCAGCAAGGCAAGTCAGGCCAGCAAGGCAAGCGAGGGAAACCTAGGCAAGCGTGGCAAGCGAGACAACTTATGTTTTTGGTACGGCGGGCGATCGAGGGTTGTTGTACAAGGCGTTTGAATTATCCCCAAAAAATGACAGACGCACGGGGAATTACAGGGAGACGGGTATTGATGGCGGAAACGGAAGGAATAACATAACTCCCCACCCCACCCCACCCTACACCCCATTCCATACTTCCCGCCAGTGCTTCAGTCACCTTCAAATCCGGCAAGCGATCATACCCCCCTCCCCCTGCCTTGCCCTTGCCACCGCCCGCTCCGGCAACAGGCCAGCGCCACGAGGTTTCCCAGCTGCAGGTCACCGCCTCGTTGTTTGATGCCTGGAGCACAAGCCCAACGCCAAAAGAGCGAGAGCAAGAGCGAAAACAAGAGGAACACGAGCAAGAGGAGGGGGTGAGGGGGGGCGTACTCATTTGTTGCTTGCACTAGTCACTTGACGATGACCAAGCATCCCTTTCGAGACGGGGGAGGCGTACTGGGGGTGTACTGGGGGTAAGGCGACGGAAGCGAAACGCACACCGGCGGGGGGGTGGGAGGGAGTAGGATGGGGGGTATTGAGGGGCCCGTGGCGGGAAGCGCAGAGAGATGGGGGAGGGACCGGCTGAAGGCGAACCGAACGCCCGGGCCAATGGCATCGCCCCTAGCCGATATCGGCATCCGTCTTCATCTAAACGCATTGGCAGCACAATAAACGACCCCCCACTCCAATGCTGCCCACCAGCACAGTTACCAGAGTGTGTAAAACAACCAGTACAGTTTACCACACACCTGGTACTCAACAGTTCCCATTCAATGGTCGAACATTGATGCTGCGCATTGGTCAACACACACCAGCCCAAACACACATGTTTGCACCCTGCTTCCGCTTGGCACCCCCGTCCCACACCGACCTGATCCCACCCGGACCTGAGCCCTCCAAACTGACCCTGGGTAAATAATTAGCCGTCAGCAGCACACCAAGCAGTCTGATCCCACGCCGACAAAACTCGAGGGTCGGCCACATGTAGCAAAAACAAATGTGGTAATCTACCCTCAAAACAACCGTTGCCTTCACACACCCCCCGCGCCTGGCGCAGGCAATGTCTGCCTGGTCGATGAAAACTTGACGCGCTCCGTTCCGGCATTGAAGGGATGCGGCGGTCTATGGTAATCTGACTACGGCCATGCATTACATGAGTACACCCCCCCCCCTCCCCTCCCCTCCCCTCCCCTCCCCTCCCCGCCCCTTCCCCCCGCAGCCAAGCGCTCCTTGAATGCCTGGAGCGCCCGATCGCCCGTAGCATTTCGCCTCCCTCCCCGCTCCGTCTCGAAAGGGATGCGTGGTCAACGGTCGAGTGACTTACGGCAAGCAACTAATGAGTACGCCCCTCCCCGGCCCGAACACCACGAAAACCAACACTCAACAACCGACAACCCACAATACGTCACGCGCATACAACTTGGCCCAGCTTGGGCGAAATGGTTGATAGTCCACACCAACTTCTCGTGACATCAACCATCTTCATTCCGAGAAACTTCCCAGGTGGTTGGGGTTATACCTGGTAGGATTTTTTATACGGGTTTTGAAGTCAACCATACTTCGATGATTTCGCTGAAGCATGCACACACGCGCATACACGAACACGTTTTTTTTTTAAACATACACAAGTATTACCGGTAGCAAAAGAGCGCACACTAAACATAAAACATGTGGCGGCACGGGCAGCTATACACGGTACATTAGTATACGTATACACGTTTGGCAAAAAAACGAGGAAACAAAAACAGTTACAGGGCGAAACTGCACTCGCGTAACGGAGCACACGTACACTACACTGCAACCGTCACTCAAAGATGCTGCAACAGGAAACCGGGCATTTTGAGCGCGTCAAGGCCTCTGTAGGCCGTACTCTACTGTTTTAGTGTAGTCGCGGTTCCCTCGTAGCATGCTGCCCTCCGCACCTACAAACCCCACAGAGGCATCCGGTCCCTGGCCCTGGACTGTGCCCCACGTGCAAGGCAAAAACAAACCACGCAGCAGCCGGCGGAAAAAAAAAGAAGAGGAGAAACCACCACCCGCCCACCTCGAATGTTTTCTTGCCCACCACAACCTCGGCGCCCCCCTGATCATACAGCTTTATGTGCAACCCCGAGATAACGCTTCCGGCCGAGCAGACCCGTATCGCGCCACCTTCCCCCGCCTCCGTCTCCTCCGCCACTGCCGCTGCAGCCGCCGCCGCCGCCGCCGCCGACGCCTTAGGCGATGCCCTAGGCGATGCCCTCGCGGCTGCCCCCCCCCCCCGCCCCGCCCCTCCTGGGATAGCGCCCCAAGGTATGCCGTTCAGGCAGACCACAGCGCGGACGGGGTTCTTGTTGGGCTTGACGCGCACTCTGCAAGAGGCGGACGCCACCTCAGTCTCTTTGACGCCCTCTGGGGGTTTGGCAGAGAAGGAGGGGGAGGCGGGAGGGAATGGGAGTGGTGAGGTGGGGGCGGGGGTGATGCCGTGGGGTGGGGAGGGGGGTGTGGAGGTATAAGCGGACGGGGGAGGGGGTGGAGGAGGGGGCTCCTGTACTACTGTCTTGTTTTTATCGGTGGAAGGGGGAAGAAAGGAGCAGGCGAGAAAAAAACACGACAGTGCCGTCCCTTGGTGTTTGGTTTTGTTTTCTTTCAAGGGAAGAAGGCGGAGAATGGCCATCGCGACAGATCGCACCCGCGGGACGAACCTGTCCGAAGTGGTCTGAGCTTCTCGAGAAAACACCCCACCTACATCCCAACCCCCCCCCCCGACCGAAAACGAGCGCGATCAAAACAAAACGGGCCTCAACCTTTGTCTACAGTCCGCGGCGACGCCCCTTCCCCCCCCCGAACCGTCCCTCCTGCCCACCTCACTGCCACGCCCCACCCAACCCGGCATTTTCGGCCACCCCTCTCTCCACTCTCTTACTTTTGCCACTCCCGGTGCGAAGCGTAGCTTCGACCACGACCAGCTCGCCCTCCTTCTTCAGGGGCTTGTCCCAGTTGACAATGAGGTTGTCGAACGTCGCCGATCCCTCCGCCACTTTCTCCACCGCCGGCCCAGATAATTCGGGCACCTCTTCGTTGGAGGCCCCCTCGACCGCAGCCGCGATGTCGAGGGTCACCTGTCAGGGGTAAGGGTAAGGGTGACGGCGAGGGTAAGGGTAAGGGGAGGGGTAATAGGGTTACGGGAAGGGTGGACGTATGGGTAAGGGAAAGGGTGAGGGGGAGGGGGCTAGGGTAACAGCGTTAGGATGGGCGCAAGAGAATTTTCAAGACCATTGGTTGTCGTTGTTGTTGCTGTAGAGGGGAGGGAGGCAAGGAGGGAGGGAGGGATGAGAGGGAGAGACTGCGGCAAAGGCAGAGACAAAAAACAGACCAAACAAACAAACGAAAAACATCCCGCGGTTTGCGAAAAAACGTCGCATCGTCACCGACCCGCAAAAAAAGTATCAACCAACCGCTCAACCAACCAAAGAAACGTCGAAACACCCAAAAACACCTCAGCAACAAACCAACAAACCAACAAATTAATAAATTAGTCCACCAACTTTGCGCGTCTCGTTCTGAAACGGGAACCAAGCCCCCAACCAACCGAACAACAAGCCAACCAATCAACCAACAACCAACCAATCACCGAATCGACCAACCAACGGTCCACGAGTCGTTTTGGAGCGGAACCAACAAAAAAACAAACACCTAACCAGTCAACTGGCAACCAGCCGTCCACGTCTCGTTCTGACGCGGCACCGACCAACCAACAGACCAGCCGATCAACAACCGGCCACCACACCAACCAACAAACTGACCGACTAATTAACCAACCTTCCACGTCTCGTTGTGAAGCGGCGCCGTTCGGTTCCCGTTTGTGTCCATCGTCGCAAACTCAAACGCCGGGAGCTTAGCCCCGGCTTCGGTAGTCACCACGGAACCCCCGCCCCCATCCTTTGCCCCGGGCTCAAGCAGCACCAGCTCCGAAGGACGCCCGGGCTATCGGAGAACAAATAAAGAAGAACGAAAATAAAACAGGAAAAAAAAAGCCGTGGGTTGCGTGGAGCCATGGCGGCCGTAGAAAAAAATGTGCAAGACGTTGGGGAAAATGGAGGAGGGGTTGCTGTTGTACGGCGCGGCAGCGGGACAACTAACGTACCTGGCACACCATACACTGTATGCGAGGCTTGAGAGGTTTGAGCTTGAACTTGACTTGAAATTTAGTCTCTTACGGCCGGCTATGTACAGAACAGACAGTGCTGTGCGAGTGTTGCAGTTATCATCAAACCATTATGTGTACTCAACGGCCCAACGCCCCCCCTCGCCTCCTTTTTCAGCATTCCAGCACACGCCTACGAGTATCCCCCCCCCCCCCCCCCCCCGATGCAACCACTTCTCATCTCGGTCAGCAATCCAGCACACTTCTCCCCCACGCCTTCTCTTGCTCAGCAATCCACCATACCCCGTGCTCTCTCATGCCCCCTCCCCCCTTTCCTCCCACCTATCCCACCCCTTCCTCTCAGCTCCCCCGCTACACCACACATTACCATATCACAATATGTATCCCCAAAGATAACGATACCTTACCTCAAACTTCAGGCCAAACGTGCTCTTGAACTCCTCCTCGTCGTTGTCCTGCTGCCTGTCCTGCTGCATGTGCGCCACCACCGTCACCTCAAATCCTAGCGTGCGCCTCTCGTACGCCTCCGCCGACAACAGAACTGTCCGTTTCGGCACCAGCTTCCACGAATGCTGCTCGACCATCACCATCACCACCACCACAATCATCAACACGTCGTGGCCGCCACCGCCGCGAAGAGAAAAAAAAGGCAAAAAAAAGCGGGGAGAGGGTCGAGGAAGAGGAGGAGGAGGAGGAGGAGGAGGAGGAGGAGGAGGAGGAGGAGGAGGAGGAGGAGGAGGAGGGGCAGGAGGAAAAAGGAGGGGAGAAAAGCAAACAACGATGCGACGTGTTACACGGTGGTCGAGAGTTGAGATGCAGTGGTTGAGGCCAGGTGCAGCGCGCGCGCGGGGGGGGGGGGGGGGGGGGGGGGCGAGGGAAGCAAAGAAACGACGCTATCTTGTGTAATACAATATAGAGAGGACAAAATCGTCAACATCACCACCACCACCACCACCACCATCCCTCCCCCCCCACCCCTCTCCTCCACCACTACCGCCACTCATCTCACCTCATCGTACTCCAGCGGCCCATCCCCTTCGCTCATCAGCCGCCCCATCTGGTGCGTCGAGGACGAAGACACAGCGTGCACAACGTCAAACGTCCCCTCCTCCGAACACACCACCCTAACCGACTTGTAAGCTCTCATAGGGCACACGCACTTGCTCATGTCGCGCAGCTTCACGTCGAACGCTGGCAGCCAACACGGGTCTCCAATAGACACGTTCTGCACTCGTTGCGGGAGGGGGGGTAGGGGGCGGGGCGGGGCGGGGGCGGGGGCGGCATGAGAGACCACAATCTATGTTCTTGGAGTTTGTTCGGTCTGCGATTTGGCATACAAGTTTCAAGTCCTTTCTTCTTTTATCGTCTCGTTTTGGTCGTGCAAAACAATTTTGGCCGCGAAGTACTAAGCAGAGGATCAAGCAACCAACGTCAAGAGCGTTTGTGACAGAAGGAAGATTATTTGGCGTGTTACGGGAGGAGGGACTAATGGCAAAAATGCTTGGAAACCCCGGCGAGGGGGAGAGGAACAAGGGGTGCGAAGGGGGGGGGGGGTGTACTCGATAGGAGAGATGTACTCGATCTCATGCATGGCCGTAGCCGTATGACCATAGGCCCTCGCATCCCTACAACGCCGGGACGGAGCATGTCGGGTTTTCACCGACCAGGCAGACATTGCTTGCACCAAGCGCGAAGCGCCGTGAGGTGTCTGGCGAGTCGCATGAAGGGTGAGCTGCATCCTACTAAGAACCGCTTTTGAGGCGGACTTGCATATGGACGACAGCTTCAATTAGTTGATTTAATTTCCGGTGTAGGCATTTCCAGAGACAGCAATGGGAGTACTATGTAACTGCCTCTTGGGTGCCTTACCTTGAACACTACATGATGCGACCATTCCCAATTGTGCGAAGTAAAGATTCTTTACCTCGCACAAATGATCTAACTCGACAACCGGTTGTGGGTGACCGCCAAAATTAAAAAAAAAAAAAAAAAAACGGTACCCTGGTTGTCTAGCTCACGTAGTAAGCGGCATGTTTTACAGTGTCGTTGCCAACCGACGCCAACCCATCCGGTGCGAAGGGGGGGGGGGGGGAAACAAACGAGGCAGGGCACGATTGATAGGTACTTTTTTTGAGGACGCGCACTGAAAATCTTGAGCTACAGCAGTAGTTGACTTTCATGTCCGCGGCTGACGGTGTGTTTTATTAGCAAGAAAACCACGAGGCTTCGAAAGGAAGCGAGACGCCAGAACGGGTCGCTTTTCCCACACTTGAAACATACCAGATAAAGCACACGAGAAACAAGCAAGGGGTTCTCCATGCCACGTTATCTGCGTGTTTGCTGCGATGAACGTATCGGAGCTGAACGCCAGTACGCCCTAAGCACCTAGGTCTACCGGAGCAAACACAAAAACGCAAGACAAGCGGGGAGTACGAGTATTCGCGACAGACAGGTCTGGAAAAAAACAGACAGAAAGACAGACAGAAAAAAAAGTGTTTCGTACTGTATACGCATACAGACAACTCAATGACAGAAGGAGCGCCGACCGTCACTCATCGACTATGTAGACAACCGAACATCAATAGAGAACAATTTACAGATCAGATAGATCATCTGCAGATCATCCACCGACAATTCTCACTGCACGGTTTAGATATTCTAGGGCGGGTATATTACTGATCCGTATGATCTACTATAGGCCATGATTCCTGGGTTGGATACGTACTCACACAGATTTTTCACAACATATCCTAACGGCAGGTTGGGATCTACAGTAGATCATCTAGAGGATGGTCTGTCCGATGTGTGAAACGTTGAATCGATTGTTTCAGGCAGGACAAGCAGACGCAGCAATAGCACACTCAACCCTTGTAGAACTGCAGACCCATTTTGGGGGAAATATACTCAAGTTCTCAGTAGTTTGTCCCCTAAACGGGACTGCAGTACTAAAGGGCTTAAGAGGTTTCTGGGAAACGAAACAGCTGTGGGCCTTGCGCTGCCTACACTCTCACCGTCTCCCAGTCTTCCCCCTCCAGCACGAGCTTGGTCGGGTTGCCCGGGAGGACCGTGATGGTGCACATCACCACCAGGAGACGGGCGTCCTTCGTGTTCAACGCCGCCCCTTCCTTCGCCACGGCGACAGTCTGCAGCATCACGGCAAAACACATCATGAGGAAAAAAAACACAAAACACAAGTAAACGAACACGTGAAGAACTGAAAACAGACGAATGATAAATGAACGCCGCGGTAGTGGTGAGCGTGTCCAAACAGCTCTTCGGTACGCCACGCGGAAGACCGGCTAGCCGCAGATCAACGAACAACAAACTGAAAAACAAAAACAGATATTAACAGGACAAGGCACGACGATTAACACAAAACACAAACATGAAACCTGAAACATGCTGTTGTAATCCACGTTAGTTTTTCTCCTCCTTCGCCAACGTGACGGTCTCTATGTACACCATCAACATGATACGTGCAACCGAAACAAAACAAGCAAAAAACACAGAACACTTGAAATAAAATAAACGCCTTCTCTGTGACTATTTCCAACAATGTTTTGACTTTCCAAATGACCTCACTTTTTCGAACACTTTCAAGACATTTTCAACACTTCTCTGACTTACAAAAGAATACGAAGTACGTACACCGTACCTGGTATACCATGGTACGAAAACCGCCCCACCACCTACGAACGCTCTTCCACTCTCTCTCCGTCACTAACCCATCTGTACTCTCCGGGCTCCTTGAACGTCATCGGGTCGAAGAAGAACATCTTCTCGAACCTCCTGTCGGCGAAAGGCTTGGCGCATTTGCTCGGCATGGCGGGCTGCGCGAGGAAAAACAGGGGAAAACAGCGGGAATTGCCTAACCTAACCACCAATAGCGAGCACAAGGCGCCCCCGCGCGGACGATGCATTACGACATCACAGCATCACAACACCATTAATGGCACCAATTACCAATCGTGCGTACTAATCCCCCTTCTCCCTTGGTACTCGAAACTCCCCCCCCCCCTCCTCGCTCCGTCTCGAAAGGGATGCGTCATCAATGGCCAAATGACTGAGGCAAGCAACAAATGAGTACGCCCCCCCCCCCCCCCCCCCTCCGTACCTCATAAGTGCCTCGCCCAGTAGATTTCTCTAGGATAGAGTGAACCCTTAGGGCGGCGCCCTGCGGAATCTGGACAAGGACCTGCCAAGGCAGCGCATTTGTTCAATGGGGGCACGGCATACCCAGGGAAGGAGGGAGGGAGGGAAGGAGGGAGGGAGCGGGCGAGTTTTTAGATCGAGTTAACCCCTACATGGTGATGATCAACGACTAACCTGCTTTTATCCTTTTTCGACTCCGTCTCGGATTGCAACACCGGAACAAAAAAGAAGGCCGCAGGCCGCACGCGAAAATTACATACTAAACAAATACAGACGAGAACAAGAAGACCGAAAACAAAATAATAACAAGAACGAAAAAAAAAAACGAATGAAAAAATCCGCATAAAAAAAACGTCAACATGCGCAGAAACGCGTAGAGAACCGCAAAAGCGCAAAAACAAATTACATAGGCACATCAAAGAGCAGAAACGAAATAAAAACAGCGAAAAAAAATGCCCACCAAAACCGCGCTAAACGTGCACAACACAACAACATTTGCATTAAAAAGAAAAAAAAACGCCTCCATCTCGGCTCGTGTGTACCAGGTATATACAATTGCCAGCGTCTCATTTCTTCGTCCTACCTTCTTGTTGCCGTCCAAGACCTGAACCATGACCTTCGTCACCTCGGCCTTCCCCACCCTGCTCCAAGCGATGACAGGAGGATGACCAGGACAACGACGATAACAGGAGGATGGCGAGGACAACGACGTTAGGGATTAGGGGATAAGAAGTGGGGGGCGAGGGGGGGGCACGAGGGAGGGTGCGCGCGTCGAAACACGGGTCAAAACATACTATTATGGAGGCCCATAGATTTCAAGCCTAGCTTATTTACATTTTTTCGGATCTTTCCGGAATTGTCTTTTTCTTCAGGACATTTTTTTACCTCATTTTGTCGACGAAGCTATCTGCGTCTGGACTAAGTTTCGTGTATACCACGGCACACAGGAGGGCTACAAAGCAGCAGTTAGTATCGACGGAAAGCTGAGGACTTCAGCTTTCCAAAGATGCTACTTATAGCCGGAGCTATGATGTTGCGGATGCGCCAGAGGTAGGGAACGAGGGTAAGGGTGCCGATCTTTAGACGCACGCATCTCACGAACGATCAGGATTCCCGCAAGACGTACAGCACAATTCTGCGCCCCGTACTCCAAGCTTTCCAGATATGCCTTATACGCAAAATTCCGAGGTGGTCTCCGGTCTAAACATCTCCCCTCGTTAAAAATAGCAATGTTTTCACTGCCTATTTTTATCATCCCCCCTCTCGTCTTCAACCATATACCTACGGCTACAAGTAGTATCGTTGGAAAGCTAAAATCCCCGGCTTTCCGCCGGTTTTAACCACGAGTATATCGTGTGTATCTGTGGGTCTGTGCGGCTGCTGATACATTCACATGCAATATTTTCCTGAAGAGTATGATGGAAACAATTGCCCACAAAAACAATAATTCTAAATTGAAAAAACTCCTTCGTGGGCCTGAATACTATGGGTCTCCGCAATACGCGTACCGCATTGGTTGCGAAGGCAGCGGACGCAGTAGCAGCAACAACAGCAAACGGAACAGCCACAACAGCGAACGCAATGGCCGCAGCAGTCGTAACGGTAACAGCAAACCGCAAACGGTGTTGGTGTTGGTGTTGACGGTGGCGGCGGAAGTACAAAATATTGCTACATTTTCTTACAACGGGACGTCGAGCCACATGACTTGAAACCAAACGCTGTAGATCAACTTCAGGTGAAGGAGCGAACGTGAGAGCGCAACCATTATCCTCAAAATCACGACCCTCATCAACACGCTGAAAACATCACCACCACCGCAACCACTGTGGCCATCACAATCACACCACGAGTTTTACCTGACGGTAAGCCTCTTGGGGAGAGGTCGATCGGAGCCCACCATCATGACCTGAGTGCTCGCGGGCAGAAGCTTCCGGTAGGCCACCATGGCCTTGTCCCAGTCGTCGTCACTCATCGCCGACTGCAGGCCAAGGAAAACGATAACAGCGGTGGCAATGGTCACAGCACGTCAACACCGATGACAACAACACCACCTACGGCAACAACAGCAACACTAACAACCCCAACAACACCGACACCAACAACCAGTCGCCACCACGGAGCAGCCGACCAACCATTCAATCAACCGACGAACCAACCACGCACACCTCGGATAGATCATGATCTATCTATCTACAGATAGATCACAAACCCTCTCACTTGTCGCTGTGAGAGGTTCTGCAGGATCTGTATAGCAATAGATCCAACCCAAGACAAACATGCGCTAGAATAGATCATGCGGATTATACGGGTCTCAACCCGCAACAAGAGCTACTAATGTAGAGTATACTATTAACAGATCGGGAACATATCTGCCTTGAACCGTCTAGATCATGAAGTGGGAATGATCTGTATATGGCATGTTTGAGGTGTGCAACCATACAACAACTTCAACCAACAACACACACACGAACCAACCAATCAATCAACCAACAACCTCGACCAACCAACCCCCAAACTCAACCAATCGAACCAAGGCAACCAACAGACGGACACCAGTAGATACGCCCCAGCACCCACCTTTAGCGGGTCGAGTTCCGTGACGGGGTACAGCTTGGCGGACGAGTCGTCATCACCAAAAACATCTTCGGGACAGCGCTGCAGGCTGAACTTCCCCACCCCCCTCCCTTCCTCCTCATCCTCATCCACCTGGAAGCCCCGGTGTGCGTGTATGGAACGCAAGGAGAGCCGAGGGTGTCACAGTTTGCAGCTAACAACTAGTTTTCTTGTGGTAAAAGAACAAGCGCGGGGGGGCCTCGTATACGATGTTTTTTTTTTATCTTCCGAAAGGACCACGTCGATCGAAAACATACGAAGCATAATCTCAACGATACTCGAACAATACGACTGGTCATACGGTAGGAGAGAGGAAAGTTTTGGTTCAGGTACGCACATACTTGATCGATCTCGCTTCAAACGCAGAAGCCACGTTTTCCCCCCCGCTCGTTAAAAAAACGCATACTATGCGTTGGAAACCTCACCGGCAACACCATCACTTATTCTGTGTGTTGGATACCTCACCAAAAAACACCATGACCAACACCGCTATCAGCAACACCACCACCACCGCCAGCCGCGCCGGCTATGACTCTTTCAAAGCTGTGCTCGAAAGTCCGGGCTCCTGCCGGTGTGTATACCATCGTATATTCACTGTGTAATATCATACACTAAACATATACCTTGGTACCTGGTACCAGGTAGTCTACCTGGATAACATGCAGGAATAAAACGTGAACGTTATCAACTACTATCGTTGAATGGTAGTATACGTAAACGATGCGGAGGGAACAATCATCAATGAAGAAAAAAAAAAAAATCGACCTCGGTGAGGAAGTAGTTGATGACGCCGTAGACATTGGGCTTCATGAAGGGTAGCTTGACGCGGCTGTCGCCGACGAACGTCGCCCCTCCCTTGCCGAAGGTCATTCTCCGCCACTTGTCGTACTTTGAGTTCAATGCTGACGGGATCTTATCGTCGAAGCGGTACTCGATGTCCAGCGTCTGTCTTGCACGAAAACCGGACGGGCAAAAAAAAAAACGCAGGCGGGACACACAACATGTAAGTAAAATCCCTTTAGGACGGCACTCCCGTTTCGGGGACAAACTACTCGGAATTCGACTCAAGTATGTGTTCCTGTACAGCGCACTATATAGTAAAAGGGGTTGACAAGAGTATTACACAGGGACAACGTATATCAATATCAAGAGGAAAAGCCATGAACATCACAGAAACGCCTCCGCATCTTGACGAGTGGATACCGGAATTTTTTTTCATCCCATTCATTATCTTCGCACATCTTCTTCTCTCTCTCCTTCCAACTCGTAACTCAGATCCGGGGTCACATAGCAGGCTCTTCTCCCCCCTTCCCGCTACGGTACGTGCCTTCATTTTTTTATCGCGAGAAGATTTCAGCCTTTTCTTCCCTCGTCGACTCGCATCGAATTGTGCCTACCCACGCTGCAAGGCGCTCTCAACAATACAAAGCAATAAACGCTGAAAAAACTGCATGTAAACAAAATACCCATAATCGCCGCTACCAATAGTACTAATGTAAAACCAAAGCAAATCAACCCTCGCTCCCGCCCCGAAAAGAAACTATGAAATGCATGTGCGTAACCCTGAAAAACAGCTTTTTACCCAATGCCTTACCTCGTGACACTTGACGAGCCAATCTCGAAAATCTTTCTCGATATGCCGCCCCCTGGTACCCGGATAGATCACCGCCGGGTGCTTCGGAGGAACGTTCTTCGCGTTCAGAGCGGAGTGGAGGTCTCCTTCGTTGAACTGAGGCGTTCGTGTAATGGGCGGGGGCGGGGGGGGGGGGGGTTAAAGTTGGTTATGTGATGTTTTACGATTTTTCAGGTCTTGATCAGAATAACTACGAAACAGAAAGCATCAGTGGTTTTCGCGTGCTCGCCTGTAGCTTGAGCTTGTTGTTGCTGATGGGGAAGTGCCAATCGAAGAAAAGCATGCCCTTGATGCGCCGCTTCCAGTTTATGCCCAGCGCCTCCCGCTCCTTCTTTTTCCTGGAGCAAGTGACAACAAAAAACACCAACAACAATTGACATCAAACTACCACACAAAAATTGCAACAGTAGCAGCAGGAGCATCCACAGCAGACAAAAACTCAACAGCAGCAGCACTAGCATCCCCAACAAAACGATAGCATCACCATCTACAACAGCAATGGCAACGATGACAACCTCATCCACAACGCAGTAAGTATACATAATAACGGCAACATCGGCACCAACATCATAAATATCAACACCAACGACATCACCACCACCGACACCACCAGCATTCTACTCAACACAACCGCAAGCATGCCTGCGAAACAGTCACCGACACTCCAATACTGCATATCGCGTCCCACCGCTCGAGCATCCCGCGAAGGCGACAACAACAACAACACTTCTCGAAAAAAACTGCAAAAAAGGGTTTAACAAGAGGCGGTGATGGTGCCAACAGAAACGCTTGAAGCGGAGAGGTCGACGAGATAACGTCCCGCTGAGTAACACGTCGAGCAACAACAATAAAACGAACAATAAAAAAGAGCAAACAGCAAAACGAGCAGAAAATTATGTTGGCAAAGGCAAAGAAACACACAAAAAAAAAAAACACTTGTACTTGTAATAGCAAGCACAACGAGCAGACGACACGAGCAACTCTGAAAATAGCAAACAAAAACGGCCAAAACTCAGCAACAAAAGCCTCACAACAACAAAAAAGACAAACAACTCGTAAACAGAAAGCTCGAACAAAAACTTAACAAAAAAGCCAGAAACGAAAACCAAAAACTCACATAAACCAATAACCACCGAATCAATAAAAACTCACAGACGAAAAAACAAAAAAAAACTCAAAACTCCCAAAAAAAACGAGACCAAAACAACGCAAAAAAAAACTCACAGCTTTGGCAGCGGGAAGAACGACATAGCCGCCGCGTGGCTTTCAGGGACCAAGCGCCCCTCCCAAAACGCCTCAATGGTGGTCGACTCATCGTCTTCCTCGTCCTCCCAAAGCTGGGGCCTGGTCTCCTTGTCTCCGTCGTAAGGGTAGTAGTGGATAACCCCCTGGGGAAAGGTACAAAAAAACGGCAACGATATAAAACGATTGAGCAAGGAGAAGGGGGGCGGGGGGGGCGAGAACAAGTCGAGCCGTGAGACAGTACAAAAACAGCTTTAGAGGCAAGAGCAAGAAAAGAAGAAGGGGCAGCAGCAAGACAGGTTTTGCATTAAAAAAACCAACAAATATGATGCGGAAACAAAGCAGCGTCACAGCTGACAAACATTTCAAAACCGCAAAGCAGCAGCAGATATTCAAAGTTGTCGTACGATCAGCACGTTCACGCTTTTTTCCTCGTTATACGATTATACGATACCTCTGTATCCGCGTGACACCAGGTGCCTGGTACATTTTACTTCGTAGTGAGATACGCTGTGCGTAAGAGCAGCCGGTGTCGAGGCAAGTACAAACTCTCCACAGCCCCTGTGTGTGTGTTTTTTTTGTCGAATTCGTTTTGATGGCGGTCTGCATTATTGCACAACCTACTGCGGCTGACTCTGCCTCGCCGGGGGGAGGGAGTGCCTCCGTGGGAAAAAATCCTTTAATAACAGAGAGGGCATCAGGGGGGTACAGACATGAAAGAATTTACGAGAGTCGCCACGAAGCAGCGGAAGACGAGCTCTGGTGAATGTATTATCCCCCATCCCCGCTCCCTCGCTCCCCTCGTTCCCCCTCCCGAGCCGAAACCCAACCCCATACCTAATCGATCCAACCCTTCACCTAACCGACCAAACCACCCACCAAACCGACCAAACCCCCTCAAGAACCGACCCAACCCTCTCACGACCATGCGAAGCTGTCATCCATTGCAAGTCCGCCTCACAAGCGGTTCTTGGTAGGATGCAGTTCCTCCTTCGTACGACTAGCCCGGCACCTCACGGCGCTTTGCGCTTGGTGCAAGAGATCAATACCTGCCTGCTTAGTAAAACACGACGTGCTCCGTCCCCGCATTGTAGGGGTGCGAGGGTGTACGGCCATGCATGACGCGAGCACACCCGCCACGACCCAACCCCCCACCTAATCGAACCGACCCAACCCCCCAGCTAGCCACTCCCAATCCCCCCTCACCGTCACCGGGAGGCGCTGTGCTTCGGTGGGCTCACTCCTCACCGTCACTGGAAGGCGTTTCGCATCCGTCCGAGGATTCTGCATCGGGTGGAGGACCTCCATCTGGAACAGGAACGATGCTTTGGGCTCGGAGTTGAGCCTGTCAAGCAGCGGGCGGGGGGGGGAGGGGGGTTGCCACAAGGATTCAAGGGGAGGGGGGCGGGGTCCCATAAGTCGAAAAAAAACACTAAAAAACGCTGAAAAACAGACACAAAATATTAGATAAGGTAAATACGTAAAGACACGCTGTGCGTCGTCACACAGGAAAACACCCAACGATACACACGCACAAGGCAACACATCGAAAGTAACTGCCCCCGATCGCTATCCTAAGAGATAGATGGTGGCCACAGGCGGCCAAACAGGAAGAGGATAGTATTAGCAAAAACTTTCTATGTAATATATGGAAACAACGTAATGAGCGCCCAATTGTTGGAGGTGTCTCTATTAGGAGTAGGAACGGTGCTCCGCCTCGAAAGGGATGCGTGGTCAATGGTCAAATGACTAAGGCAAGCAACAAATGAGTACGCCCCCGCCCCCCCCCCCCCCCCCCCCCTCTCACTTCGCACTGATCCTCCTCACCCGTGCCCTACAGTAGTACCTGACGATCTGGGAACCACTTTTTTTTTGTGCAAGCCGCTCTTCAACAGATCCCGCCCCCTCCCCCCTCCCCCCCTCTCCTCCCCCCTTCAATCCCCTCCCTCTACCCTCTCCTTCTTGGGCAACGAACATATCATAATTCAGTCCTTCAACAGTCCCCCCCACCCCAACTTCGTCCCCTCTACAACTACAGCCATCCACGATATGAGTGCATGAGTTACACCCCCCCCCCCCCATCGCCCCCCGCCAAAAACAAAAACCCCATCCACACCTGCTCTCCAGGTCATCATCGATCTCGGTCAGGGGGGTCCGTTCCGCCACCTGCCCATTCCGGTTGCGCTCGGTGAACACTATCTCCAGCGAAGTTTGACCCGCGCTCTCGCCGCCGCCGCCGCCGCCGCCGCCGGCACCGCCGCCGCCGCCGCCCTCCTCCCCGACGTCAACGTCACTGGCCGATCCGTCGTCCCTGTCGCACGTTAATTGGCCGAGTTTATTTCGACCACGGCGCGTGTTGATTTGATTGGACGAGTGTTTCCTTATTGAACCGGGTTGATTGTTCTAAATCTTAACGACGACGCGCCTTTGGTGTACGATGCGTGTAATTAATTGCATGGTCGGCTTTTTCGACGTTGGTTGGTACTACTCGTACGCCGAGTTTTTTTTCGAAAACGTGTTCGTTGATTGGTCGAGTCCTCCCGAAGAAGTGCGGTCGGCACGTACGCCACTGCGAGATTGAGATCGATAGTGTTGCAAGCGAGCGAGGCATCACCGTGTCGTACAGACTATTGGTCGCCCCCGATTGACGGGAGAAAAGTAGTTATCAACCAACCCTTACGCAGTAGCCACCGCCTGCAACCGAACGACAGAACCAAATGAGTGATTTGGCTGCCTGGCTCGACTGAATGAATGACTGAATTGAAAAAAAGGATGAACTGAACTATTCATAAATGACTGCCCGACTGACTGGCTGACTGAACGCAAGGCTCCTCGTAAAAAAATGACTTGAATGACTGACCGCCAGTGAGATAACAAACTTAACTCCATACGTATACGATACGTTGCCGGCTAAACGTTATGCTGTACTTCTTCAAGGAATACACACCTTCGGATGCCGTCCGGGCAGTGCTCGGGGTGGAGATAGTAGTGGTACATCGAGGCCAGCTCCTTCTTCAGGAAGCCCTTCTCGTGGTCGGCAAACCACTGCCGCCGCCGCCCAAGCACAGCATAAAACATTACAAAACAGAAAACGAACAGCAGAAATAAGGAAAAAACGCAGAGCAGACGTCATCATCACCAGACGGGGGCGGCGGCAGAGGTCGGAGAGATCAAAGGTCAGGGTCAACTTCAAATTCAAGCTAACAGTCATGTGCAACTTCAACTTCAACTTCAAGGTCAATCTCAAGTCCAAATTCAAGCTAATTTGTACATTTGATTCAACTTTTCCTTTCGCTCTAAATTTCAAATTCAACTCAAACTTTCGATTGCAATCTCATTTTATTCTCATTTTCAAGTTAGTTTTCAATTTCAATTTCATCTTCAACTTTAAGCCTGAAATAATTTCAAGGTCAGGAGACGAGCAGGGGGGCGACTTCTTGTTTATGCTTTCGGTTTCCCTTGCACGGCATGCCACGACTACCGCAGTCACGCGTATGTGTGGGTACATGCCACGCATATGCGAGTACATGCCACGCGTATGAGAGCAACATGCACATTCAAACCACACGTTGCGTTTCCTTGCGTCAGAGTCGCGGCAACATCCAAGCGGTCCTGACAATTCTGGGAAGATTGAAGTCTGGTACGTAGCTGTTTTGAAGAAAAAAACAAACCTGACCGATACTTGACATTTTTTGCATAGGTTCCCTTTAGTCGGACCGCACCCTTTCATCCTGGTCACTACCCCCCCTCCCACCTCCCCCCCCCCGCCCTCTCCCTCTCCCTCCCGCCCTCCCTCCGTCCCTCCCTCGCCGCCCATTCTCCCTCCTGCCCCCCCTCCCTCGTTCTGAGTGATCCATCTCTCTAACCTCGACGTGCTGATTCCTAAGGGTCAGGACGATGTAGGTGAAGTGGTCCTTGCCGGACTCCTCCCCCCTCAAGCGGTCCATCAGCTCCTTCGAGGGCCCGTTCCGTTCCGCCTCCGGGTCCTGAAATCCAACACAACGCCATCACAAATTAACACAAAGCACAAGAGACTTGATGGAGCGTGTTTGGGCAGGCAAGGTAAGAGACATAAGATGATAAAAAATGGAGACGAAGGCAAGACACTAGACCAAGGCGATATCATGGTAAGGCAAGACAAGGCAAGGCAAGGCAAAGTAGGGCGAGGCAAGGCAAGGGCAAGGCAACGCGAGGTCAGGCAAGGCAAGGCAAAGCAAGGCAAAGCAAAGCAAGGCAAAGCAAAGCAACGCAAAGCGAGGCAAGACAACGGCTTCCTCATGAACACCGGCTCCCTTCCACCCCCGCCAAAAAAAACGCTGCCCTGGTGCCCGCTGCCCCCACCGCCAGAACACCCCCACCTCTGCTTTGCCCTTGCCCGCGTTCCTAAGCTTGATCTTGTCCTTGAACATGGCAACGTTGGACTCCGCCCGCCGTTCGAACTCGGCCTCGTTCATCACGAACTCGTACACGTCCGGTCGGCTCGCGGTCTTCGTCACCACCTTCCGAAAAAAGAAGAAAAAAAAAAGCGACAAAAAAAACAAAATAATATGAACGGAGCGGAACAGAACAACCAACCCACAGTAACAACCGGACAAACACAAGAAAACAACCAACTCACCAAAAACGATCAAACCAACGAACAAAACAAACCAACAAAAAAGCCAAAACCAACGGAACACGCGACCCAAAAAACACCAACAGCAGGGGCAGCGGTTACAGTGAGGGCAGTGGCTGCAATGAGGCCCGGCGAGGAACAACACACAACAACACGCGTCCGCCACGCAAGGGAAGGAAAAGTGGGACGTAAGGGTGCAAATCAAGAGCCGCCACAGCTCCCCGCCCATCCTACCTCCCCGCCTCCCTTCCTTCTTCCCCCCCCTTCCTTAAGATCGGTAACGTAAATGGAAGGAACAGCAGGACATGAGCGTAAGAACGCAAGAAGAAAACACCCCCCCCCGCCCTCCCCCTCCCAAGGGAAGCGGCCACACCGGAAAATAAGTAAACTAATTGAAGCTGTCATCCACGCGCAAGTTCGCCTCCCCAGCGGTTCTTAGCAGGATGCAGCTCACCCTTCATGCGACTCGCCAACACCTCACGTTACGCTTCGCAGCTTGGCGCAAGCAATGTCTGTATGGTCGGTGAAAACCCGACGTGCTCCGTCCCAGCATTGTAGGGATGCGAGGGTCTACGGTCATACGACTACGGCCATGCATGATATCGAGCCCACCCCCAACCCCCCCCCTCCCTTCCAAAAGACGGGAAACCCTTTGCCTCGCTCGCCCCCAAAAGGTGAGACGTTCCAAAACCCTCAAATCAACAACCGCACCGAGGTTATTTATCTACGAGTGTGCGTCACGACTGCCGCCTGTATCAGGCAGATAGGCCGTGGCTACGTACGGTGGGTATCCTTGGTGCCGATAAATTATGGGCCTACAGCCGAGCGCCAGAGGTGCCAGAGGCGCGACGGGGACAATTGAAAGCCTCCTCCCCGGTAGCTGACATTGGACCAGCCGTGGGTGGTACGAGAAGGAAGGAGGAAGCGTCCTACCGTGAAACCCTCCACCAAGGTAGCCAACTCTCACGTGGGTCCACCTGGTGCGAGTTGAGTACCTCATTGAAGGGATTCTCGGGAGGGCCCTTTCTTCTCCTTCTCGTACCCCCCACGGCAGACCCGAGGACAGCTACCGGAGGAGCAGGAGGCTTTCCCGTGCCGCCCCTCCGGCCCCTCTGGCGCCTAGTGGCAGGCCCACCAGTCTCGGCACCAAGTGTACCCAACGTACGCAGCCGCAGCCGATCTGCCCGACAAACGACAAATCGGGACGCTGTGAAGTTGCGTTCATCGCTGTGGTGTACCGCTGCAATGCTCCGTGAAGTTTTCAGCTTCACTCGCCCTCTTGTTCCCCTTCTCCGACACAAGCTGTCACAACACGTCATAGTCCGAACATCCAGCGACCCAAAGTCCGCAGTCTACTGTGGGGGGAGCCTCCTCACCGTTAGGCACGATCCGATGTAGAACCCCGCCTGGAGAGCACCCACGCCAAACTTTGAAATAAACCCGGAGCTAACGCCGGTAACAGGTTTCCAGAGAACAAAAAGGGGAGGAAGCAGGGGTGGAGTAAGGAGCCGGGAGAGAAACAAAACAAGCGGAGTGCGTATTGCAGCACGAGAGCGGAGGTGGGTTGGATGGACGCATGGCAGGAGGGTGGCATCGAAGAATAGATACAGACATAGACACAAGACACAAAACGAAACAAGAGCGTTCGAGATCAAGACAAGGCAAACACGGATGCAACAGGGACTTGACACAAGCTACACAAGAGAGATAGAGGAGAAGACAGGACAAACCGCGAGCGCTAGAGACCAGGGCAAGACAAGACGAAGAACATGCGGTAGAGATAAAGACAAGACAAAAAACGAACGCTGGAGACCAAAAGAAAGGACAAAAATGCGAGCGATCGAGACCAAATCAAGACGAAACGCAAGCGATAGAGATCAAGAGGAGACAACACGCGACCGCCAAATAGAGACCAAGACTATTACGGAGGACCATAGTAAATAGGACCATATTGTCAGCAAAAATAGGTATACATAAGTTTTGTGTGTACCGTAGGCCCCATTTACCATGGTCCCCCGTAATAGACAAAACCCTGGCACCATATATAGACCGAAGACAAGAAAATAAAAGAACCTACAGCCACAACAAAAGCTGAACAAGGCAAGACGAGACAAGACAGCAACAAACCAAACCAAACCAAACCGAACCAAACCAAGCCACATGGTACAAAATAGTAACACAACACAAAACAAAACAACACACCACAGCAGATCCGCCCACCACACCCCGCCAAGACATCCCAACGCCACCCTCCCTTACCCAACCCAGCCCCACCCCCCCACGAGGGGATGAGGAGGGAAAAGTACCAGAGCAAAAAAACAGCGTTAGGTCAATCAGACGCACCAAATGCTGCCCTTCCCCCTGACGAAGTTGCCGGTCTCCCTCCGTGCCGACGTCGACGCACTCCCCTTGCCCTTCCCGTTAGCAACCTGCACCCCCCCCCCCTTGCGCCCCCCGCCTCCACCCCCGCCTCTGTCTTCGCCCCCACCCCCGCTGCCGCTCAATTGGCTGCCATTCGAGTTCTGGGTCCCGGAAAACGCAGGCGTCGACGACCCTTGGGGGCCGGAAACGCCACGGTTCTCCTGCGCGGCCATAATAAACGGTGGGGGAGGGGGGGAATCTCCATGTCATGAATAGTCGAAGTCGTATCATCAGAGGGGGGGGGGGGGGGGGGGAGGTTGGGGTTGGGGTTGGGCGTGGGCGTGGGGGCGGGGGGTAGGGGCGCAACCGATTGACGGCGGGGGGGGGGAGGGGGAGCGGGGAGGGGGGTGGGCGAGGCGCGGGGGGTTCGCATACAGCAAGTACACGCCTTTTCTATGAGACCTTTTGTCCTGTTTTTTCACAGAATACTTTTGGTCCGCGGTTTTCGCGTGAAGGAAATATCGTGGTCGCGAATAACGCGACCGGCACGTCAACTTTTTTCTTGTTACGTTTAAGTTGCTAAATCCACTACTGCTTCTGCTAATACAAAAGATTTACTGGCCCAGCTACTTTTACATACTACTCACTTTTCTTTAAAATGTACTCGGGAAAAAGCGAGAAAGCAGAACAAGACAGATTCGGGGGAGCAGCGACAAAAGGAGGGAAAAAAACGAGAGCAGAAAAAAAAACTACTCGTACGTACGTGTATAATATAGAAGAAACGACAGAAGAAACGGGGGAAAAAAAAACATGACGAAAATGAAGAAAAAATAGGACATGAAAAACGGGCCGGGATCGTATGGTATGTATTGTATCACCATTCACCTTTAAAAAAAACGTAGCGGAACGGCTACCGACCAGTTTGGTTGATTATCATCGCCACCACCACCACCACCACGGCCACCGCCCCCACCACCACGCACCCACGCACGCCTCACGCCTACGTACCTGGGTGAGGAAGTATGTGGCGAAGTCCTTGAGGCCAGAGGCGTTCATCCCTCGGCCGTTGTCGCGGACGACGAGGAAGCTAGCACCGCGCCCGCCGAGCTCCACTTCTACCTCCACCAAGCGCGAACCCGCATTCAGGTTGGTTGCCTGTTTGTGTGTGTGGGAGGGGGCGGGGTCGTTTCGCGAACAATACTGGCGTTTTTTTTTTCAAATCGTACGGGCTTGATCATGTGGGCATGATGAGGTAGACTAACGCGATACTTTGACAAATGCTAAAAGACAACGATACACCTGCTAATGGCAACGGCAACGGCAACGACTACGATTACGAAAATGATGAAAAGACGAAGATGTAGGCACGCAATGAGAGTAATCATTCACGTCCCTCGTTCACGGGTCGGTCGGTACCACGGCTGTTGTGGGACTATACATGCCACAGGCTGCAATACATGCGAACGGGTGCAACGCTCCTCTCGCCCGCTCGTCGCCCAAGCCGCGCGTACGTACCTGAATGGAGTTGTCGATGAGCTCTGCCACGGCGTGTGGTATCTTGCTGAAATTAGCGTCGCCGGTCTTGGTGATGGTGTTGAAGTGTGGCTGGTACGACACCTCCAGCTCCACGTCTCCCTCCAACCTGAGCGCCAGGGGGATCGACAAACACTAATAACTCGGTTGACTGTCTCGTTTTGGCCCGTCAGCGTCACTTCAGCTTGAAAATACCGCCATACCTGGTAGGTTTCACCCGTGGGAACTTCCTTGACGGCTGTCCGTCAAAGTTGGTAATACCTGAAATTTGACCCGTCAAGGCTTTTATTGACACAATGTGATCATTTTAGTGTAGGACTTTAATTGACGGCTGTCTTCGACGGCTGTGCGTCAAGGGGTGAGAGCGCCGTCAACCGACATCCTTGCTGATGAAAAGATTGAAGTTAAATCTCGGGGACACGAGATACAATGAAAAATGCAACATGCAAGCATCCAGTCAGCACAAAAACAAACAAAAAACAAAAATCCGGGTCGACGAACATAATGGTAAACAAGAAAAGAGAGGAAGAAAAGCAAACACGGCACAGCACGTACGCAAAACCTTAGCAAGGAGAGGGTGATGAAACCAGTGTGCCACATGTACATGTGTCCATAAACGTAGAACACAAATCAACACTACGAGTATAAGTGTCAGTACCCCACTGATACCCCCTCAATAAGGTATAATACATATACAAGCATGTCCTGCATGAGGTCACAGAACACCCGTACGCGCTATCGGCTTACCACACAGCTTGCAAAGAAGATCTTTGACGAAATCCTTTATCTCACAGCTGATGTTGGTCATTGTTAAAAAAAAACATGCCAGGATCCCGGGGGAGACGGGTGGGGATTGGGCGGGGCCGACGGGTGGACGATCGAAGCAAACAAACACCACAACACCGCCGTGATCGTATAGGGAAAACCAGACGTTCATTTTTCGTTTCTTAGCGCGCTCCGAACAAAACAGAGAAGTTCGTGGCGTGAAGAAACACCATCGCCGATTCGATGATGAGAGATACAGCAGATGGTGGGTGCAGTTGACCTGACGACACGTGCCACAGGTTTTTCGATTTATATACGTATTCCTTGTATCTTTCGATTTTCTCTCTTTTATAGAATGTGTCTGTCGTGCCTGTCGTATCCAGTACGATGACACGGCATCGCATTTTCTACCCTGCTTACTGCTTGCACGTATAACAATGTAGTCTCTCAGGCGTAGTTTTGTGATCAACATAGCTTGTACCAGGTATCTCTCTAGATTTGAAGAATTCGCATTGTGCCGGATGTCGACGGGTAGAAAGAACGGTTGAATGTGAGGAACACACACAGTAGTAGACGGGTCAGCGCGCATTTTTCTCGAGGACCCTAACATGAGGAGCTCAACATCTCGCCCAAATACCAACTGCCATAATTTTTCACATCTCGGACAGATCATCATCTATCTGATCTGTCTACAGGTAGATCATCTACTGCTGCAGTTCCTCACCTGCCGTTGTCAGTGTCAAGGACCTGCGTAGTATAGATATCGAACCCAGTAAGCATGTACTATTCACAGATCACGCAGATTGAACGAGTCCCACCCGACAACATGAGCTACTGCTGTGGAATACATGTACAACAGATTAGGATCGGACATATGTGCCCTTGGAAGATCTATAGACCATGGAGGGGGAATCGATGATTTGTCCCAGGTGTGGAAAGATTGTGAGCGAAGCCCCATACGCAAAATCCCATGGGCTTATGTACCGAACGAAGGTCATTGTGAGAAAAGCTACACATGGGATAGGAATGTATTGGTTGGCTCCTCAGCCGAGGAGCCCCTTCAGCGAGAACGTTACACACACGGGACAGATCATTTACAGATCACCTGCAGACCATGATCTAGATATCTCAGGGACAGATAGCCCCCTGTTCTGTAAGATCTACAGAGAGTAGCTCCTGTTGCCGCGTGGGTGGGCCTATAACCTGCATGATCCGCGACAGGTTTCCCGGGTAGGATCTACTGTATATTCGTGGGTTGGATCTGTATAGTACAGATCCTGCACAACAAATCACAACGGCAGGCTAGGATCTACAATAGATGATCTACAGAAGATCGCGATCTGTTCGATTTGTGGAATCGTTGGGCTCCAAGGTGCAGCCCCCATACCGTCGCAAGGCTCTCACACTCCCCCACAGTCTAGATTCAACATACTCTAGTTTTAGTGTGGGAGTTCCAAAAGGTGCGGCTGGCGGCGGCCGGGATTGCAACTCCTCTGCCATTTTCTCTCTCTCAATCTCGAGGAAATCGAGCCACCGCGATTCGGGCTGAGGATACAAAAACCACGGCTTCCACCTCCGGTCCTATTATACCGCAGAGGCAAGATGCACACGCTCTAGTACACTTCCATCTCCACATACAGGCACACAGGCATAGGCGCAAACAGCAACAATACACAGAACGACAACGGCAAGAACACCATCAGCAACACACACTGGCACCACCACTATCACCACAAATATCAACGACACCTACATGACCACTTCCACCAATAACAACACACTCCAAAAACACCAAGATCAACTGCCGGTCGCCCCGACGGTCTTATGGTTAGCCCCGACCAATGTTGTGGGCTTCTATGTTTTGGGTCCAACCGACCGCAGAAGGCGCCTGCCGCGTGTATGCAAAAATTGGACGCGAGTCGGCGAGGGAAGAACTCGATGTAGCCTTCCCTCTCGGGATGAAAATAAAAGGCATGCACCGTAGAAGGGAGGGGGGGGGAAGAAGAGCCTGCTTTGTGACCTCGGATCTGAGTTACGACTACACCAGGAGAGAGAGAACAAAAAACAATCATACACACACGCCTCTAACCACCACCAACATCAACACCAACACGTACAACCATGGAAACACCACCAACACAAAAATCATGGATACACAATACTCACGGTGCGGAGATGTCGTCGAGGATCAAGAAGAGACGGTTGGCTTTGGGATCGCGCCTCCAGTACTCGCCCGATCGCATCGACCCGTAGAGCTCATCGTTGATCACGCTCTCTCGGTCGAAGTCGGTCACCACAAACTTTGTCTGGGGGTTTCATTGCGTCGCAGGCGAGTACAGAATGCGCACGGCAAGAAGACACATTGAGAAGTGCGGTACCATCACCCGTATCGTGTCAGCGAGCAGCTGTACGATTTTTTTATGCCATGAGCGTGACGTGACTAACCCCGTGCATTGTACTCCTGACCCTGAAAATCGCCATCCCTCTAAGCTACCCGGGCGCTTTGCTTCCAGTCGCCAATCCTATAATCAAGTACCCCTGCAGCAGTGCATAGTCGTCGTAGTCCATTTAATTATTATTAATAGTTCAAGCGAAATGCAAGAACTGAAGCAAGTGACAAGTTTATTAATACTGTACAAAGGGAATGCATGAATTGAAACGGGTGATATGTTCATTAATACCTGGTACTAATCAAGTAGAATCCATGCACTGGATGTTCCAATTTACAATCGCGCCAAAAAAAGCAGGGATGCAAGTTACGCGCAACACGTACGCTCGCGTTTGCAAACCCACGCGCCGGTCGCAAGATTCTTGCTGTTTGTGGAAATAAAAAAATAGCGCGCGATGGGAAAAGCCTCCAAACATACTGGAAACTCCCTATGTTCCCTGCAAGGGGGGATGATAGTGGTACATCCCCTGTGTTGACGCTTTTCAGCACTTGCGTTTGTCGTTCGCGGGCGCCGTTCGTACTTTTGGCCAATTTCGTGCGAACGGGTGCGGTTGAAACTTGATTTAGAATTAAACATAGCCGTAACGCGTCACACGCATCCCTAGAAAATAGGGGGTCCTTTCTAGCCTCGCGTGCCCGCATCTCCATGTCCTGTTTGACCATCGGAATCTCCCAAAACGAACAAAACAAGCGCACCTTGAAAATAAATATACCAGGTAGAAGTTTCGAAATACCCGAGTTCACGGCCGATGCCCTAAAGAAAAACAAAAGGGATACAACAGCAATTTTAGTGTGTGCTCTGTACAATGTGTACTTGTGCATGACGTGGATGGTACCTCATTACACGGCAGGAAATACGAACACAACTGATTTGACACGTGTGCGGTGCCCAGTCGTACTCTAATCGCGAATTTCGCAAAAAAAGTCCAATTGCACTTTTACTCGAGCATGTATACTCACACCATCATATGATACGTACAGCAGTAGCAGTAGTGCAACGTACGAGTGCCAGGTGCCAGTATGCCTGTACCTGGCAGGCTGTAGGGGAATATTGAAAACTACAGCCAGTAAGGGTCATTCTTATCGGAGAGTTTTTTTCCCAAATTTTCGACATTTTTTTCGCGCAATTTTTCAATCTTATTTTCCTGTTTTTTTCCCAAATATTGGAATGCTAACGAACTTGATATTTTTGGTTCTGGAGAATTTCACGAATAGTGACAGAACGCCTCCGTATATCGATATATATCTCTAATTATTTCCAAAGTTTGGAAATTTTGGAAAAAACGCTCTCCGAATAAGAATAGTCGACAGTTCTTCTTCGGAGAGCGTTTTTTCCAAAATTTCCAAAGTTTGGAAATAATTAGAGATATGTATAGAACGAATTCGGAGAGCGTTTTTTCCAAAATTTCCAGAGTTTGGAAATAATTGGAGATATGTACAGAACGAGTTCGGAGAGGGTTTTTCCAAAAATTCCAAAGTTTGGAAATAATTGGAGATATGTATCGATATACGGAGGCGTTCTGTCACTATTCGTGAAATCCTCCAGAACCAAAAACATCAAGGTTGTTAACATTCCAATATTTGGGAAAAAAAATAGCAGGAACATATGGAAGATTGAAAAGTTGCGCGAAAAAAATGTCGAAAATTTGGAAAAAAAACTCAGAATGGACCTAACAAAAGACCAAAGGTGACTTTTGACACCAAAAAAGTGAATCTAGGTGGGTACGTTCAGAGCATCGATTCGTTTTCATTTTGAGCCACCAAGGAAACACAAAGGTTGTTTCTAGGGGAGAGGGCCATCACATTTGCTTCCCAGCTCATGGTTTTTCACGCTCACCAGAAAATAGCGATGGATCAAGTACAAATGCTGTGCGAGCAGCTCTCGCTATTAATAGGCAATTTTAATACCGATGTGGAATATCGGTATCGGAGACTTGTGACTGTCGTCAACTGTGTGCGTTGGTAGGTAGGAGAAAGGTCAATCACGATGCTAGCAGCAGTCGCACAAAGATTCGTTTATTATGGAGTCGCAAAAAAAAAAAAGATTACCAGGTAGTTTATTTTGCAGTCACACAGCGATTCATTTTTTTTGTAAGTCACGCAAATATTTAGATTTCTTGTAGGTACCTGGTACAGTATTAATAGTAAAACTTGTTTTCATTTCTGGTCTGGCCTGCGTTGTTGTGTTCGCGTACCCGGTACGTTGACATTCCACTTTCGCATTATCCATTAATTTGCGAGCATTTTTTGTTTCGTTTTTTCTGTCTTGCACTCTGTGACCACATCATTACTAACTCTCTAGGATAAGGAATCGGGACGGACACGGGGTGCGTACTGGTGGAGCTGGGTAAAAAGAACGGCTTAATGTGAAGACAACACACAAACTTGAGTCAACACACACAAGTGTTCGCTCACAGAAGTTCCGGGTACCGGCATGGACGTCGTACAGAACCCACGAGAAGTTCCGGGTACGGTATGTCTTACAGAACTCACAGAAGTTCCGGGTAGGTGTATACGTGAACAAATGTTGTACACGTACCCGTACCCGTCCTCGCACCCGGTTTGTTTTCAAAGGGCATATACCCGTACCCCGGGTATTGTGCAACGGGCGTACAAAACTTACAGAAGTTCCGGTACGGGTAATACCCGGGAAAATACCCCTGGTATGGTTCCGTACGTACCGTACTAAACAACCTTGCACGAATTGCAGGTTGTATGCGATACTTCGATCGCACGTACTACGGTCTCTATGTGACACACCGCTGCCGCTGTACACAGGTATCACGCGCGCCCGAAATATCACCCGCAGATTGCAAAAATAATTGCTCAACAAATTATAGCACACCAAACTATGACGGTTTTTGAACAATACACCAAGTACGAAGTATGTACAACACAAAGCTCAACGCATTTTGACAACATTCAGCGGCGTAAAAAATGAGCAACAGCGGCGTGAATTGATGCCGTAACAACACCACCACTACCGTGATCGCCCTCGGTCGTCCCATGAATCGCGTGAGAATAGAGGCACAGCCCCCTTGGGATTTCAGAGAGGGAAACGGGCGATAAAAATTGACGATTGCACGAACGGCCACTGCGTGATTGGGTGATGATACCAGTCGGCATCCGAGATACAATGCAGTAAGTCGTACGGCACGGGTGGCAGCATGATCCTACCGGTACTGCTGGGCGCTCACGCTGCTTGTAGACGATTGATAAGAGCAAAATTATCATATTGTTTCGGTTGCTATCTCGGGGTCCAAATGGGCCATGACTGCAGGTACAGCACCGCAAAATACTAGAGCTACAGCAGCGTAATAGTACGGCCGCAACAGAGTAAGATCAGAGTTATCAAAGCGAAGGATCACATCTGCAGCAGCGTAATATTGGCGCTACGGCAGCGCAGATTAGAGCTTGTAGCAGAGCAAGAGTAAAGCTACAACAGCCTAGCAGAAGAGCTACCATAGCAGTGTTAGGTCAGAGCTGGAACACCGCAAAAAAATATCTACAACAGCAAACGATTGGAGCTATAAACGTGTAAGATCATACCTATATACAAAAGCGAAAAAACCAAAGGTACATAGGAGTAAGACTAGAGCTACAGCAGCGTAATATTAGACAGGCGGCTGACTCGTCTCTCACAGTAAGGTGGTAGGTCGCCACGGGTCAGTAGCATTTTCGGCCGGATTCCGCAGGACGAATTTTTGGTCGGGGTTGGGTTTGAGGTGCAGATGTTAGGGTTTGTTATAGGGGTTGGCGTTTAACCCCTTTAGTAGTGCAGCCCCGATTTGGGGACAACCTACTTGGAATTCGAGTGGTTTGTACCCCAAAACGGGACTGCAGCACTCAAAGGGTCAAGCGTTTTTGCTCCTGATATTGGAACCAGCGGGGCGGAGCGCGGGGCCACTTTTCATTCCCCATCTTCTATCCTGCGTATGGGGAGGTAATGGGTAGGGAGGCTGCTGTTGCTGTTGCTGCTGCTGCTGTTGCTGCTGCTGCTGTTGCTGCTAGGGTTGCTCGTGCGCTGAGGGCCAAAAGGAGACGACGCCTGGCAAGCAAGGCTGCTTTCGTTTTTTCTTGCGGTTTGTTTGGGTGCGGAGGGTATAGGTTTGGCTTAGGGTCGGGATATAACCCTTCTCATAATGCTGGAACCACACTCTGGACAAATCGCGAAATACACAACACTTCCATACTTGACGCCATATGACAGACTCTAAAGTCGGAGTAGCCTTTTATTATAGAGGTCCCTTACCAAGGGTCAACCCGCCAAACATGACAGATAAAGTATGATGCGTACCCGGTGTAAATACCCGGTACTGCTGCTGTATTGCGATTTCCGACGCCAAAGAAGACAGCGCGCAGAGGAGACGCCTCGCCAGCTCCCCAAGGGGGGAGGATGCTTTGGCGCATTCCCTACACCACACCAACGCTTCTCACGACGCTGTAGCTTAGAGGGGGGCGGGGTTGCAATCGATATCATGCGTGGCCGTAGTCGTAAGGGGGGGGGGGCACATACCTCAACACCGCCGAGTGGATGCAGGCCTCTTATTACTGTGCAACTGTAGGATAAAACCCAACGAAAATACGAAGATGTTGGGGATGGATCTTATACCGGAGGTTCCAGGGTCACTGAATCCGCCGCGTTATCTGCTCGTATCCCAACGGGTACGCGAGTGCCAAAAACCCGCGAGTATTCATATTCGAATTTCCCGCGGGTATTGGGGCAATACCCGATTCGGCAAACGCGTATTGTTATTGACGGTACCAGGTACACGGCGAGTATGCCTTCCGGATACGCCCGGGCATATACCCGGGTATTTGGTACTGGTATTTGTCTGGGGTGCTCAAAGTTCAACATTCAAGACGAAGGTTTTTACTCGTACCGTCGGGGGATGATTCCCAACTCTGTATTACAGTACTACCGACTACCGTACTGACTGCTGTACGAGTATACTATGTGAACACGATTCAATATCTTGCCGGTGTTATATACGAGCGTTTCAATATTTGAATAGCGGCGGGGGAGCAGGAATAGGATGAGACTTCGTTGTTCTTCACTTCGTCAATAAAATATAGCCGTAAAATCCCTTTCTCGTAGAGTTTCGGGCTGCTTTCACCCGCAGCGTTTCGGGGACAAACTACTACTCGTACCACCAGGTATCATACTCGTAGGAATAATAGTCCACAGCAAGTCTACTGCAAGTGTGAAACCCTACCCCTTCACTACAAGTGCGTCGTGCTCGTACTCACTCGTACGAGAGCAAAAAAAACCCGACACAATAGACAAAGGTGGATGCAGTTCTACCCACGTTCACGTACACTACAAGTAGTGTTGTACACTATTATTACGGGGGGCCATAGTAAATAGGACCAAATATTGCTAGTAAAAATAGGCAAATATATAGGTTTTTGGGTGAACCGTAGATCCTATAAACTATGGCCCCCCGAAATAGTAATAATACCTTCAATACCGAGTACCAGGTACGTACTCCTTGCGCCGACCCACAAAATCCCGGGACCCAAGCGCACGAAAAAGTTGCCTACGTACGTACTCCTACAGAGTATCTATTAATAGGAACGTCCGTGGGTGTCCGGTGAGTGGTGACAGTGGAAACATCGGTATATCGAAGTGTCGTACTGCCCGTACGACGCATACATATCGAATAACACACATATGCTGCATGACTCTCCCTAGGCCCATGCAGCCCATGGTTCCTCTTCTGCAAGGCGCTTCCGATTTCGGTACCTTGGAATTTGGAATTTGGATATGTGGTCGATACTTCTTCACTGCTGTACTGAAAAGTCGAAGTTGAATCGTTTGGTGAGGGCCCCGACTGGATTGCTGCTGGTTGAAATTTTATGATGTTGTGATGCGTATATGAAAGCTCGTTCATGGCGCCAGACTTTTGAATACAGCAGTCCACCACTACACTACTACTATGGAACTAGTCAGCGGATATATAACCGCACCGCGCCGGGGTTGGTCTATGGGGCGAGGCAAACAGGTACCCCCACGGTACAAGCAACGGATCCACACACAGGGCACCCCGCAGACAAACGCACACATTGCATGCCAACACCACACAGAGCAGCAAAGCAGTGCGAGTGCGACGAAAAATAGCGAGTCAGTCACGTTTGTGCGCTCGTACAAAAAGTGCGCTGCTGCTGTGGAGGAGGCATCGGAGCCTTGGCGCAGACAACCCCCTCTCTGCCCCCCCCCCTCTCTCTCACCCCTTGATCGATCTCGAACTTGCTTCCCACATGTTCTTCGAACGCGCTGAAGGTCGCGAAGGACGCAAGCTGTACTTCGATTTTCGAGCTCCTCCTCTGGAGAATGATGATCCCGCTCATCCTCTCTGCAACCCTATGCTGGTCGACTCGAAGATATGTTGTTTGCCAGAATAACGGTAGTGACGGGAAGCAAAAGAACGAAAAGGAAAGTTCTTGGCGGCCGTGGCTGCCTGGCCCAAGCTGCTGGCTTGCAGCACTACCGGGTCCGTCTGGATATGGTCTGGGCCTCCTGATTCTCAGGTTTAGTTGTCTGCGCAAAATTTGCCATTTGGGCTACGGAATAAACGTCCCCTACCCCCAGTACATAGAAGACTAAACTAAACGCAGGGAACTCCCTCTCGCCCCGCGCGGAAACGACTTATTGCTGCTTGTTCAATGCCTAGAATGGACAGAGGTGAGATACTTGTGGTGTGCTTTTTCCTTTCTGCTGCAGACGGTTTTGGGGGTTACTCGCTCAAGGCACCTGCTAATTCAATATCATGAAGCAGTGGAGGCGGATACGAATAACAAATACGCAGTCTTTCAATTAAAGCAGAAACCCCAAGAGTTAAAGGAGTCTAACCTCCTCTTGCAGTGCTCGAGAACCCTCCAGCCTCCGCAAAAATGGTACCGATGGCAGCCGACACATCCACCAGTCAACAACCTCCACTTCTTCTCCATTCGCCTATCAACCCAACCACCACAGATTATACGGCCAGGCGGCTTTTCCGAGGCCATCAATCATCGCGAGCGACATGCGAACGAACAACAGCAGTCCTTCGTCGAAGGCGCCACCATCGCCTACACCCGCGTCCCTGCCACGGACCGCTCTGCGCCACGCGCGGCATCGTGCCTCCAGCATCGAGGAGGGGCCTATTAATAGCAATCTTTTCGGCGGCCATGTCCTTGATGTCCATCGTCAGTGCGGGATCACCCCGCCAACAGGACAAGGGAAGGCCGTCAACTCGACTGTCCTCGCAAGGGTCTACAACAAAAGCAGGAGGAGGTGACAAGACGTGGGACCTACGAGGGGGGGGGGGGGGGGGGCAGCCTCGAGGCAATCGATGGAGAAGTACAGCTGTCAGCGCATCAGATGGCGGAGTGGCTGAGCGACGTGGAAGTACACGTGATGGTGGACGTGGTCCTAGTCGGTTTCCACGAAAGGGATGCTGCTAATGCTGGTGGCCGTAACGGTGCTAATGCTAGCGGTGCTGGCAATTATATCGCCCTCGACGCAGCGGTTGTGCAGGAGTACTTGAGCGAGCTGGCGCGAGGTCTGTCGACGGACGCCGCGGGAGGCGTGCCGATCACCGTGGTACGTGTGGGTGGGCTGTGAGGCGTCGTTGCTGGGACTGGTGTGCCTGGTTGGCGTAACCTTGTGTCGCACACCGTCGGCTGTTGGCCTTTTCTGGGCGTCTCGTTTTCTGCCTGGAAATGCATCTTCGTGAAAATGATATAGTTATGCGAGTGATGTTTTGTGTGTCGTGTATCCTGTGCATCCAATTGGCTTCCCCTTCGCCGCTGGGCTCCGCTGTTTGGTGGTCATATTTGTCTTGGTGCACCCGCCACATGCGCTTTTTACTAAACATGCGGTAATTTGTGTAGAATCCGAGATGTGCCGTGTAGTTCGCCGAGTCGCGAGTGTTGCAGACGCCCATCAACGTTATCGCTTGCACTCACTTGAACTCTCTACCGCAGACCAGAAGGCGCTGAAATAGTCGATTGTCCCATCCCCCGCGGACATGGCGCAGGTTCACCACGCCTAGCTCCTCACATAGACATCATCTACTCTGTATACACGCACCTCGCCCTACCTGACCCATACATCGATGAACATTGGCCGTTGAACACCTCCTGTGAAATGTACAAGGAGGAATGGGATGTGTAAGATGAAGAGATGAGGAAAATAGACGAGTGTGACATGGAAAAGTTTGGCTAGATAGTAGCGAGAAAACGATCGCGACCCTAAGAGATAGACGGTGGCCACAGACGCCGAAGCAGGAAGGAGATAAAATGAGCAAAATATGTTCATGTAATATATGGGAAAACCGTAGTGATCTCCCAAATGTCGGAGGTGTTTCTATTTGGAGTCGGAGCGGTGCTCCGTCTCGAAAGGGATGCGTGGCCGATGGTCAAATAACTAAGGCAAGCAACAAATGAGTACCCTCCCTCCGCCCAAACATATGCGGCCAGGTAGACCAAGGGCGTGAGAACGAGGTAACTCGCTTGGGAATACGCCAGCAGACACTCTTCGAGGTCTCCCACGCGCCGCCGAGGCTAGCCCTGCAGGTCACGAGAGCGGTGGAGTCGGCAATCCGAACGGCGCGCGCTGAGGGTGGTTTGGACGATGACCCCGCCAAGGCCAAGGCGAAGCACGAAGGTTCGGTGGGTGCGGCGGCAACGGTGGGCGTGCCTAGAACGTCAATCGACAACGCAATTCGATCGCACCACGCCGGAGAAGGCGCGTCCTACAGCTTGTACCTCGTTCACCCCAACGCGGAAGGGCGCTACCACTACATCCACGAGACCTCCCGTGGCGGCCTAGCCGTGAAGGGCGACGCGGAAGGAGATCCACCTAGTGGTGTCCGGGACGGACCACGGGGCGAATCGCGGGACGGGTTCCGAGATACGTTCCCGGGAGGTTGCGGATACGTGGGGTGGGTGGGGGAACACCAGCGATACGCATGGTTAGATCTCGGCGCGTACGTGTCGTTCGGGTGGGGCCCACGCAAGCGCGCCTTCGCCACCGTGTCTCCGTCCACCCTCCCATGTTTTTCCGCGGCCGGGAGGGGAAGGGGGGTCGCCTGGCTGTCCTCGGAACTGGCGGCTCTGGCGTACCGGAGCGCGTCTCAGCTTATCGTCCCTCCACTTCTTTTCACCCCCGCGGGGTTGTCAGGGGAAGACGTTCTCGCGATGTCGCTCCCCCCGCTGGCCACACGATGGTCTGACTACCGGGCACACCCGACGAGACCCGAGGACCAACGGCGAGATGATGTAGTAGTGCGCTTGTTTCTCGTGTGTGACGTGAAACCTTGCCCGGCCAGCAGGGTTCGGGCGTGGGCGGGGTTGGACGAGCTGCTGCGGGAGCCGGAGAGCGGGGGGGGGAAATCGGGGGGGGATCGTCTGATGCCGCGCGTCACGGTTGAGCTCGAGGAGGTCGCGCTGTGGGAGCACCCTCACCTGGCCGCCGGGATCCAGCAGGCTGTGCAGTCGCCGAAAGGCGGGCCGTCGTCTGCGGCTCCGGGTGGCGTGACGCTGGCCGCGGTGGAACTCCGGCATTGGCTGCGGTTGTTCCTTGCCGGGCGAGCGGGGCGCCGTCGCACTGGCAGCAGCGACAGGCGTGGTAAGGGGGTAGGAGGCAACAGCGGAGCTCGCAGTGACGGCAGTGCCGCGCGATTCGTTCCGCTGTTCGTCATCAACCTCGACGCTGAGGTACCTGTCCTGTTAGATCACTCCGCGCGGTCGACCGCCTTTCCCGACATGGTTTTGTCAGTCACCGGCCGCGACGGCACCGTCGCTGACTCAATGTTTGCCTTCGAAGGGCAACGCGTCATGATCGGAGACGGCGCGGCTAGCAGCGGCGCTAAGGAAAGGCAAGAGATCGACGGTCTCTCTCCCAAAGGAGAAGACGGCGGCTCCGGTGGCGGCAAACCCGACACCGGTTTGCTTCGAGACACGATTGCTTCGCTCGCGCAGGTGATCTGGGGCGCGCCTCCCCGGAGCCTCTCCTGGGACCCCGTGAGCAACAGGCTGGGCACCGACTTCTTGTGGGCAACGGGCGCCAGCCTGCACACGCCGCTCTCTTCGCATTCGTCACTGACGTTCACTGAGCGCGACGCTTACCCTCGGACGCACGTCCTCCGCCAGGTGGATGCCGCCGTCGGGGCCGCGCGTGACGTTCTGGCGCAAGCCGCCGCGGCCGAGCCGCGGCTGTCGTTGGCCCTATACGGTGGGGACCATGCGCTCGTCGTGGAGCATTGGCGGGGCGTGCAGGACAGCCTGGGCAAGTGCCTCGGCGAACTTGCCGTTCATCACCACGAGTCCGCCCAGCGCTTCGCCGACGTGCTTGAGAGTCATGTGGCGCGCTTGGGGGCGGCGCTGTCACGAGGGTTCGGCGACGGGATGTACCGTGCGGCATGCGATTGTCGCCCGGCGGCGAGCGGGCCGGAAGGGTTTTCAGCGGGGGACAGCAGTGACGGCGTTGGTGGTGGTGGGGGTGGTGGTCGCGGACAGTTTACTTCGCTTGTGTTGGAGGGTGTGTGCTACACGTTGGCTGTGTTGTGCTTGTCTTTGGCCGCGTGCCGGAGTTTTGTGCGTAGGGGGGACGGTGACCGAAAAAGCTTTGGCAATAGGCGAAAGCATAAGCACAGTTGATTTTTCCGTAGTTATACTTTGTTTTTTTGGTGTGTTTGCTCTCTACGCCGCCGTAAATCTGCGCGCTGATTGTCCTCTCCCTGTTGGAGTGTTCGCTGCATCACGTGTCGCCGCGCGCAGGCTACGATTACGTACGAGAAGAATGTGGCGCGTTGCCCGTGTCGCTTGCGTATGGCGTGGCCGTTTCTCCCTTTTCTGTACGCCATTATCAATCGTTTTTTCCGCGTGTATTTCATGTGGTGTCTATGCACACACGGTACGTGAGTGCCACTGCTATCGCGTACTCGTCGCTTTCCTGTCTATATGGCTCTTCTATTTAAAGATGTGATGAGTGGCAAGACGAGCAAAACGGGGAGGGGATGGCTGTCATGGCCGTATGTATCATGCCTGGAACTGCGTATCTGTGGTGCACGTTTATGTAGGAGGTGGGGAATTACACACGAATCGTGGGATTGGCGTAAAGGGCTTGATGGTGTACTGCTGTAATGACAACAAAACTACCGATGATTGGAGCAAAACGGTAGCGATACGTGGGCCAACAAACACGTCGGTCGATGAACGAACCCGCTCTCTGTTGTCGTACTGCGCGCGGAGTTGTCAGGGACCCGAGAGCTCCAGAAAGAAATGAAACCAACATTATGCAAGTGCCCGCCGTCCACATCATCATTTTATGTTCGCGGTTGGGGTGGCCCACTGCTCGCTGGGCCATCGGTCGAATGACAACTTTGTTGGATGTTTGGTACAAACACGGGGATCCTCGTATTGATTCGTGTGCCAACTGCCGTAACACGTGCTGCGTTCACATACAACATATCATGATACCGCACGCCACAGATATTCTGATCAGTTTCTTTCGTCTACAGTAATAACTCTGTAAACAGGACGACTCTTCAAGTATTACCAGGTACGTACGTGTTACGCGTGCCAAAAAGGAACGCGACTAGATGCATTTATGCGTGTACGTGCGCGTGAAGGGTAACAAAATTAATGCCTCGTACGAACACTATCAGCTTGCTGTGTCGTCTTTGACCCACCAACTGGACATAGGATTGCTCGTTGTTCGCTCTTTGTCTCTACCCTTTTCTTGTCTTCTTGCCTTCCGTCTGGTCTTGTGACGTCCATATGTTGGCCCATCAGCTGGACATATCATAGGACTGACGTACCAGCAAACATCAACCTTGTCCTAGGGGCTCGGCCTGCGCCCTGAGCGCATGTTTGCTTTGTTTTCCTTTCTTCCTCATGTTCATTTTATTTCTCGTTTCTGCTCCCTCTTCGTGTTTTCTTTTTTCCTCTTTTTTTTTTCGAGTGTACATATGGTTCAGGCAGAGCAATTTTTCCAAAGGGGTTATCCGTTTTTTCTCCGTCATGTTTTGAGGATTGACACGTGAAACAAAATGCTCCAGAATCGCGTGGCCGAGAGGAATCCCAAACCGGTCTTTAAACACACAAATCATGAACAATGGCTTTTTTTCGAAAAAAATGGAGAGATTTACTCCGAAATTACCCCGAAATGTTGAAATAAAAAAGTGGTCCGAATGGGGAAAAAATAGAGCCGACGCCCACAACGTTAACGCATACCTGATTTGTCGAGAAGAAACATGTACGAGGTATGCATACAGGAGTAGGTAAAAAAAAAGTGTTGTATGTATATCCACAACGATGCATCTGTCCATACACGATAATATACATGTCATACGACATACGATACACTATGAAGATTCATGAAAAGGCTTTTCTCGGCCCACAGTTTTTTTTTTTTTTTAACGAACAAGGGATCCAGGGCCCAGGTCCAATTCATCCGAATCCGAGGAGTTTTTCGACATCCATTGTGCCAGTTTTGCGCTAACATCTTCACAGCTGGAGCCGGGGAAAAGTGGGGTTTTTGCCTATATCTTGCTTCAAAATAAATGAAGATATTTTTTGCATCCAACGCAATTTGCCCCTGGACAAGATACATTAAAAACCGGTGTTTAAAAAAAAAATAAGAACTTGTGTCGGCCTTCATAATCTTAACAACGTTTAGTCGGAAAAACGAATTACTCCGACGCAACGACGAAAACAAAAAACCAGACACGATGGTTCGATCCGTCCGAAACAGAGTTTTCCGACAATACCAGGTACCACGTACCAGGTAATTTTATGTGCTCTGAAATAAGTGACCACCGCAAAATATGTGAATGAATGTCGATTTTCTGGAAAAATTATTCTGCCTGGACTATATAATACCATGGATATTCCCGGTCTTATTTGGTTGCAAGTGATACGGGATGGTATACCACAGCTCGTGAGTACCGTTTCTGACTGGTATGATGCTGCCGTACGCACACTGCTGTTTCGTGCTCGTGTGCTTTCTCCCATCTAAATATACCGGGTAAGCATCATTTGTTGTGTGTTTACTACAGCCTGTTTTGTGACCACATCAGGCAGGATTTCAGATAAGTGAGCTACTAATATTCTAATATGAGAACATCATCAGCTTGCGAACCGACCAAGGTTACTCACGTTCTCCTCTATGATGATCATAATAACTTGATATCTCAGTACTGCTGTTGTTGTCATATTTCATACCTGGTATACCTTTGTTCAGAAGTACATTATGTAGAACGACTTACTTATAAGATCTCACTCTCTGAGCGTGCTCGGTTGGTACATCCCTGGCCTCTCAGAGCTCCGACTTCGAAACCGCCTCCCTTCATTTGTTTCTTGCGGGTCTATCTTTTCTCCCTTTCTCTTTTGGCGCTCCCGGCCCTTTCTCCCTTTTTTCTTCTTTCGTTTCGTGTGCGTGCGTGTACTCCGAGTACGGCACCGCGGGCGAGCCCGGCACCGTCGCGAGTGTCAGCGGGGGCTGGTGGGTAGAGGGGGGTTGCAAGGAGTGCGGTCGCCGCTTTCCTGTCAAGGCGTCGCGTGTACCTCGAGACACGAGGGATGCATGAATGGGCTCTGTCTGGCCTCCATTTGTGATTTTTGATAGGGTACGTGCTAGTTATAAGGGTCGTTCGGCATTGCAAGATAATATTCAAGCGGTGCTTATTTTTGCGACCGGGCTTAAAATCACAGAGGGAGGTACCCAGTCTGAATAACAACATTGTCGAGCTGGCGAACGACGGCCACAGAGAGCACCGGGCTTAGCGCGAGGAGGGCGACGGGGCTCACTGTGGCAGAGAGTAAGGAAAACTTTGCCCGGACCGAATCCGTGGCGAGGTGGTCGAGAGAGGGGCGGGCGGCGTACGAGGCTGAGAGAGAAGCTCTACTGTACGATTTATTTTTTTGACCGGTGCAAAATTTTAAAGGTGTTATTCCAATCAGACAGAAAACTATTTCGCCTCGGGGTAGAGGGCAGCAACTTCATCGACCAGCTGGCAGCTAGCGTCGTGGGGGGGAGGGATGGTGGGTCGATGGCAAGGAAGGGGGTAGTGAAGGAACGCCTGCTCCAAATCGTCTCGGTGACCACTCAGGTCGCCATTTCGAGGAGGGTGTCGAGGTTCAAGCTTCAGCTTAGGGACCGCCAAGAAGGAAGAAGGAACAGGGGAGGGAGGGACGACAGACCCACACCGATGGCGTGGGGATGGAGCTTGGATGCAGGCTAGGATTTAAGGTTAGAACGTAATGAGAAGGAAGGAGCAAATACAGCAAATAGAGTAGGCAAGCCGAAAGTTGGCACGGAAGGGAGGTAGACTTGGTGCATGGGTTTCCTTTTGTTTCCGAGGTTTTCTTCTTTCGGGAAAGTTATGAGTGATCCATGTTGAAGATCACATGCTGCACATTGTCGGATGGCAAGAGAAATAATAATAATAATTTCATGAGGGGACGGGGATTTTTTTTCTTCCCAATTTTTCGGTTTCATTTTCATTGTTTTAGCGGTGCTGCTGTGCCGTGCTGTGCTTTCTCTTTCGTGCAGCAGTACATTATTATTATTATTATTATTATTATTATTATTATTATGCTTGCCATCCGACAATGTGTAGTGTTAATATATGTAGTGTTGTTTTAATTTATTATTATTATTATCCAAGTTGTGTGTTTTTACCCGAGGCAAAGATTTTTGGGCGCGCTTACGTGTGGCGTGCGTACATACCCCAACATTTCACAGCTACTCCCAATATTATTATTACGCTTGCCATCCGACAATGTGTAGTGTTGTTCTAATAAACGACTATAATAACAGAAAGCGAAGAACTCTCCAGAACAAAAGCGCGGCAGTATCCTACGACAAATAAAAACTGATGTGCCGCTCATGAAGACTACTACAACCAACATCCCTCCATCTCGTCCACCAAAAAACGACAACTCCCCTCCCAATATTATTATTATTATTTCTCTTGCCATCCGACAATGTGCAGCATGATCTTCAACGACATGGATCACTCATAACTTTCCCGAAAGAAGAAAACCTCGGAAACAAAAGGAAACCCACATGCACCAAGTCTACCTCCCTTCCGTGCCAACTTTCAGCTTGTCTACTCTATATTTGCTGTATTTGCTCCTTCCTTCTCATTATACGTTCTATCCTTAAATCCTAAACTGCATCCAAGCTCCCAATATTATTTTGATCGCCTCCCGACAATATAGCGTAGATGCCATTCCACTTATTTTTTCTTTTTTTTTGCTCATCCCATTCATTATCTTCGCGCTTCTTCTTCTTTCTCTCCTTCCAACTCATAACTCAGATCCGGGGTCAAATAGCAGGCTCTTCCACTAAAAACCGAATATCCTTGCGTAAATCAGCAGTAAGTAGTAGCAGTAAAACAGCAAGCAATCAAAAGAGTTAGGAAAGGATTACCCTACCTCGGGTATGTACGTACGTACGGCATGTGAGCGAGCGTAGAGGGCGACGTGCGTCCGGCAACCGCGCCCGCGGCGCGAAGCGTATGTGGCGTCCGAGCTGTTTTCTCCTGAAGCATGACGGCGGAACTCTTGGCATTATCAAGTCGCCAGTTTGCAACTAAGATCGATCATGAAGAAACAATATTCAATCATGGACCTCTGTCAGCTTGGCATAGTAATTTGATGTATTTTTCCTTCCTGAGCGAGCGTGGCGGGCGGCGTAGGCCCGCGCGCGGAGCAAAGCACCTTGTACATACATACTACGTAGTTCGTATATGTTATGATACGTGTATGTTCCGCGTCATTGCCGTGATTCAAACTACACTGTATAAAGAGTGTACTGGTGTGCTGTATGTCATGTGTGTATGGATGCATTGGCTGGCAAGATCGAAGCACAACGATGCAGGATCTTCGGTCGCCCACACCCGGAGATCTCGAATTTCGAGATCTCCGGATCGAGATGTTCATATGTCATCGGCAGGCGTATTGCAGGCGGGACCAAGGTGAGATGCACTAGAGGCGGCTGGGGAGAAGAGAAACAGAAACCAGACCAACAGACGTGCTGTCTGCTTCGCAGCCTTGCTTGGAGATGGAAGTCGACGCTTTAGGACGAGGCCCCGGAGGGAAGAGAGGATCGACCCTCGTCGATCGACTGTCGGCGGGAGAGGCAGCGTCTGAAGGTAATAGCCGAAAGAAAGGAACAACTCCGTTTTCAGAATGAATAATTCGAGCACAGCAGCGAGTCGTCCGAGTAGCGTTGTTCTGTTTAGACGGGGTGCTGATGCCTCATGGTGTGATATTCCAGCCAAGGGGTTCAATATATGGCGTTGATGTCGTCGTCGGAAAAGTGTGTTGTCAGTATGCAGAAGCTGGGTGCCAAGTCTGGCCTGCTCTGGAGACCTTTCTTCGTGTCTCGGGTAAGGTTTGAGACAGAGAAAGGGCTCGTTCACAGGAGGCTATCACACTGCTACTCCTGTTCGCTGGTACTCCTACGCACTACGAGTACGAGCACGTACGATCACGAGTCACAACGTACTCACAGCTGTGCACACTGCACCACGGGGCAGTGTCTAGGCTTATGCATATCATACTGGTATGTATGTAGAACAGTCAAGCACCAAGCAGTGCTCGTGGGTATATACCCTAACCTAGCCCCCCACCCACCAAGTGTGCGCAATGGGCTGTATGCGAAGGTAACCCATCCTGCCAAGACACCGTCATAGTGACTGCCCCCCCGACACTTTATGAGAGGACAGGACATGACTGCCTGCAGCTTCCATTGGTGTACAGCATGCCCACGTAGGAATAAGAACACAAGCACCCTTTGGACACAGGTATAAAGCGAAATGGCGACAGGATAAGGCAACCGTCTGCCCCCTCTCTGTGGTACGTACTCGTACCGTATACGTACGTATGCATATTAACTCTTTTAGAACTGCAGTCCCGTTTTGGGGATAATCCGGTCAAATTCCAAGTAGTTTGTCCCCAAAACGGGACTGCGGTCCTAGAAAGGTTAAATTGAATGTTTGTTAAATTTTCGTACTTTTTCGAAACATACGATATTCGTGCGAGTACTTTTTGGCGAAACGCTATGATAAGGCTCATTCTTATCGGAGAGCTTTTTTTCCTAAATTTCCAAAGTTTGGAAATAATTGGAGATATGTATCGATATACGGAGGCGTTCTGTCACTATTCGTGAAATTCTCCAGAAGCAAAGATATCAAGTTCGTTAACATTCCAATATTTGGAAAACAAAAAAACAGGAAAATATGGAAGATTGAAAAATTGCGCGAAAACAATGTCGAAAAATTGGAAAAAAAGCTCTCCGATAAGAATGACCCTAAGTAGTCGACACGGGAAGCCCAGCCGGACACATTGCTCGAGGTCCGGGCACGATCTGTGCAGTGCTGTGCAGTGCTGTGCAGCGCGTGGCAAGCGCTCGAAGTTTTATTTTCGGCGGGAGTGGACAAGACGATTTCCTTGCTTTCAGTACGAATGAGAGGCCTTATTTTGTACGTACGTATATACCGGTAGAAAGTTGTCTGTTTTCTGCCTGCCCTCATGAGCACACAACCCAGACACATACCAGGTAGACAACAGACAACATGCACGGAGCACAGCGTTACAACGCTATCGCCCGCACGCCGTGCATGTGCGACGCCCATATGCTCTACCGCTGTGGCTGGTTGTATTTATCGGAGCCTGCGGTCCGCAATCCGCAGTCTACCTTTCTTTGGTGCCGCCCTGTGTGTGACAGATCCACGCACACTCTGGACGAAAATGTAAGGACCCTTTGGATTGAATATGGGTACGGATACGTACCTCAACTGCTGACCTTGTATTTCCCACGTTTTGTGTTTCTCGCCAGAGGCACCCCCCCCAGAAATCTGGACATCAGACAACATGCAAAGAACACAAACAACGTTACAACCCCGCCTATTACGGGGGACCATAGTTAACAGGACCTATGGTCCACATAAAAACCTATATGTTTAACCATTTTTACTAACAATATTTGGTCCTGTTAACTATGGCCCCCCGTAATAGCAGCGCGAGCAGCAGCGGGCCACACCACGCGCCTGTCGCAGGTCTATGGTGTGTTGCTGTGGCCACTGCTGTAGTTGCTTTGTCGGAGGCTGCGGGCCGTCATCTGTCTTTACCACCTCTCTCTTCTGGTGGGTGCTGGTGGGGCGGTGCATGTGTGTGCGGTGTGTCGTGCGCGCCACTAAAATAATACCAGGTACGAGGTACTATTAAGAGGGTACCAGGTAATATTGATCTTTGGTTATTTGGGACGGTCCTAGCGAGGACGAAAAAAGCGAAAAAAAAAAAAAAAACGAAAACGAACAGACTTTCGTTTTTCGTAAAAAACAGCGGGTTGAGTTCTACCGAGAAGAAAAAACGAAGAAAAAAAACGAAACAAAAAGAAGAAGCCGAGTCGAACTTGTACGCGGTGCAATTTTTCAGAAAGACTCAACCGCCACAGCACGTGATTCCCGACGATAGCGCTCGACAGCGACGGTGGATAGACACAAGTCGCACACGCGAGGCACCCTCCACATCAGGCGGTTCTCGTGGTCCAACCCGCTCCCTCCGGAGTGCTCTAGAACTCGTGTATCGGCCATCGCTGTTCGATGGCAGAAATTTGAATTTTGAGTGGAACTCATATGGTGACGAAACCACGATACAGAGATATGTACTATTTATATTAGTACTGTACATTGTAGTGTGGTAAGCAGGGTAGAGAATGCAGTGTCATATCATCGTACTGGGTACGACAAGCTCGACATACACTTTCTAGCGATCCATAAGGGCCCGTCTTAACGAGAAACCTTTTTCATGATAATCGAATATGGAACAAATAATTTGATTTGATTTGAATAGGATTTCGTGGAAAACATGCCTTTGGGTCCTATCGAGGAATTGCGTAGTGGAAAAACAAATCGAATCACGCACAAGGGTCAACGAACACCAGAGGGCAACCAACGAGGCGAGCGACTGCCCGCGTCATCCCCGGGGCGCCGCGGTCAGCGGCCGAGTGTTTCTGCCGGAACCGCCGAAGAGGCTATCGCTCTTGGGACGTCTTGGCTGGCTGACGCAGCCCCGAGGCCCCACGCAGGCAGCAGCGACGGGGATACAGCGATCGAACTTCTGAGCGAAGTCATGACCTGGTCGGTGCTCGTGTGGTTCGCGAGGCAAAAGGGGATGAAAAGCTGGGTTTACGACGGTCTTGTAAAATTTCGAGGCGCCGCGGATGGTCTACTCTGTGCTAGGGGCCGTCGGACCTCGCGCTGCGGCTGCTCCGGTGCCCTGTCTATCGGGAATGGCGGATCTCACCTGTAAAGCAGTCGACAACACGGCTCGAGTTTGCGTGACTTCCTTCGGTATCAGGAACATGCCACGTCGAGTTGGACAAACTCCCCGAATCGAATAACACGAACAGCAAAAGAAGTCCCACAAGACATACTTGTCGAATTCGTTTTTATTATTCGAATCAAATGTCAAAATGCCTGACTGATTATTCACTTTTCGGCCAATCAGATGGAAATTAAATCAAACGAAAAACGCATTGGAGGAGTATCATGAAAAAAAATACCGTTAAGATGGGCCCTAAGCGTTGAACGAGAGAAAAAACGAAAGAAACAAACTAATTAAAAAAAAAGATGTGAGGAAGATCGGCGCTCTATGAATGGCCGAGTCAACTCGACCATGATACGGGTATGAGCAGAGCTGTGTAGGTCGAGGTTGGTGCTTAGCCAGAGGAGAAGAGGAGGCTTAAACGAAGAAACACAGCAATAGACAGGATTGTTCGAGCACAGTGTCAAGTTACAGATAGGCTTGCCCATGAGCCGTAATGGCTGCTGACAATCGCGAAATGCGAAACCGAGCACCGTCATGTATCTGGTGTTTGAGGGTAGCGCTTTGCTGAAATCGGCGGTCGTCGGCTGACAGAAATGGCTCAAATCGATGTTTTGATGTGGGGTGGTTGGGATTTGATCTGGTCAGGAATTAGGAAGACTAGATCATTACGAATACGGAGACTACGAAAGCAAGGCCGAAAATTGTCCGGCCGAAGCACCGTTTTGAGAGACCTACGAGGTGGGCCAGCCTAAAAACGGATAAAGTATCCCAAGGTCGTCGTATCTCGTGAACCACTGTGAATTAGGGCTTCAAATTTAGAGGCACTGGCCCTGACAAATCATGCATGTTTATAGTTCGGCTCGATCTCGACGAGATACCGGCAAGACTGAAAACACACATTTCTTAACACTAATTTCGCAATAAAATCGTCGTTCTCGATAAAGGGCGAAATTTGGTGGAGACATAGCTGAAGACCTAAGGAAAACACCGATGTTTGCTTTATTGCCCAATTCGCCAATTCGCCACCCATCGAGAGATGTTGACACCAGGCCATTTCCATACATGAGACAAGTACTACGAGAAATGTTGTTCTTGTTGCGATGCCCCGCCGCTCAATTTTGCGAGTTTCGATCTGAAAATTTAACCTCGTATTTGAACTGCAGGTGCAAACAACGGAAAGACTGGCTTTTTTTTTGTTATTTTTCAGCCAACTTATGGCCGCTGTTGTATTTTTTCGGACGTTGTATCGGTCATTGTCTCGAAAAAAAATAGGAAAAAGGCAGGCTTTCCGTTTGTTGGTTGGTGCATGATCAACACCGTGTCAAAAAATCACATCCCGATATGTACTTTTGAGCGAGGTATTGCCAATTTACCGCTTTGGCAACACCTTGGCTGACCCAGGTCGTACAGCTCCTAACGAGACAGGCATATAGTAGTTGCTAGCGCCATTTGCTAGCTGGTGTGCTGCTGCAAGTTATCAGAGTCTCCGGGCAATCACACCGTAAGTACGTACATCGTTAGCTGATGCGATTGTCCTCGACCGAGCTTCTGAAATGATGTAAAAACTGCTGTGATGTTATGGGATTGTCTTGTGGACATCTTGGCAGAAGGATGCAACCATAAATATCATTATTCTGTGCGGCAAGGTAACGCCGCCATATCTAAATACCAGAGCGGGACACCATTCCACCTTCCACTATTATACGTACGGACACGTCTTCACGAAACGCTGATTTTTGTTTTATTGCCTGTTTCACCGCGTGTGCGCGGGACTCTTGTCACTATACGTTGCATCTTCTCCAGCAAATCTGTGCGTCGATTAGGGGGGCCCGTCTAAACGAGGCAAAACAAGAGCAAGAAAAACAAACAAACATATATTTTTTGCATTTTTTTGGGGGGAAAAGCGGATGGAGTGTACAAACGCAGGATCAGCGTGAAAAACAAAAGCTACTGCAGAATCAAAAACGAAAGGGAGCCAAGGGTTGTGGAGCATTATTAATAGCACCGATGCACCATACACCTGAGGTAGAGGCGGCGCCCAGCGTGAAAAAATAGGGAAGTGTGCCCACGCGGTCAGCGGCCCATACTCTGCTGCTGCAATGGCACTGGTATTCTGAAGCGCGAGATCTGGCGCTGGATAACATACGGGGGGCTGTTCGAACATCACCAGTCGCTAAAACAGACGATTTTTGAATGTACCGTAGGACTCTCGATTTTTTTGGGACGGCGTCATGAGCCACGGTTTGGCTGCGGTGATGGAAGCTGCTCGGACTGACATCAGCGGCATATTGTTCGTTTACTATCTGTTCTCTGTCACCTGACCGCCTAGTCTACGGGGCGATCGTAGCTGAGGTTGTCGCCATAGTCTCGCTCGGGCTGTTCGTTTTCAGCTTTTTGTTTCTGGCTTTCAAATAACGCCAAAATGAATAAATAAAGGCCAAAAACAAAAATGAGCCCGGCGGGTCTCCTGGGCCTCATTTTGCCTGTTTGGCCCGTCAGAGGAGGCGTTTCTTCCTATGTCATCTTCGCTTTGTGTTTCGCTTCTAAACTCTCCGTTAGGACGGGCCCTTATCAAGCAAAAGCTTGAAAACCTGAGGAATTTAACCAACGTACGTAAAACACGCCGCAAACTTACAAAACTCCTCTCTGACGACCCGTGGCCGAGATAAACTGGGATTCTTTTCTGGGATCGACTGTTGCGCGAAACGTACATAAGAACGCCATTTCTCAAACTGAAAATTGGGAAGAACGCACCCTGCCTCACGTGATAACTTGACCCTCGGGGCCCAAAATAAGTTTCCCATGTTGCCTACTGACGGCATAGCTGATCCTGAATACTCCGGGCACTTCTTACGTAGCAGTGTATATAATCTTCTGGCTCTGATCCAGCACCCCGCGCTGCTGCGTGTACTCGTGTGCGGTTACAAGCCGACACCATATTCTTACACGTTTTAGTCATCCATATACGTACCGGGTATATCTGTACGTATGATTAAATGCTTCGTATATATACGCTTTGAAGTATGTACCTGGTATAAAACATGATGCCATGTGTTCGACACTTTCCCCTTCGGTGGTACCCAAGTCTGGAGCCCGACAATAATTTATGGCCGTCGCGGGTGTCGAGGTTCGAAGGCACTTGTCTGCTTCTCGTCTACGGTAATTTTATGATGTGCCAGTATGTCGCTCAGAATCGTTTTTGTTGTTTATGGTACTACTATCAATAACCCAAGTGTCCTTATTGGTACGAAAGTAATCATGTATACCAGGCACTAGACTATAAATTCAAGTATATCCTTCGTACCTAGACTATAAATTCAAGTATATACTTCGTACCTGGTACGTACGAATTATCCACACCTACTGTAGCACAGATCATACAGGTCATGATCTAGATCATCTACTGCTGTAGCTCCTCGCATACCGTTGTGAGTGAGACGTTGTGCAGGATCTGCGTAGCACAGGTCCGACCCAGGACACATACGCTAGACCGTGCCGATTTTTCGGGTCCCACCCGGCAACATGAGCTAGATGATACAGATCATACAGGGGTGGATGTTTCTGCCCTGAGGATCTACTATTACGGGGGACCATAGTAAATAGGACCAACTTTGTCGGTAAAACTAGGGAGATATATAGGTTTTTGCGTGTACCGTAGGTCCTATATACTATGATCCCCGGTAATACTGCAGATAGTGACGTTAGGAATCGACGGTCTTTACGAGGTGTGGAGGTATCATAGCTTTTCTCGTGTAAAGCGTCTGGTTAACTGGACACCATGACGCAACAACTCACTGGCTGGGTTGTGTCCGGGGGGGAGGGGGGGCTGTTTCGACGTTTACTGCGGCAAAGCGTAAAATAACACGGGTCAGTTGACGCCAGCTAGCTTCCAATCAAATGGCTGAAATAACGCGAACGACGGAAGCGATCTTCCAATAAAATCGCTGTATTAACGGGAACCACGGGAACCACGGGAACCACGCGAAAACACGCCGCACACAAACAAGGTGAAGAAAGACACAGCTCGCAGCTCGCACACCCACAGTCACGCGACGACTGACCTTCGATCTCGACACACAATCAACCCACGGTCAACGAGCTTCGTACCGGGAAAGGCCAATGAGTGAAAATGATAGCCTCGGAGGTATCATTGGCACCCGTGGTCAAGGGGGCGGGAGGTTGGCCGCGGCGTCCTGTCCTCCGCTCTTCGTCAAATCTTTCAAAAAGTTCTGTGTTGTGCCAACGGAGAGGAATCGAGAGGGTGTGTCGTCTGTTTTCTACACACCAGCTGCCCAATATGTTTTTTAGTAGATGCCTGGCCCACCCACGCCACATATCACCGACCGAAGTGTGAGAACTGTGAGAACTGTGACACTATTACGGGGGACCATAGTAGATAGAAGCAAATATTGTTAGTAAAAATGGGCAAATATGTAGATTTTTATGTATACCATAGGTCCTATTAACTATGGTCCCCCGTAATAGTGTGGGTCGGAACCTCTAGTCAGCGCGCTTCATTCAGAGTTCGTGGCGTAGTCGTTGGGTTTGTCGATCGATGTCAAACCTGAAAAATGGTCGATTTCTTGCCATCGGAGAGGGGTCGAGATTTTTTGTCGTCTGTCTTCTACAGACCAGCGCCAAAATGTTTTTTTATCTGACGCCTGGTGAGCCCACGCCACATATCACCGACCTAGTTGTGAGCGCTGTGACACTAGGGTGGGTCGGAGACCTTAACCAGCGCACCACGTTCAGATTTCATGGCGGTGTCGTTGGTTTTATCGATCGATATCTGCCGAGGATTCTCATAAAAGTTGGCTCTAGCCAATGGGAATGACTATACATTGCTCCAGTGCCTACTAGAGCAGGGGTTTTATATACATCGCGCGGTGTGCAATCAAATTTCCGCGTGAGCCGTCCCGTGACCTTAAAATTTTGCCGTTCACTGCTGTACCAGGTATTCGTTATCAACAACAATCGGCGCTGTTGCTGTTCTCGGGGGCGAGGGGCCGAAAAACCGTTGCTGGTGTTTTTTACAGTAGTAGAATACCTTCGCTACCTGTGAAATGGACACGCTCGTACGATGTCATCGTTTTTTTTTTTTTTTTTTTGAAGCACTGCAGCAGTACTCTAAATTTTTCGAACAGGCGGTTTCAATTTGTTGTAAATATCGAATGGGGCTTATACTTCAGGCCAAAGCGGAACCCATCATACACTCTTGCACCCTCCATGCCCTCTTCACCCTTTACCTTTATTCTCCGTTTTTTCTTCGTTTACCCAAGCCGACATCCGCCTTCACAACCGCGGCTGCATTTTAGGAAGAAGAACTTCCTTTAATCCAGAGTTGGATAACGGTATATATACGACATGCAAGGGACTTTTTCTTACATATAAAAGATTGGCGGAAAGCGCGAGGGCGTGGGTTAGCAACATTCAATGAAAATCGGCGCGCTGTGGGAATGCTGAACCCTATGCGCGATAAACGTGAAGGCATGTACCGGGGGGGGGGGGGGGGGGGGGGCGGGGGGGGGGGACGGCACCTGTGACCACGGCTCATCCAGAAGATCGCTGGTGGGTAAAACATTCGACGAGTTAAGCTGGAAAGTAAAAGTGATGATGAAGAAGAAACAAATATATATATGTACGAGATACAAGAAACATATATGTATATAATATATAGATAATATATAAATATTGCTTGCTGACGCTTTTAATCGTGCCGGTTGTGCCCTGCGGAACACTAGCCGACATCCAGAGGGTGGTCGATGACCTCTTCGACCCCAGCGCCGACGGCGGGGAGAAGGAGACCCAGATCACCTACGAGAGCCTGTCTCTCCTGTGCGGCGGTGGCGATGCCGTGGCTAGCGGGTTCTCGGGAGGGGGCGGCGGCGGCGGGTTCATACAAAGCGAGGCGTTCGTGGAAAGGCTCTCCTTCAAGCTTGCGCAGCAGGGTCGCAATATTCACCAAAAGGTGAAAAAATAAGTAATGCGCGTTGAAAAAAAAATAGTGCCTCCAAGCGCGGCGGAACTTCTACTTGTAGTCGTCGTTGCACCCAGGGAGCAAGAGATATCACCAGAATAAAAGGCCTCAAAGCTCGGCGGAACACGTGAAAACATGCCCCCGAGCGAGGTAGAACTCCTACTCTGCAGTCGCGTTTTCCCCCCCAAGAAAGCAAGAATCAACACGCGAAAGAAAAATCCTTCAACGCTCGTAGTTTTTATCTCGCTCGTGAGTGACAGAAACCGACGTCTGGCCGAACCTGGCAAACGTTGCCACACAGACACACACAGGAGGATTTCGACGAGTGGAGACTTTCTTTTGACGGCCACTGGGTTTTCTGTGTGCCCCGCACGTGCTCTGCGACGGAGGGTGTATCGGGCATGCTTTCCTGATGCACTTCTGTCGGCGAGCTGTTTTGTGATCGCAGGATGAGTTTTCGGTGCTGCGTTGCTTTTGTTTGCGTACCTTCAGCTTTGCAGCGGTCAGACACACCGAGACGCCGTGTGTTAATTTTTAACTGCTGTTGTTAGGAGTAATGGTAGTTCCTGTGTGCTTGTAGGATGGAGGTGGCGGGGTGGGGTGTACTCGATAGGAGATATGCACTCAATATCATGCATGGCCGTAGTCGTATGACCATAGGCCCTCGCATCTCTACAATGCCGGGACGGAGCATGTCGGGTTTTCACCGACCAGGCAGACATTGCTTGCACCAAGCGCGAAGCGCCGTGAGGTGTCTGGCAAGTCGCATGGAGGGTGAGCTGCATCCTACTGAAAACCACTTTTGAGGCGAACTTGCATATGGATGACAGCATCAATGAGTTGATTTATTTTCCGGTGTAGGTCAGAGACAGCAATGGGAGCACTATGTAACTGCCTCTTGGGTGCTTTACCATAAACACTACCAGGTACGTGATACGATAATTCCCACGTGTGCGGAGTAAAGGTTGTTCATCTCGCACAAACGATTTAACTCGGCAACCAGCTGAGAACGACCGCCGAAAAAAAGAAGAAAAAAAAGCGGTACCATGGTTGCCTAGCTCACGTAGTGAGCGGCATGTTTTGCAGTGTCGTTGCCAACCGACGCCAACCCAACCTATATATAATAGGGGGGGGGGAGGTGGGGGGGAGGGGGGGAGGAAGGGCAAGCGGCTCTGTGTGTTCATGTTGCCGACGTTGCTTTAATGCCGTGCCATGTGAACACATCCGAGTGACGGACGCAGCGATAGTGCTTGGCTTCCGGTCGTGACACGGCAACTCCCGGTTTTTCCGTTTACCGTTCTGTTTGGTGTACGCTTCATTGTACCCCTCCCCACCCCCCCCCCCCACCCTGTCCCCCACTCGCCTATACGATAGTCGCAGAGGGACGCAGACGGTAGCACTGACGTCGAGAGGTCGGCGATACAGCTTGTGTCTAGGCTACCGGACGAGACCCTGTGCAGGCTTCTGGCCAGTCGCGAGGTGAGCCAGGTTGGAGAACCCGAGGCCTGCGCTGTGCTACAACACGCCCTACCGTACGCTGCCGCCCAGCGTTACGCTACGCTCTCGCATGCTGCACGCTCTACTCTTCGCTACACTCTTCACTCTACGCTCTGTTTTGCGCTACGCTGTGCGCTAGCTAGGCTTTAGGTTCTTCGCCAGCACCCGCGCTAGGATCTGCGCTAAGGTTTTAAGCACGCTCTCGTTTGCTATACGCTTGCGGTGGTCGGGGGTGTGTTGCGTGCGCGGGCTCGCTTGCTGTAAAACGTCTTTCGCGGGGTTAAGGCACGGCTGTTAGGTTTCGTTCACCTCTCTTGATATCGGGCAAAATAAGTAGTCATACCTCGGAGAGTTGGTCGACTCTCACCTCATGATATAGATGCTCCGTGGCTGACATCCCCCTGGTGTGTGTGGTCTATATATAGAGCAGTGTGTGGTCTATATATAGAGCTCATGTTGCCGCTCTGGGAGTTGTAAAATCTGCGTGGTCTAGGTCAGATTTACCGCGCTGGATCTGTACTGTACAGACCCTGCACAATATATCATAACGGCAGGCTAGGATCTAGACGATCTATCTTTAGATGATCTATGTGTAGATGAACTATCTGTAGATCATCTATCCGTCCGACGTGTGACAGGATTCACACGATTTTTTTAAATGAACGATTCCGGACGTTAAATATATATCGCTGTTCGTGCCCGCCAGGGATTTTTCCCGCCTCCCCTATATGCCCACAGCGGAAGCGCCCAAGGTGCTCTCGAGGTGCAACGGTGGCGAACCGGCCCGCGGTACACACGACCATGACGGATGTGCTTTACGCGGTTGGTTTTTGTGCTTGTGGAGAGAGACCCCGCCGATGGTTTGATGCGCTTTTTTTCTCCCCCACCCTCGCTCCCTCCCTCCCTCCCTCCCTCCCTCCCTCCCTCCCTCCCTCCCTCCCTCCCTCCCACCCTCCCCCCCTCACTCCGTCCCTCCCTCCCTCCCTCCCTCCCCCCCCTCCCTCCCTCCCCCCCTCCCTCCCTCCCTCCCTCCCCCCCCTCCCTCCCTCCCCCCCCCTCCCTCCTTCCCTCCCCCTTGCCCCCCGCCGACACCACGCCACGCTGTGCTCTCACGACTCGCCAACAACGAAAAACAACTGCGCCGTGTCGCAAATGTTCCAGGCTACTTCCGCCTTGCAGGGGTACATCAACGACCACCCCAATGCCGCGCTCAGGGCGTTTTCGATTTCGAGGATGTCTTCCGCGTGCACCCGGTGCTGGTCCTTCCTGGACCGCCGGCCGTTCGTCAACGGAGCCTTCGAGGAGGGTGGGGACGCCCAGCGTTACAAGCAGGTGTGGGTGGCGTGGCGTAGTTTAGGCGCTATCACGGGGGGAAATACTTATTCCGGGAGACCATAGTAAATAGGACCGAATATTGTTATTAAAAGTACGGAAATATACAGGTTTTTTGTGTGTACCGTAGGTCCTATTTACTATGGTCCCCCGTGATAGTATTCAGGGCCCACGATGGACCCAATAAGCAAGGTATTCCCCTATGTAAACACGCCATATTTGGTTCCGATTACTACAGTAATTTCTCCCGTCATAGTATCGTGAGGTTTAGAGGAAGGTTGTCGGCTGACGGCACGCATTCTTGCCCTTTGACGGACGGACGGACGGACGGACAGGACAGGACAGGACAGGACAGGACACCCTTCAAGGAAATTTTCGCACTAAAACTACAGTACGTTTAGTCTGAAGGGGCCTTGACGGGCCAAAACTACAGCAGTAGTAGTCCGCCCCTTGACCGACAGCCGTCACGGAAATCCGCACACCAGAACTAGTATTTTGAGTCTAAAAGAGGCCTTGGCGGGTCAAAATTAGACAATCCCTAGACCGACAGCCGTCAAGGAAACCCCCACAGTAATTCTGGCGTATTCAGGCTAAAGAGGTCTTGACGAGCCAAAACTAGACCACCCCTTGACCGACAGCCGTCCCGGAAATCCCCACACTAAAACTACAGTAGCATGTTTAGGCTACAGAGGCCTTGGCGGGCCAAAACTAGACCGCCCTGGACGGACGAACGTCAAGGAAATCCCACATTAACACTACTAAAACTGCAGTATTTTTAGTCCAAAGAGGCAGACAAATTCAGACCGCACCTTGACGGGCAATAAAATATATTTACTCTTAAGAGGCGTTGATGAGCCAAGGGTAGACCGTCAAACAACGTCTTTGGTTCACAGCTGCCTCGCTTGTGTGTGCTGTGTCTTCTCCGCGGAGCCGCGCCGCGGCCTGTATGATGTTTACCCCCCTGGTTGGTGTCCCCCACCGATTTCCACTGGTCTCTTGCCTGGTTGGTATGCTTGGTCGCTCACTCTGCGGTGCCGGGGTTGATCTGGTTTTGCTTCCTGTTTCACTTGTGTTGGTTGTGTGTGGTTTATAATGGTTTAGTCTGTGTCCGGTTGGTTGTTTTCGAAGTTTTGGTTTGTTTTTCAATTGGTTTTTGGTCTGGATGCGTATCGTTTTGTTACCCGAACGGAAGATTAATATAAGCCGTATCCTCCCGAGAACCGAACCGAAACGCTCCGTGCCCCCCCCGACAGCGCCGGAACCCCCCCCCTCCCTCCCCCCCCTCGCCAAACGCCTCACGGCGCTTCGCGCTTGGTGCAAGCAACGTTGCCTGGTAATTGAAAACCAGACGTGCTCCGTCCCGGCATTGTAGGATTGCGGGGTCTATGGTCATACATACGACTACGGCCATGCATGACATGACATGGGTACCCCCCTCCCCCTCCCCCCCCCCCCCCCCCCCTCTGCCATCCTCCCTTGTCTCCCCCCTGTCTGACCCCGTCTCCAGCGCGTGCGCGACTGGATGCACGACTTCTTCGCGAATCTTGTGAAGCTGTGCGACGACCCCAGCGATGCCGTCGCGGCGGCTGCCTTTGGTGCGATCGGAAGGGTGCTGGAGGGCCACCCGCTGTGCACCACGGCGGTGGACGAGGGGCTTCGGAGCTTTTGGGGAGGAGGGGACGGGGAAGAGGAAGCGTTACCGTCGATGTCACCGTGGAGGTGGCGAGGGGAAGGAGCGGGGGAGCAGGGGGGCGCTGGGGTGGGGGGGGCGTCTGGTGGCGGCCACAAGCAGGTGCTGTGGGAGTATTGACAGGAGGAGAAAGCTTAAGCTTAGTTTTGCATATGATACGCACCGATAGATATCTTTAGGGAGGTTTTGCTACTGGTGATTTTTGAGGCATTCTCCGGGGCTCGGCCAGAGGCCCCCGGTTTTTGTTTGTGATTTTTTTCCGGGGGCGGCAACCGGTGGCGGTGGTGCGTGACGTGCATTTTTTTTATCGTGCAACTGCTCCGTTGCCATTTACCTTCGCCGCCGCCACCTTGTACGCCTTCCCGGGCCGTGCGTAACGGTGCGCTGTCGTCTGGCCTCGCGTATAGTTTTCGCTCGATGTTCTGGCTGATTTTGCGGGCGTGCCTCTCCCCCCTCTCCCCTCTCTCCGCCTGCGTGGTCGGTCGGTCGGTCGTCATTTTCCTGGAAACCTTTTACTAGATATACGAAGCACATGTTTATACCAGGGTATGCCCGAGACACCCCCGACATGGGGGTGCAGTCATAAGCGGGGTAAATTTATGAAAATGAATAAAGACACTCGAATGCTTGCGGAGTCTCTGTATGTCTCTTTCCCCCCGTTTCCTTCTTCCTCCCCCCCACGCCCCCAACCTCCCTCCCTTCTCCCTTGCCCCCCCACCACCTCCACCCCCCTGCGCTCCCAATCCCCCCGTCCCCCCACCACACCTCTTGCGGCCTTTTCCCTTGTCATCCCTTGTCTTCCTCCCGCGCTTGCCCATTTCTCAAGGTGTTCCCGCTGCAGCACGTCGGCGAGATCGTGCTCCGCTCCGCCCTCCCGCGGCTGCGGCTGCTGCTCCGGCGGCAGTCACGGATGCTGGAGTCTTGCTCGGCGCAGCAGGCAGCGGTAGCAGCAGCAGCAGCGGCGGGGGGGGCGGGGGCAGGGCAGACCTCGACGCTAGCCACTCCACCCCTGGTCGTGACCGAGGCCATCCGCTCGTGCTCTCTGCTCTTCGTCGCGGCTCTGCGCCTTACCACGAGGGAGATTTCGGGATCGGGGTCTGCGGCCGCGGCTACGGTAACGGTGTCGCACCCTCTCCTGGAAAGCCCCACCTCGACCGATTTTCTCGGCATCGGGCTCGACGATAAGGCACGGGAGAAGAGTTCTGGAGCCGCCGCTGCCGTTGCCAGGGTGGGAATAGCGAGAGCGGGAGGCGGGGCTGCGGGAGTTGGAGAAGGAGATGGAAGGCGAGGGGGCGGGGGAGGAGGGGAGGGGGGGGAGGGTAAAGCCGTGGAAGCGGCGACGCTTTTGGCGCCGAAGGAACTCGCGGAGGAGTGGGTCGAGGCGCAGCTCGGGCGCGTTTTGGACGAGGGGAAGGGCGGCGGCGGCGGCGGTGACGGTGGCGGTGGCGGGGGGCGTGGCGGCGATGCAGTGCTCGCGGAGGCGGCGGCGTGGGCTGCGCTGCGGGTGCTGCAGGCGGCGGCGATGGCGCCGCTGAGGGCGTCGGTGTCGCCGAGGGTCGCGGAGGCGTTCTTGAGGGTCCTGCTCGTGGGGCAGGTGATACTAAGAAAACAGACAATCGGCGCGGCGCGGCGTGGGTATATGTACCGGTACAGGGGACGGTGGGGGGGGGGGGAGTTGCTTGGTTCCGGCGGGTGGTTCGTGTGGTGGGTGTAGATAGATGGTAATGACTACCTTTCGCTGTTTGTGGGGTTTAGTGATACGGTGTGGTTATATTTTCATTGGCTACCTTTCGCTATTTTTTTGGTGCGGTCGTGTGGTGGGATTGATACTCTTAGCTACCTTTCGCTGGTTTTGGGTGCGGCCGTGCGGTGTGCTCAAAAGAACTTGGCTCGTACCCGTACCTCTAGGGGCAGGCATTTCGTTTGCGTGTATCACATCGTTTTACACGTTTTTCGCCGTATAGGTCCTGTAGCATTTTCACGTGTTTCGCTTATGATATCGTATGCGTGCTTTCGACCGATCATATCGTTTGCCTATTTCCGCCTTGCACTACCGTTCGCGTGTGTTCGCGTTGCCTCATCATACCCTTTGCCATGTGTTCGGCTCATTACCCTATCATACCCTTCGCGTCCTTTTTTCGGGGGGTCACCTATTACATGCAGGCCGCCACCCCGGCCCACCAGTGGCCGTCCCTCCACACCGGCGAGCAGGAGGTCATCGCGGGCGCCACCCTCGCCCTGCAAATGTCCCCTCCCGCCGCCACGGCCGCCCTCGCGCCCCACGTGCTCGCGGCGGTGGAGCGGGTGCCGCGCCCGCGGCAACGGTTAGCCCTGCTGACAGATGTTTTCTTTCTCTTGCTGGTGCGCCCAGCGAGGGGCGGACGCGCTCCGCGTCGTGGCGGTGGTGCCGGCAGCGGCGCCGGCGCTAGCCGGAGTAGTGGGGGCGGCGTTAGCGGTAGCGGTGGCCGAGGCGGTGGTAGTGGTAGTGGTGGCGGTGGTGGCGGTGGTGGCGGTGGCGGCGGTGGCGCGAAGGGGAGGCATATAAGGGGCGGGACGGTGAGGGCCCCGGAGGGGGCGATGGTGCTGGTGTCGGTCCTGGAAGGGGACGCGTTCGTGCAGCTCGTGTCGGACGCGCCGCGGCGGAGGAGGCGGGTGCTTTTTAGGGAGGAGGCGGTGGCCGCCCTTGCGACGGCCTGTACACAGGTGTTATACGTGTGCGTTTTTTTTTGTGGGGGCGGGGGGTTGGGAGGGTCGGGGGTTGTTTTGAGTGTTTTTCGGGCGTTTGGGTGCTGGATGGAGTATTCGGTAGGGATGTGTGTTTGTACTCGTACGGCCACTGCTTGTCCCGGGGGGAACACAACAATCAGAACCACATGTGGTGTGTAAAGTTTAGGTACGAGAACTATCTGCTTTTTGGGGTCCATCCTGGGGGTTCTGGTTACGAGGACGCCGCGTAATACTTTAGTTGGGCGAGACGACTTCAGCCAACTGACGGACTTACAGTAGTGCCTTGACAGCAAGAAAAACTCAATCCGAGCCACAAAACGAAAGCGCCAGCCAGATACCACTCTCCGGGCGCGAAAATATAAATCGAGGACCGTCTGGACATTGATGCGAAGACCAAGCGATCCTTGTAGTTGCGCCCAAAGTCGTAAGACGTGTAGAACTCAGCAAGTACCGCGCGCGACCGGCTGTAATACCTACAAGTAGTGGACTTCCGGCCAGTCGAATCGCAGCCTTTCGTGGTGCTCTGGGAGTTCTTGGTGTTTTGGCTGTTTTTGGTTTTGGCTGTTTTTGGTGCTTGGGTAGGCAAGCGTATTTGGGGGTGTGCACGGTGTTCGCGGTCTCGTCCTGAACTCCGGCGTGAAAAGGGTTCACACTCAGATCGTGATCTATCTGATCTGTCTACAGATAGATCATGATCTAGTTCCTCACCTGCCGCTGTGAGAGGTTGTACAGGACCTGCTCACTGTAGTGCAGATCCAACCCAGGAAACATGTGGTATTCGTAGATCATGCGGATTATACGGGTCCCACCGCGCAACATGAGCTAACCTGTACAAGATCGAGTATAGATCTGCCTTGAAAGATCTAGGTTGTGAGGTGGGAATGACCTGTACATGATCTGTACATGATCTGTACATGATCTGTACATGATCTGTACATGATCTGTACGTGATCTGCAGATGATCTGTACATGGTCTGTACAGGATCTGTCCGATGTGTGAAAGGGTTACCGGCGCGAAAGGGGGGGGGGAGGGGAAGGCGGCGCAATGTGACGGGTAGGGAGGGGGGGCGGACTGGTCGTCGAGTTTCGTTATTGAGCGGCTGTCGACCGATGTCGCCCCCCTCCCGCCATCGCCACACCCACCCCACACCCCAATAGCTTTCGCAAGGAAGGGATGCGTGAGGGATAGGTTTTTGCTACGCCCTCTTACTGTCAATAGTAGAGTAGCACCTAAAGTGGCTGACGTTGGGGCCCATTTACGCCTACAGATTCGTTTTATGGTCGTTATTGTAGGTTTAGACTACCCTTGTATTATGGTCATTCTTTGTTGTGTACCAGGACCTGATCTATGTCGCATACGTCTAAATAACGTAATTACGTAAAAAGACGAAACAAGGTACAGTATTCTTACCTGTAGGATGTTCTGACTGCCTCCTTTTGTTCCCCCCTCCGCCGTCCCCTTGCCGTCGCGCCAATGCCTACATCGCCCCATGTATCATGTTGTGTTGACAGGTTCTTGCAGCGGGGGCTGCCGCAATCTTGTCCCCTCTCTCTCACAAGGCCGCCGCTGTAGGTATAGGCACACTGGCACGGTCGTGCAGCAGCAGTACCAGCAGCAGAAGCAACATCAACATCAGCAGCAGCAGTAGCAGCAGCGCCAAAGGTTCGACCAGCCTCGGTGTCGAGAGCGGGTCGGCCAGTAACGCATCGGAGGCGCCGGCGGCAGCAGCGACGGCGGTAGCGGTAGCGGTGGCCGACAAGGCGCGTTGGGCAGACCTGGAAACGTGGCTGAACTGCTCCCTGTCCACTCTGGAGGCGTGCACGCGGTGCGTTAACTGGACCTCGGCCGTGGGATATGTCGGCGCCCTGGCCTACGTGCGCCTGTTTACTCTCGTCCTTCGGTTGCTGTGCCCGGTGTCGGGGAAGAAGACCGTTGGCGGAGTTACCGTTGATGGTGCGGATGCCAACAGGCTGTTCGGGGGGCTCCGCGGCGGTGAGGGGACGGGGGCAGGGGCAGGGGCGGGGGGGGCGATGGGGGGGGAGAGGGCGATCGATGATGACGGTGCGGGGGGAGAGGAGGGCAACGGGAGGCTGAGCTGGGCGAGAGATAGGCTGGCGCAAGTGGTGGACGACTTGATGTGGAGGCTAAGGGAGGGGCTGCCGGGGAGGGACATACGTCTTCGGTTGCTCCAGGTGTGGTTTTGACGGTCAGGGGGCTGTGTATGTCTGACGGACAGGACTTGTCTTTCTTCGTTTTTTTTCCAACGGACAGCAGGAACGCTAACGAAGCAGGCGCTCGTAGAGGTCGATATGTTTTTTTTCTGCGTCGGGAGAGAGCCCGGCGCTCGAACTTCTCAGGCCGTGACAACGCAAGGCTGTGGGCTGACTGACTCCAAGTCAACCGCGTAATGAGTACCACGTCGTTGGCTACATAGCTATAAGTAGACATTACAGTTGGTTGCGAGCGGTAATTTGCGAAGTTCTACCTCTATTATAACTGACGCGTTTGTTTCCCGGAGTGTGTTCATGTTGATAAATATTGAAGCCAGTTTAGCTGGTTTACTTTCCATTCGATGTGCCTGGTAGTAGGTTACTGTTGACAAGCTTGAAACATGAAAGAAGGCACACGTTGGAGCGACAATCCACTATCACGGGGGACCATAGTGAATAGGACCAAATATTGTTCGTAAAAATAGCGAAATGTATTAGTTTTTGTGTGTACCGTAGGCTCTATTTAATATGGTCCCCCGTAATACAGAAGCCTCAAGTTTTAGGGTGGAAAAGGTGCACTTAGTAGCGCATTGACTGAGTCTGCTGTACCCACATCGAGGGGTCGTGTTGGAGTTAGGCGTGTGACCGCCGCGCCACCAAGCCCGAGAGATTGGTCTCCCGCATTAAACCCCCACACCTTGTACCATCCAGGCAACGTGCGCTCATGTGCGGCTCTTGGAAATCGTCGGAGGGGACGAGAGGCTCACGGAGGATTCCGCGAATGAGCTAATTTCTGTCCTCCAGGTGGGTGCCCTATGCCTTCTACCGCGTCATGTTTGTGTAGAGTGAAACAAGCCGCCGCCGGCGGCGGCGTGGTTTTGTTTTATTTTTCTTTTTTCGAGAGCGCCGTTGTCTGGCAAGCCCCAGAAAATAGCATTGGGTGTAAATTAAGCGACGCTTTTCTGAAAGTGCCAGGCGGTCTTGCTTTGTTCGCGACCGCCGTCGCTTTGGCAAGCGCTAGAAAATGATGTCGGGTGTAAGTTTAGTGGTACTCCCCTGCTCCCTCGCCGGTGGGCTTCTGGCGGTTTCCGGGAGTGTCCGCGCACGCTGGCGCTGTTCACCGGCGGGTGTGTGGATGCCCTTTTTTCCTGGTGCACCGCGCTCTTTGAGTGTGTATCCCCTACTGTAAGCTGTCAGTTGCTATCTATCGTCTCTCTCGAAGCTCGGCCCCTGCTGGCTCGGCCCGCGTGGTTTTCCGCGTGAATGCTACCGCCGCCGCCACCGCCTTCACCGCGGCGGGCTGTGTTGCTAACGCCGTCGCCGCTGCGCTGTAGCTAGGTCGTTGACTGCCTCGTCGCCTGCGGACTCCTAGCCATGCCGTGGTAGGCCAGTGTCACGCCCCCCCGCCCCCCCCCCCCCCCGCCCCCCGCTCGTGATCCCGTCGAGGCGACCAACTACGTGTTCAACTTAACGCACAAGCAACCAACTAACCAGGATTGCCAACCAACCCGAGTCAACCAACCAGCTGACATGCAGACGTATCAACCCCTGCCTACCAACAACCAAAGAAACCAGCCTAAATAAACAAACCCAAGAACAAACCAAATAACAAACCAACTATCGAACCATCCACCCAACCGACCGACTTGTGTGTGTGCGAACTGAAAAAAAAATAGGGCGAGCTGGGCGAGCTCGACGCGCAAGCGGGCCTTGGGGGGGCGCAGCCATCTCGACCGACCGCTTTCACTGCAGGAGGCGACAGCGGTGCCGACAGCGCCAGCCGAGCGGGTGGACACGGTGGGGTAGGGTCGAACACATCAATAGGCGGGACGGAGGCAACAGCATCAGCCATGATCGGAGGCTCGGTTGCACCTGCTGCGACAGGGGCGGGGGCGGGAGTGGGCTATGGAGGTGACGACGAAGGCCTTATGTCGTCGGGGAGAGAGAGCGGTGGTGGTGGTGGTGGTGGTGGAGGCGGTGGAGGAGGAGGGGGCGGGGGGGACTGGGCGGCGTCTACGTCGGCGGCTGCGCGGAGGGGCAGCATGACGGATGTCATGGCGCACGAGCTTGTCGTCGGCTGCCTGGTGCGGCTCGCGCTGATCGCGGAGGGGGAGACGGCCGCCGAGGTGCTCTCGGTGCTGGAACACGAGCGGGGGAGGGCGCGCGTGAGGGAGAGGCTGGGACGCGGGGCGGTCGGGTCTATGGAAGATGCCGTCGCCAAGGTGTGTGTTTTGTTTTTTACAACGGGAGAGGGCGGGGGGGAAGGGGGAGAGGGGCAGTGGGAGGAGAGGGGGGGGTCGTGTTTATTTATTTATTGGGAGTTTGTTGGCCTTCGTTTGTGTTGGTGTTGCGGAAGAAATTCTACGCCAACGTGGGTGTCAACAGCAGGGTAGGAGGCATACTACTGGGGGGGGGGGGGGCATTATACTTGTTTTTGTTCATTCACGGCATGAAAAATCGACCTTCCTGTTTTTGTAGTTGAACAAATCGTCCCCAACGGTGGTATTGGCGGCAGGGGTGGGGGTGGGAGGGGCGGGGGGGGGGGTTGTTTTTCTTGTCACGGAGAAAATATCCGCCTTCAAGATTCTTTCTCGCCTCGAGCTCGCCAGCGCAATGTTAGAGCTGTGTCGACGTCTGCCTACGCACCGTCTCACCCCACCCTCCCACTCTACCCACCCGCCCACCCTCCCATCCACCCACGATTTGATTTGCTGAGGTCATTATTCAGACGCGCAACCAAAACCTGCCCTCTCCGCTTGTCCCTTAACCCCCTTGCTGCTGCTTGGTTTCATTATCTCCGACTCAAGCAACTTGCCCCCGAAACGTGCGTGATGCGATGGTGAGATGATCAAAAGCCCGTACGGGTACAGGTCACGACTGCACGCCACTTTTTTTATTGAACGAGCTATTAACATGAGGACTTATTGATTGATTGCTTGATTGTGTATTGATGGTTGCTTATTTGAAGTGAAAGGTTTGAAATCTTGAATGGAATCGGAAGTCAGAAAGGTTTTCCACTACAGCACTACGAGGGATTCAACGATTGGAACTAAAACCGTGTTGCTGGCTCGACGACTACGGCGGGCGCCGCCGCCGCCGCCGCCGCCACCGCCGCCACCTCTGCAACCGTGCGTTCGCCGCTCCCTGCAGGGGATCCGGGCGGTCAACCTTCTTGTCGTACAACGCCCGGCGGCGGGCCCCCACGCCACGACTGCCGGCAGCTCGGAGGCGTTGCTGCTCAAGAGATTCCTGGGGACGATGTGCCTCGGCTGGCAAGTCGTCGTGCAGCCGGACGGTGAGATCAATGAGGCGAAAGCGACAACCATGTGTGTTGGCATCCACCATTCAGCGTGCCCATCTGGCGGTCGGTCGGTCCGTTTGTTTGCCGGTCCATATTTTTCGTCGCCCCGTAGGTTCTTGCGCCTACCCGGTGTTTGTGGTTTTTGGTTCGCGTTCGTGGCCGGGGTGGGCGGGTGTGTGAGTGTGGTGTGCGCCAGGCTTTGTCCCCGGACAGCTGGCAGCCCATGGGAGACGGCGGCGGGGGGATTGCGGGGAAGGGGGGGGGCGGGCAGCACTCGAACAGGACCGGACTGTTCGTCTGTGTCGCTCATGTGTCCGTTTCGTGCGAACAGTCCGTGGAACGCCACAGCCTTGCATTTGATTGGACGCAACAGACGTTGCAGGGAGAGCTCTACTTATACTCAAGCAGCCTCCTCGCCGTGTTTATACGCTGCTCGCGCGCTCGTTTTTGCTGCTTGGGGTCCCGCGACACTTCCACGTCGGCTTTGAAAATCAGCACGCTTTTTAGCAGAACCCCGCTTCGCGTTTGATGTGTCGCTATTGTGTCGCCCGCCGTTCTTTCACCTCCCCTCCCCCCCTCCCCTCAATCCCCCCCCCTATATTTTATATAGGTTGGGTTGGCGTCGGTTGGCTACGACACTGTAAAACATGCCGCTCGCTACGTAAGCTAGACAACCGTTATTTTTTTGTTTTGTTTTTTGGCAGTCGCCCACAGTTGGTTGTCGAGTTAGATCATTTGTGCAAGGTAAATAACCTTTACTCCGCACAATTGAATTGGTCGTATCACGTAGTGTTCAAGGGAAGGCACCCAAGAGGCAGTTACATAGTACTCCAATTGCTGTCTGTGGAGTTGGCTACACCGGAAATTATATTAACTCATTGATGCTGTCATCCATATGCAAGTCCGCCTCACAAACCGTTCTTAGTAGGATGCAGCTCACCCTTCATGCGACTCGCCAGACACCTCACGGTACTTCGCGCTTGGTGCAAGCAATGTCTGCCTGGTCGGTGAAAACCCGACATGCGCCGTCCCGGCATTGTAGGGATGCGACGGTCTATGGTCATACGACTACGGCCATGCATGAGATCGAGTACGTCTCTCCTATCGAGTACACCCCCCCCCCCCTCTACCCCCCCCCCCCCCGACCCCAATCCCACCCCCACTGCCACCACCACCACCGCCGCCACCCACCCTTACCTCAACTGCGACCCCTACGCCCGCCCTCACCACTATCCCCACTCCCACCTGCACCCACTCTCACCCTACCGATCTTGCACCAGAGCGCGCCCTCACCGGAAGCGCGGCCGGGGTTTTCGAACACGGGGCGCACACCTTCCCCCTTCTTAACCGGCGCCTTCGTAGGCTGTTGTGCGACAGAACTGGCGCGAATGTCATCGGGGGCGGCGATAGCAGGGGCGGTGGGGGCAGCGTTGCCGGCGACATTCAGAATACTAGGGGTTCGTCACCAGCAGCAGCGACGGCGACGGCAACGGCGGTGGCGGCGACAGCAGCGGTGGTAGCGGCGGCGGCGGCTTTCGGAGCGCGCGCTTGGGAAGAAGAGGCGCCGCAGACGCAGCTGAACGGGGGGAGCGACCCGGTCGTCGTGACTGCCTCCCACGTCGTTTATCGTGGTGGCGGTGGCGGCGGTGGTGGCGGCGATATACAAGGCTGGGACGAGCGGGCAAGCGGTTCTGCGGGAAGCCGGGCGCTTCCGTCGACAACCGGCAGCGGTGGCGGCGGCGGGGATGCCACCACCGCGTGCTATCCTAAGGCGGGCGGGAGGGAGACGAGCGAGGGGGCGCGGCTTCGGATAAAAGTCTACAACGCCACGAACGCCAGGCTGCACGGGTTTTCTATCCGGCTGGGGTTTGGACAGGGCGGGGAGGCGGCGGGGATGTCCGGCGGTGGGAGAGTGGAGTTTTGTGTTGACGAGGTATGGACGGGTTGTGTTTTGGTGTGTGGCTCAGCTCGCTACTGTTGCGTGCCGGTTGGGCCATGAGGGGGGGCGCGGGGGGGATGAGGGGCGGTCGGGCGTGTGTTTTGTCCGTGCGGCGCACCGGTACATAGTGGAGACGTGAAATTCTCGCCACTATTGATTCCAAGCCTGCCTGTCCCTCGTGTGGTGCGCTTTTGGGGACTCTCGTGTGCTGATTCCGCGGATAGCAAAGCTCGATCTGGGTCGACTTTTTGGTACCTAGAAACAGACAGGCGATAGTGGAAGAGTATCTCGCCGTGACCCGGAGACCCCCTCCGCAAATAATATTGAAAGTGGATCCATCTGTCTTTGTCCCCCATCCTTATCCCGCACCGTGCGATGCAGGTTTTGATGCCGTCCGCAGCGCATACCTTGGAGGTGCCTGTCACGCCAACAGACGGCCTGAGGGACGTGGTTGTGTACGTCACGGTGGTATTTCCGGATGCCGAGGTGAGATGTGTGTTGCCTCGTGGGCGGTCCCCGCTTGAAACACTGGCTTGCCTGTATTTATGAACTTTTCCCCTCCCCTTTCGCCCCCCCCCCCCCGCCCCGCCTCCCCTAGAAAACCCGTGGGTCCTCCCTGGACTCTCCGAATCGTGACCGCGGGGAACAAACTCAAGGTAGCATACACCGCGAGCACGTCCGTGTGCTACACGTCTTGGAAACTGCCCGACAGGGACACGGCATCGAAGAAATGAACGGAAAAAACGGTCTGCGCATAGTCCTGGCCATTCGCGTAGCTTTCTATTCACCAAGTGCCGCCACTGCTTGGTGTGCGAGGGGTGTGCTGCTAGGGGGCTGCTTTCGCCCGGCAAGGCACGGGCGTACAGTCGGTGGTCACGCCCCGAGGAGCTCCGAGCCGCTGCACCTAATAGCCGCCGCCACTACCTGTGCCACCGCCGTCTTCGTCTCTACCTCACCTTAACCTGTCCGCTTGAATCAACGTCCTCCTCCTTCCCCCTCCTTCTTTATCCGTCTCTCATCACCTCTCTGCTTGACTCAACCTCCTTCTCCTCCTGCTCCTGCCCCTCCTGCTTCTCCTTGCCTGTAGCCCGAGCCAGAGTTCGAGTCAGAAGGAACCGCCGAGCTCCTCGGAATCGAACCCGTAGCTGCGGGAAAAGGCAGCGGCGGCGGGGATCCCCGCCCAGGGCAGGACGACCAAACCTTCGGCGGCAACGCCGACGGTGGAGGGGGCGGGGGAGGCGCAGGAGGGGTTGGCGGCGCCGCGATGGTGCCGGTAACCCTACTGGCTGGCAGCTACCGCGTGCCGGCGGAGGCGTTTTTGGGTTCTCCAGAGCGGGTTATGGTGACGTGGGCAGGGTTCCAGACGGTGTGGAGCGGGCTGCCTTACGTGCATGCGTTCCCGGTTGAGACCGACCGCTCGCGCGCGGGGGCGGCGGCCGAAGAGGCGGCCTTGCTGTTGCGGACTGTGAGCGGTGTCCGGCTCGCGATGTCGCCGTCTGGCTGCGGCGGTGGCGGTAGCATCGGCGGCTACGGCGGCTACGGTAGCTACGGCGGCGGTGGCGGTGGCGATGCCCGGATTGCTGCGGCGGTGGCATGCCCCGGTGGAAACACAGATTACACGGTGTCGGCGGCTTGGGCGTTCGAAGCCTGGGACGGCACTCCCATCCTGTGTGCTCTCACGGCGATGAAGGCCCCCTTCTCCTTCCTGCCTTCAGCCGTCGGGAGGAGAGACGCAGGTCGTGGTGGAGGGGGCGGCGGAGGTGGAAGCTCGACCGGTGCGGGCCGCCCAGCCGCCGTGGGCGAAGGGCACACCTCCTGGCACGGCCGACTGGAGGTCCGCTGCGGCTCCCGCGCCTGTGCGGATTTCACCCGGTCCTGCTCCGCAAGGCTCGCGCGCTTCGTGACCTTTGGGGTGTTCACGCCCCCGCAATCTGCCACCAGCCGACAGCACCGACAGCACCAACAGCAGCAATATGATCCTTTTGGAGGCTCATTCTCCGCGGCAGCGGCAGCCGGGGGAGTGCTGAACGGCCAGCACCCCGACTGGTTTTCCCGCACGGACATTTCTGCTCCCGGCTCCGGAGGACCGGGGTCCAGCGGGCGATCTTCTCCTAGCGGCAGCGGTGGAGGCGCTGGTGGCGGTGGCGCGGCCGCGGGCCTTGGCAAGGTGCTGCCGCTTGTCCGCGCGGTCTGGGAACGGCGGTACGTGAACACAACTCGACGAGCACCGTGAGGGGAGGGGGGGGGGGGGGGGGGTGATCGATATATCGGGTCGGCAGGCGGGGGTGGGCGGGGAGGGAGGGGTCGGAGGGCAGCTTCGCTTCATTGATTGTTTTTGTATTTATATTTACGAAGTACCAGGTATATATTTATTTTCAGCCGGTTGACCGTCCCTGGCAAACGGTTCAGATGGGAAGATGGGCAGAGGGGGGCGTGAGGGCGGCTGCAGGTGGTGAACGCGTGCTCTCGTCGCTGCCAGTACATCGTACGTGATGTTGTTTTTGTGGGTGAGCTTTTCGTTGCCCGTCGCAGTAGAAGAAGCTCCGGGGGGATTTGGCGTTTCAAGCTGGCCTCCGATGCCCTCGTTTTTTTTTGTGGGGTTCGAATATCGGTTGCTCTTTTATAGCGCGGTAGGTAGAGTTATTTCCATTCGTTTTGATATTGTTTTTTTTTAATGGGCGATAGGAGTTGATGTTGGAGTTTCGTTCCAGCGCCGTGTCTGTGGACCTTTGTTGTGTTTGTTTTTGTCCAGCGCGCAGACCAGACCCTCTTGAGGGTGTGAATGATGGCGCAAGTGTACGATATATACGTAGTACCACACTATTTATAATAGCATGCACGTGCTGAAGGGTATCTACTTCCTGCTGTAGTGCACACACGTAACAGCAGTGAGTGACGATGCCCGGTGCGTATAGGTAACAGCAGCAATGATACGTAGTGCGTACACGTTGCAATCTACGTAAGAGTAATACAAAATGTAGGTGTTACTTGCCCGTCTTGCGTGGCGGTAAGTCGAGCTATTAACATGTTCAGCTGCTGCTGTTGTGTAGACTAGAAGAACTGTTGTTATATTTATATAATGTTATACAAGTATTACAAGTGCAATGGTCCACGCCGATTGATAGCGTCTTTTTTCCCCCAAGCGTTTCGTAGCTCTTGAGTCTTGAGCCATCGCTCGATTCGCGCGCTTGAGCTCTAATTTTTCGGTTCACGAGGCGAATCGGACTTGACATTTGAAACATGAGCGCCCTATCATGCGGGGATCTGGTGCCGTTTTTATTGCATGCGAACGGCGGAAAAACCTTGAGCTAAGCTGACTGCACGTCGACGGCTGAAATGGTTTCGTGTCAATTTTATAACTAGCCTCCCGACAGTATGTGGACGTGAACAACAAGAAAAGCCTTATTATCAACTACTGATTGTACCAGATACAAGCATGCAGCATCTATCTGGGGCCACCGTCTTCCAACAACGTCGACAGCTCGGAATGCTTACTATGCGTTCGACCGTTGGTCACCATTTCATTGTTCTTGCTACTCTCGATTCACCACGAACAACTTCTCGCCCAGATCAGCCGACGCCTCTACAATACGGCAATTCACTTGTTCCGCGTGACTGCGCAACACCCGTTCGTTAATGTATCTGTAGAATGAATCTGTCAACGCATCTCTCATGAGAAGTCTATATTTGAAGAACATGTAAAAGTAGGTGCCCCAGTGGGAGCGGGGCGCAGCAGCAGTGATGAGATATGTGACTGCTGGTATTGGAATTGTGTTTCTTGGGTGAAGTCCTTCCTTGTCTCCACAGGATGCCTCGAGGCGGTTGATTGAGCACAGCTATTAATATATGTAAGCGGTGTGTTATCAAACACCATGTAATCATGCACGCATGCATGCGAAATCCACGTTAGTCACCTATATATATCGGTAACGCCTGTCATAAGCGTTTTTAGTTCTGGAGGATAAAGTAGTACGATGAGTACATATCCAAACGTGTTTCCCTTATTTCCCTATCTATAGCTACTGTGTGCGTTACGCGTACGTATGATATTCCATCACATTAGCCCACCCTGAATAATCGTAAATAAACCAGATCACACGACGATCTATCCATCTACTGATGGCAGCTAAAAAATCCAGAAAAGTTGGAGAAGGGGTCGAAGATGTGGCTACGGTATTCAAATCAAAGAATTGAGGCTATTAGTATAGATATATACCCAACACCTGTAGGGCTATAAGATGCCCCTTATTGTAAGAGTTCAGCCCTATACGATATTGGCAGGGAGAACTGAGGGGGGGTGTGTGCTCACATCACGCCACAATGGTTATCGGGACACGAAGAAAATAACGGCTAGGGCCATTGAAAGCGAAGCGCAACAACAAAAAACCATACCGACCGGTCCACCGTCGTACCGGTGCATGGAAGCAGTGAACTTGTAGAAAGACAAAGGAGCAGACGGCACGCTGCAACGAGTATAATAAAGTAGGGTACCTATTGTGGGGGCTGAAAGACTGAAGAACTGGACCTACTGGTCGATTCATTCGCAAAAAGGATAATGCACGGAGGCCCAAAGCCGGAATGACGATACCGAAGGCGGAAGGCACGCTGCGTCGATATGATAGCGTCGGACCATTGAGGATATCAACGTGGAGCCAATCAATGGTCGATACCATGAAAATATGGAAAGAGGCTACATCGTAGCGGTGTAGTTACTCCAACGAAAGCCAGCTAATGTGCTGCAAAGGCATTCGCCGGAAAGCAAGCCCGCCGGAAAAAAAGTGGAGGCCAACCCAGGATCAACAAGAGAGGAGTCGAGTATGTACGAAGAGGTCGTGGCAGGGGTATGATGACATCACGATTCGGCGACCTGTCTGGGTACGAAAATGAGGCAATTCGGTGGTGGTATAATAGATAGGACAGATAGATACTGGTTGGTACAAAAACACACGCGAGTGATATGAGGATTACCTTGGGCTGGGTAATCGATCGATATTTTACCCCTTTGTTGTTGTTGTTGTTCTCACATTAACTCACAATTCAATGCAGTCCGTGGTCGCAGGACAGGCTCCAATAACTCTGGAGTGGAAGAAATACCTCAAGTAAAAACAGAGGCAAAAAAACAAAAAACAAGCATACGCACTCCACCACTGCGGACACCAGGGAAGCAAAAAGGAGACTATTAATAGCAGACAAAAACCTATAGCTCAGTAGGTAGTACCTTAATATTTGGCGTCGTCGGCAGGACACGGGTTCGAATCTCACTTCGAACGTTTCTTCTGTAGAAACGCTCGTGCGCGTGTGTCCCTAAAAACTTGTACGAAGTATACATCTCCCTGATTCCCCAGGCATTGAAACGAAGTGGGTAAGTCAGCGTACGGCCGTATACGGTACCGACACCCCAAACATCCCGCCGTTCGGAGTGGGGAAGAGTGTTACAAGGATTACCCTGGGCTGGGTAATCGATCGATCTTTTTACCCCCCTGTAGCTCAGTAGTTAATACCTTCACACGAGCACCCTGAGAACACGCAAAAAAAAGCGGGGATATCGGTATAACAGTAGAGTACAGGAAGGGAGGAAGGCGGCAAAGAAAACATGTGAACAGGGCTGGTTACGGTAACTCCACAAGGTTTTTGCGGCCTGTGTAATGATGCCCCTTATAGAGGAGGACGCAGGGATGTCGATACTGGCGAGGACACGCTTCTTCTTGGTAAAGTTCTTCTTGCTGCTTATCTCAAGGGAGCTTAATGATAGAGTTCGAGATCAGAGTGCCACAGAGGGGGACAGTCAAGTACCAGACTGTCCCCTGAACCATGTATCTTCATACACGTACAGTCTACTGAACCTTTTTCCGTCACGTGCTCTTCTGCTCGTGGTACTTATCTGACGGTCTCCTCATACTGATACAATCTACGGAGACGTTTCCGTTAGTAACACGTCGCGTTCTCTCGTACCGGTACGTATTGCACCGCTTCATAGCTACTGGAACGTTATACCATCACATGAGCCCACCCTGAACAGTTGAAGATGTTCGTTTGTAAACGATAGACCACTGAGATACTCAGTCAGCGCTGACTGAGTAGCTCAGTGGTCTATCCTTTATATATATGGGAACAATAGAAGTACCTTTGAGCTCGATGCGGCCTCCCGCCGATAACATCCTCCGGGTTTGATCAAGCCCCTAATCAGCGCCTGGTTTTTCCTTCCTATAGTTCCCCTCCCTAGGGGTGTGTTGTTTCAATCAAGTGGTTCACTCCACTTTCGACTCTCTCGTCGAGTGTTCTTTTATCGCGGGTCTCTCCACCTAATTTCCCTGTATCTACCCACGGCAGAAGAAGCGGAAGTATGACGGCTGGCGGGACTCGAACCCGGGACTTCTTTTGTTCCCATATAAAGGATAGACCACTGAGCTTCTGAGTCTGCGCTGACTTAGTAGGTCAGTGGTTTATCCTTTATAAACGAACAGCTTACTTACTAGCTCAGTGGTCTATCCTTTATAAAAACGAACAAAAGAAGCTTGGGGCGGTTTTTGTGGATTTGAGTGGATCTAAGGTGGTAGAGTCTCTCGGAAGGAAGCGGTATACTCTCATAGTGAGCCACGATTTTTCACGGTATACCTGGTACGTGGGTGTATTTTATGCGCCACAAGTCGGGCGCCTCGGAATTGTTCGAGCAGTTCCTTGCGGATTCTCGTGCAGACGGTGTCCCTTCTACTGTGGTAATCGTCCGATCTGATGGAGGTGGCGAATTCCGCGGGGGCAAGTTTGGCGACCTGTGTAGATCACGAGGGATCAAGCAGGAATTCACAACGGCCGACAGTCCCCAATTCAATGGAATAGCTGAGCGCGAGCTGGGTTTGATTGAGACGGCCGCAAAGGCGGGCCGAATCCAGGTTCATGAGCTTTTTCCCGGCGCGCAACTCCCGGCCACTGCGTCGTTGTGGGCGGAAGCGTCCCACCGGGCGTGTGACGCCTTGAACCGCGCACCAACGGCAGCTAACCCTGAGAGAAAGTCGCCGCATGAGATGTGGCATGGTAGCTCCCCCCCGGTAGTACTACTACCTTCCCTCAAGCCTGGGTACTGCAAGGTGAAGGGAAAACAAGGCACAGGCAAAAGCACAAGAGTGGTTTTACCTTGGCCCTGCACCCAACTACCCCGAGACTCTGTGCGAGTATTGACGAGGCAACGCACTGTGCTAATCACGCGAAATGTTACCTGGCAACGCGTGTCGCCAGCACCACCTGTACCTGCCCAGGCGGATGACTCCCTGTCTAGGGAAAAGGGGGGTCCAAGGCGGACGACGTGAGCACGTCGGATCGAGGTGGTGGGGGGGGTGGTGGATGAGCTGGATGACGGCCTGGTTCACTTGAACGACCTCGACGTGACGTGGGGTTTTGACCTGGACGCGTTTTTGCAGGAGCGCACACAGCAGGTACCTGCCGCCGGCGAGGCTGGCGACGAAAAACCCGAGACGATGGGTTCGTCTCAAGGGGGCGCCGTGGACGCCTCCTCGGCCTCGAGAGGGAGGGCCGAAACAGCCGAGACGATGGGTTCGTTTCAAGGGGGCGCCGTGGACGCCTCCTTGGTCCCGGCAGGGAGGGCCGAAAATGACCCAGGTGCAGCATCAGCCTCCGACACCGGCCAAGGGAACGGTGAGGGTTCCCCCGCGATCCTGTCGGGCAGGCCAGCACACGAGCTCAGCAGCTGGGGGCGGCTCCCTCCAACAGTGCGGGGCCGGATCCGGGGTCAGAGCCAACGCCTGGAGGGTGATTCTGCTGTGCACCAGGTAAGGATTGATAAAGGAGCCGCAGACGCGCTGCTTGCGAAAGCGTACGAGTGGTCGACGACGCCTGGGAGTATCCTGAATCGTACGTCATGGACGACGGAGGACGCAGTGGCCTTGATGGCCGGAAGACCTACTGTGGAGAATAAAGGGAAGTTGAGCGTGTGCATGCCGAGTGGTTTCCCGGAAGACGTAGAACCGCCCCCGCAGTCCGTAGCAGATGTAGGGCGTTCTCAGTTTAAAGCGGCGTGGCACGAGGCCATGTGAATTGAGTTGGACGGTTACAAAACGATCGGTACATACGAAGCCGCGACACCACCACAACGGCGGAAACCTGTAGGTGAGAAGCGGGTGTTTACCTACAAGACGGATAAGGATAGCCTGATAGTAAAGACAAAGGCCAGACTTGTAGCTAAGGGTTTTAGCCAGGTGCAGGATGTCGATTACTTTCAAACGCTAAAACCAACTCCCTCGTCAGTGTCAGTGAAAATTCTGGCGGCTGTTGCCAACGAATATGGTCTGAAGATTTATCATCTAGACGCCTCACAAGCTTTTGTTCGCGCGAAACTCGACGCCGACATATACATGAAACTACCCGGTGGGTGTGGTGACATGTCAGGAAGGATCGTCTGCTTGAACAGATCACTGTATGGTCTAAAGCAGAGCGGACGGCAGTGGGTCGGATTATTGGTAGAGACCGTGGTAGGGTACGGTATGGAGCAGTGTAGGTCTGACCCGAGTGTTTTCCGCATGGTTGTGGACGGCAAGGTAGAACTGATCATGGCCGCTCATGTAGATGACATCGTGATCGCAGGATCGGACGAGACATGCAGAGATTTCCCCGCCGCGCTAGTTACGAAATTCCCCACTCCCCACGAATAACCTCGGCGAACTGACTTTTACTGGTTATACTTTCAAACGCGACTGAGAATTGGGGGCATTGGAGATTATGCAGAAGGCGTTCACTGAGAGCATGCTGAAACGTAATGGTGTTATCTCATCCTCTGACATCCCCGCGACCCCCGGTGTGGAACTAGGTCCAAGAGAGGAGGGCGAACTTGGAGGGAACTGGCCGTACAGGGAGGCTGTGGGCAGCTTGATGTGGCTGTCGACCATGACGAGGCCGGACGTCTCGAACGCTCTGCGTGGTGTGGCGCGCCACTCCCACAACCCTACGGAGAGGCACTGGAAGGCAGTTTTGAAGAAAATGGCTTACCTCCATTGGACCAGGTTTATGGGATTGTCCTCGAGGGAGAGCTGCTGGGCAGAGGGTGCTCCATGGCGAAGGGTCTCCGCAAAGATATCAAGCAGTCCACACACACAAGCAGAAAATAACACACGACTAGGGAGGAGGGCTATAGGAAGGGAAAACCAGGCGCTGATTAGGGGCTTGATCAACCCCGGAGGATGTTATCGGCGGGAGGCCGTATCGGGCCCAAAGGGACTTCTTTTGTGCCCCCGTAAAGGATAGACCGCTGAGCTACTCAGTCAGCGCTGACTGAGTAGCTCAGTGGTCTGTCCCTTATAAAACGAACAGAAGATGCAAACCACATGACGATCAAGGATGACGACCACATCATCCCAGAAATCGAAAAGGGGAGTCGAAGATGCGGCTATTCTAAACAAAGTAAAAGAAGCTATAAACCTACCCCACACCTCGTGGGCGACCCCGACCCCTTCTGCGATGACGCCGCTGACTGGCCACTGCGTCATTGGTCCGAAGACCGCCGTCGTAGGGACGATGTCCTCTACAGACCCAACGCTGTTGTCTCCCTTCTCAACAGAGTGTCGAGAACGTTTGTGGCGGAACCGATCACAGTCTCAAGGCATGCAGGCAGAAGTTTTTAACACCTCCCGCCTTCTAAACCCCGCGCTTGGCATGCTCAACAATGAAAGCCACGTCTGCCGACTATGGCAACAACGCATGCGGTCCCACCGCCGCGGGGACTACGAGCGTCACGTCGAGCGCAACTCCAACCGCCACTCCAACAACCGCAACAACAACCACAACAGCCACACCAACCACGGCAACAACTACCGAAGCAACAACTACCACTCCAACCGGAGCCGCCACCGCCGCCCCCGCGGACACAACGGACGCTCCAACAATGGGCGCCATCATAACGACAAGAACGGCCGACAACAGCACGATGCTACCGGCTTCAAGGTCCAGGGGTGTCCAAGAACGTTTGTTGTCCAAGGTGGAGCGGCTGATGAAGAGGATGGGGTGGACGGAGCCGTCTGGTTGTTCTTCTTGCTCGAGCGTGGCGCCGAAGCCGTCGCGGCTGGCGTCATAGTACAAGCGGAAGGGGCGGGAGTTGTCGGCCACAGCGTCCCAGTCGGGGAAAACCAAGACCGGAGGCTTATCGAGGTCGTGAAGGACCTGGCGGACGATGTCTTTCATGGCTAGGGTGAAAATAAATTTGACCCCTTGCTTAAGAAGAGCCGTGATGGGGCTTAGGCGCTTGGACAGGTTATCGAGAAACTTCCGGTAGTAGTCGATTCCACCAAGGAGCGCACGCGTTTGCTTCTCGTTCGTCGGCATTGGCATGTTGTCTAAGGCTGCGACCTTACCGGCGTTAGGGCTAACACCGTCGGGGTCGTATTTCCCAAGAAGTCGGGTTTGGTGGGGTCAATTTTGGCCTTGGAAGGGGAAAGATTAAGGTTGTGTTAATGTAATGATATCCCTCATAGAGGAGGACGCAGGGATGTCGATGCTGGCGAGGACACGCTTCTTCTTGGTATAGTTCTTCTTGCTGCTTATCTCAAGGGAGCTCAATGATAGAGTGCGATATCAGAGTGCCAAAGAGAGGGGCAGTCAAGTACTAGACTGCCCCCTGAACCATGTATCTTCATATACGTACCATCTACTGAACCCTTCCGTTACTACACAGTTGTAGCACAATAGCACGTCACGTACTCTTCTGCTCGTATGAATAGCACTTATCTGACTGTCTCCTCATACTGATACAATCTACGGAGACGTTTCCGTCAGTAACACGTCGCGTTCTCTCACACCGGTACGTATTGGACCGCTTTATAGCTACTGGGACGTGATACCATCGCACCTGTGATCCGCAAATGAGGCGAGCTCCTTCACTAGACTAACGGAGGTACCAGGTATATACTAACACTGCTACGACCAGGTACCACGTATACTGCAGAGGTTGAAGTTGAAGTAAAACCACACTCGTTCCCCCCGTGCTCACAAAGTCCACGAATTCCCTTCATACACCGCACCACGAATAATGTGATGATGTCGATGCGGTGCTCCCATCACTTGTACCTGTGGTGTATGATCAGTGAGATCGACGTTGTGTTTTCATACAACAAGCGTCAACCCACACGTCGTCGTGTACGAGTATACATATGCCAGGTACATGCAACACGAATACGTAACCGCCAGTCACTGCTCGTTTCACAATACAGCTTCTATTATTTCTTCTCGCTACCGCGCCAGTAAATAATGACCTTTGCGCTTCGGGTATGGGGTACACATTCTAAGAGCTCGTATATACCGTGCGTTGCGCGTCGTGCATTATCGAGGGTTGTGTGTTGTGCTTTGTCGGCGTTGCGTGCGTGTGTGCGCCTGCGTTGTGTGCAAGCCTGAAGGGTAACCTGAAACGTGAAACTTGAAACGTAGATGCGGCGTAATTTCGACAAATCGCCTTTTCATTGGCCAGAAGGAATGTGTCAAGGAGAAAACGCCTCTTCAACCAAACCCGACTCACGCCATTTTATCGTGCGTGTGCCCAAGTGCGTCGAACACGCGCCGACAGCAGCAGTATCAGAGTATACAAACAAACCTGACCACCGCGCTGCCCCGCACAATATCAGCGTGACGCACCCGTAGTTTACAGCACCTCTACCGACGCTACACCTGGCAGCAGACCGAAACAAGATGAGGGCTTCTTCGGGGCGAGAAGCAACGTACTTTCTATTCGCAGCAGCAATGCTCTCTCTCGGAGCGCAGGGCTTCCTCGGCCCGCTCGCCATACCACACGCGACCCCGGACCAGCGAGGACATTGCTTTGCAACTCGAAGTCGTGCGCCGCGGTTGGCCGCGATGCCGCCCCGAAAGTCGGGTGGGGGTGGGGGGTCGGCTGCTGCTAGGGGGGAAGAGGGGGGGGCGGGAGATGCCAGCAAGAGGATGTCACGGGCGCCTTTGCGAATAACCCCAAACTTTCAGCCCCAGGAGGAGCGCAGACCAAAGACGAGCGCTGACCAGGATAACGCGTACGGTGCATTTCTGACCGAGGAGAGCTTCGACATTGCTGGTGAGAGCGGCTTGGCTGTTGTTGTTTGCCTTGCTTCCGAGCTACGAGGCAGGCAGGCAATGAGGCATAATGGATGGATTTTACGATAGATTTACAGTAGTAGGTTGTGAGCGATCGTGTCGGAGGAAACTCCGTCTGCGAGTTCTTTTTTTTTCCGCCGCCAGGCTTGACAATCCACACAGCCCCGGGGCACACCCCCTTGCAGCTACCTGCCTGGTTTCTCTAGCGTAGATGGCATCCGCAAAGCTGCTCAGGGCTATCCCTCCACGCCAGTGATACTCCTCCTCGATGTTTGCTCGTACGATCGCCTGGCCAACGATCGATCGATCAAGGTGCTAGGTTATCGAATCTCAAATATCAAAATCTAAAAAATATCGCCCCGGTTTGAGCGGCGAGGAGTACGTACTTCGAGGTTTTTGGTCGTTGCTGAAACGGCATCTCCAGACCAATTGAGTGACGCTGCGTGACGTGTTTTCCCTGAAATTGGAACTGCTGTACTTTTCCCCTTGCTGACGTGCTTCTGGCTTCTGACATTATGGCATCTTGTGCAGATAACCCTGACTCTGCTAAGCGAGTACTCGAAGTGAGCGAAACCTAATACCTGGTACCTGGTAGCTGTTACGTAGGCTTGAGCGCAATGCGCTATGAGTGAGAAACGTCTATTTGTCATCATTGAGGCTTGTGATGATCCGGCCTCCGCTTCGGGCGACGTTTGATGGGGTTTGGGTTCCTTGCTTCCGCTCCAAGCACCGCCACGCTGCGGTGCTCTAGGTGTTTCTGCCGTGTGCAATATGCCAGTCTTCGTGATACGAGTAGCTCCCCCTTTTGCGACCCCCCTCCGTGCTCCTTGCTTCCGCGCCAAGCACCGCCACGCTGCGGTGCTCTAGGTGTTTCTGCCGTGTGCAATATGCCAGTCTTCGTGATCCGAGTATCCCCCTTTTGCGACTCCCCTCCGTGCTCGGTCCCGGCATGTAGGGGCGCGATAGTTTATTGCTGATGGTCATACGACTACGGCCATGCATGAAATCGAGTACACCCTCTCCCCCCACCTCCTTCGTGCCCTGTACCCTCCACCACGGTTTCCAAAAACAAGCTGTCACAGCGTTTCAACATTCATCTTATGGGGGGTCCACCACGATCCAAATTTCCGCTGACGGCAGTCCTCATGTCCTCATATTACAGAGGCAGTAAAAGTACCTTTTTTTGTTTGAAAATACCTAGTGACTATACTAGTATACGAGTACGTACGTACTCGTGATGCTGTTCTTTGTATCTCGTACGAGTATGATATTACACCTCGTTGCTGCTGTGAACATGATTGATGCCGCGAGCTTGTTATCAATACCACCATACGAGTACACGTGGCCTCTTTTTATCCATTTTATGTTTGCGTTTCCACGATCCCGGCCCCGCAATAGCAACAGACTGCTATCGTCAAACGACAGAAGTTCTCGTGCGAACGTCGTCTGGCGAAAGTACGCTGGCGTCGGTGATTAGTTGCCGCCCTGGCGTACGCCGGTTTGGGACGGTAAGCCGTGCCATGCCCCAAATCTTTTGGCAGGCTCTACGAACATCCCCCTTATTTTTCGTGTGCTTGTTGATCCACGCGGCACTACGCGTGTTGCCGCTGTATTCAAATTCCGAGCTACGAACAGCTTCGTAATCATTGCTGTCGACGGATGGTTTCTTGTGCCGCACACGGAACGTTCCGAGGAAAAACGAGGACTCGCACTACTGTCCTACACCCTTAGCAGCAGTAACGAACATAGTGGTCGGGTATGATATCGCAGGTTCTCGAAAGCCGTACGGCAACACCTTTGCTTTCCCCCCGCCGCCCCCACTGCGGCCTGCCGGGTGACGTGTTTCATGTTCAGCGATGGCGTGGGCAGAGTTTTCGGACTGGCTGCGGCGCACGATCGGGCGTAATGTGGAGGGGGTACAGTTCGAGTTCGACACGCGGCAGTGGAGCAGCAGCATCCGCAAATGGTCAACCAGGGCCGTTGAGATGGACGTGCAGGCGAAAGCGGTGAGTGACTCGCGATGAGCGACGAGTGATGAGCGAGTTACGACGCGAACGGTAGTGGTTGTTGGTTTACACCGAGACCTTAGGGCAGGCCCTTGTGTAGGCTACACGAGTGCCGTCGCAAGTCGTGCAGGGTGGCATTGAATTCGCATCTGTTGGTTGGAAGGGACAACCTATTTTTGGAACTCAGTGAGTGTCTCGTGATGAGCGTCAGGCGATGAGCGATTAAACGACGAGAACGGTTTTGGTTGTCGGTTACACCAAGCAAGGCCCGAGGCCACCGACAAGACCGTTTAATAGGGCACAGGAGTACCGTCGTAGATCGGGCAGAATACCGCGGCGTTGGCTGCCTTCTGTTGCTCAAGAGGGATACCTAGCTGTGCTGTTGAGTTAGCGCTGGCTGAGGACCATTGGAGTAGGTTATCCCACCGACTGAGTAGCACAGTAGGATATACCGTTTGAATCGATTCGCTCGCGTCCAAAGAAAGTTACGTACCTAGGTACCTACACGTTCAGTGACGACACTTGGCCGCCATAAATTACCGACGCAACTATTTAGTATTAATGTTAAACCGTCACCGTCATATCACCCGTTCCGTGCGCGCGCCTGCCTCCCTGGACTTGTGTTTTCGCGTACAGGACTTGTTTCGCCTGTATGAGAGGGGAATCCAGGAGCGGGAGGCGTGGGGGAGCCAGGCCGTCAAGGTTGACGACCGTGTGGAGGATGAATGGGACAGCATTTATGTCGATTGCCAGGACTGCTTCGAAAGCAACGGCGACGGTGGCAGCGGCAGCGTCTTCGAGTCGCGCGCGACCGGCGGTGGTGCGGACGTGGCGGCGGGGGCAGCGGTACCGGGGGTGCGATCTCCGCCTTACTCGGCAATGCGGAGAGAGGGGCCTTGGAGCGCTACTTCCTCGGAGTTGTCGGCTTTTAACGTATATATGACGGGGGATGGGGAAGAGTTGGAGGAGGGTGACGTGGAGGAGGAGGAGGATGAGGAGGCATCGGGAGACAGCGAGGGGTTCGAGGAGGATATCATCGACTGCGCGATAAGAGGTCGCTGGACGTTCAAGAACAACGATGATCCGGTGAGGGACGGTGGCGCGGTGGGGGGGTGGTGTGCCAGCATTTCGCCGAAGGTTGTCCGGATTAAGTCTTGTTTTTTTGTTTTTCGTTTTGTTTTTGTTTTTTCGAGGCAGTGAGGCGACTTGCCCCTGGCTTTTGCCGTGTAATGCTCGGCAGTTGAAGTTTCGAATTGTAGAGAACTCATTGCAGTTCTTGAGCTGATTGATGCTGCGAGAGATGTTTGTATTAACATGAGTGCCTTTGGTCGCCGATCACGGTGAAGATATTGAAGCCCATGTTTTCCCTTGCAAAGTAGCGCGGTCGAAGGAGCCTCATTCGGTTCACCTTCGGCCGTTGCCATGAATACGTCTATACTATATACCAGTACTCGATAACCTCAAGTGGGGAACCAAATGGTTACTAACCTATTTCCCGTCTTGTCTTTCCCCGCTTGCTGCTTTCCCGGACCCACCTATTTTTTTGCTTCTTGTTTTTGTCCTCAGCCACACTTTTCTCCGCAATAGGCAGGCGCTAACGTCTCGCTGCGAGGACGTCAGAAATGGCTCCTGCGGAGGGAGGGATTGGTGCGTGTGTAAGAAGCTGTTCACACCTTCACGTATCCGAAAAGAGACACCCTCTTCGCACCTCGAGGGTTGTTCAGGCGTGTGGTGTTGCCTTTTTTTAAGAGGTGTATTGGACATGACGCAGTGAACATGCAGCTCAGAGTAGTGACGGCGTCTGAGGAAGTTCCGTGATTTTTTTCTGGTCTGGCAGGCCCTGTTTGAGCAGTTGTCATCTGCGGAGAACCACGAGCAATGAGACCGCGAAGCACATTAGAAGTAGTAAGTGCGTTGTGGTTTTCTCGTGGCACCCCTGCTGTACTCGTATGCTGAAGGTGGGGGGGGGGCACCGCGTTGCTGGGAAACTAGGCGTTCGTGTTATCCCTGTTTTGGAACGGACGCTCTCACGATGGCGACGCTGCCGATGCCGACAATATGGCTAGCCTGCGTGGTGTCCATGTGTGGTGTCACTGGGACGGTGCGGTCGGTGGGATCCCTATCGGAGGTATGACAGTAAAACAGCCATTTTCTATGTCATTTGTTTTTTGCCATGGCCCGTGGGTGATGGGTGGGGTTCGGTGGGGCTGCACGACTCTTGTTAATAGTAGCTTTGTGCAATATGTAAGCGGTAGGTTGCCCGTGGCCGCAGTCCAGTACCGTCGCATAACCGAGCGAAAGGAGGATACGTTTCTTTGATGAAGCTGGCGGAAGGAGGTTGGTCCGGCTTCAGGAGCGGGAAATGGGGGGGAGGCGATATGTGTAGCCGTATCTTGCGCCGTAGAACGACTTACCTCAACTGAAATCCAGATATATGAGGACCGTTTATGTGTGCATGTTACTACCCAAACGGTCCTTAGATACCGGACTGAGTGGTACTGAGTCGTCGGTACTGCTGTTTCGTGTTTCGCAGGGCGTTATACGTGTGTGATTGTTCGTGAAGCGTGGGAAAGTCCGTTTGGTAAAACGGTCGAGTTCATTTTTATTTAGTTGGTTTGGTTCGATTTTATTCGATTCTATTTGATTTTGTAGAATGCGTCATCATGTGCACCCAGGGCGTGTTTTACTGGTAGAAACATGAGGTGGGGAGAAGAAGGGTTGGGGAACTGAAGCAAGCGGCCTGATTGGCTCCCGAAGGCGGCTGAAAGCGTCAACTGAATGAATGACAGGCTTTTTTCATCTTGGTGAATCGGGTTAGAAGCGTTCGGCGGAATGGATCCCTTGGTGCTGCTGTGGTCGACGACGCAAAGTGTGCCCGGCTCCCTGAATCAGGACGGAGTTCACCGTTGTGTGGAGGCTTGAACTCGCCGCGAAGGCGGACATATCCATCCGTGGTAGCGCCATCGTGCCATCCATCCCCGGATGGAGGTCGGATCTGGCCAATTGCACCCGGGACATGCGTTGTGTACAATAGATCGGAGGACTCTCAATATATCAATTTAAACATTCATCTGCCATCTATACCATGGGGCCTACACATAAACGCTGACTTCTGACCGTCGGCGACTGACCGTGGTACTTTTTTGTTGTTGTAGGCAAGCGCGCGTGGTGCACCAGCTCGAATCTCGGCGCCGAGTTTGGCAAAAAAAAAGGATCGGTTAATTCATACTTGTCGTACGAGCTTCCTTCCTTTTAGGTGGTTGATATCCTGACTATGATATCCTGTTCCGTTGTACCTTCATCCTGGTAGAAGCAAGGTTTGTACCACCACGGAGAAAACTTTCATGCAGACGACGTCTCCTTGTTACCCCCACCTCCCACCTTCGCAGTTGAAAGAGGAGCGGCGCCTACATTTCAGAGGTATAATGCATCTTTCAGAGCTACAACCAACACTTTTTTGGTCGTCGGGCCGTGTTAGATCTGCTGCAGTCGGCGTAAAGAGTGCACTACTATACATCGCACATTCAACGCTCACACCCACCCACTATTTTACCTTGGTTTTGGAGTTGAAATCGATCGGACAATAAATGTCTTCAAATTACCCGGCGGGTTTATCCCACGACTCTAATTCCAAGCAGAAAAGAGAGGGGGGTACAGCAGTACGTACTGCAGCAATAGTTTGGGATCCGTATCCGATGTATACCTCGTTGTGCCCCCTCTGCTTCCGCAAGAACATACATTATCTTGAGGGGGGTGATTGTCTTCTGTGCCCGTGTCGACAACATGGTACGGTATGCGCGCCGTGCAGTCAGCAGTCTCTCAGCAGCACGATTTTCCTGGTCGAAAGGGGATCTTTCAACTTTTATCCGAACCAGTACCGCCTCGCAAGTCATTCCAACTCTCCAGTCCCAATCCAACAATCAATAAGACAGAGAGCGTGGCAAAGGGTAGCCAGGAGGGTATCCGAACGCTTCGCATACGAGGGAGCATTCACCATGTCGGAGGTTCAGCTGAATCAAGTTTCCAGCGGCAGAGATAAGGGCGAGATGGAAGAGCTCAAGGTGAGACAAATCTGCTCGGTCTTCGCGGTTCCCCCTACGCCCCGTTAATAGTCCTTGACCTTCACCTACAGGTGAAAGGTGAAAGCCCCTCTCTGAATGCCCCGTTCTGCCGAGAGGAACGAAGCGCCTTGTGGTGTTCTTGCCTGGTGCCCCTCTGCCTACGGTAGTTATTTTGCATCACGGTGCAAGTAATTGCGTGTGATACTACGCACGTTTTTTCATCCCTCCAGGTCGGTATGCCGTCGCCACCCTCCTTGCAAAGATGTGCGCCAAGAGACTCCTTGGTTGCCATGTGCAGGACCTACATGTAGAACTTGGAGCAGGAGTACAGCACTATTAATATTATTATTAATAGTAGACGAGCAGGGTCAACCCAGCCACGAGGGGCGCTTGGGAACTCGACCATGCGTGCAGCCAGGAGACGACCCGCATGCTACTGGATGCGTCGCCAGTAACCAGCAAAACCCCTGATTAGGAACTGCGTTGTTGGTTGGCGGAGGTATGATTGAGATACGTAGCATAGAACTCCTTCAGTTTTACCTTTCGTATGTCGTCCCTCCCTGGCTGGGGATCAACACCGGGCCATCTGAAACCATACTCTGCACTGCTGTACCAGGTACCAGGTACGGGTTATGATACTGATATAATACCCTTTAGGACTTGAGCACTTGATACTCGTACGGCAGTGCGAGTGGTGGTGCTGTACTCTGCACTGCTGTTCGTCCCCTCGTCTACAGCAAGCGCTAATGCTGTGCGCTGTATCGGTCGTGAGGCGATAGCGAGAGTGATAAACAAGACAAATCAAATGCAGAAAAATTCGGTACCACGGGGGCCGGTGTATACGCTGTACCGTCCACCCCCCTCACACGCCTCAAAAGTTGACGCCTCTTTATCTGGGGGTTTCCACGTGCAAGTCTCGCTCACGTTTTTGTCACTGCTCACTGCCTCTGTTGGTCGAAGTGGGCACCCCCAACACCCATACCTGGTATACCGTTTCCAACCAAGTGCATGCTTGTTGGCTTTCCGTCCGCAGTTACCGGCGTATAGCAGTACCCTTGCGCTTCGTTTCCTGCCTAAATTCCCATTGCTGTCAACCTCGACCCAAAGATGGCAGGAGACAGGAGAGACCATTTTCACTCCATGACAGACAGCAATCTTGCCCTGACATGCCTTCACTGGCACGCAAAATGCTAGGTTGTATTGTGGAACACTCGGCCCTATACCCTTGACAGTGCACGTTTTGCCTTGCTTGACATGTCTCCTGATATCTTTGACCTCGCCCCTTTCACAGCTCACAACGGCTGTGGCATATGCCCACTTTTCGAGGACAGCATACTATTACGTACTTGGAATCTATGATCAGTTCTTTCAGTTGTAACCCTTTTAGCCTTTTAGTACTTCAGCCCCGTTTTGGAAACAAACCTCTCTATTTGCAAGCAGTTTTTGTCCCCAAACGGGACTGCAGTCCTAAATGTTATCACGAGCCCACCTGTCGACCCCTCTGGGCCCCCGAGATAGCGACCTAAACAATGGTTGGTAGCGTTCGGTGCTATCAGCCGTCTACGAGCAGCAGGAGCCCGGCGGCAGCAGTACAGGTAGATCATGCTGCTGCCGTGCTGCCGTACGACTCTTCGCATTGTAACTCGGACACCACTTTCCACCACGCCCCCCATAGTGACTGTTGCTGTAATCATCAATGTTCACCGGCGGTGTTTCCCTGTGAAGCCCCCAAGAGGGCTGAGGCACCCTGCGTAACCCTTTTAGAAGTTGCATGCAGTGGGGGTCACGGTTTAAGAGGGAGGTGTCCCAAGCAATTTTGACCTCTCTTGAATAGTAAGAATGGGTGTTATGTTAGGTAGGCCATACCTGGTACTTGGCCATGGCAAGCTATTTTGACCTCCCTTGAATCGATATTATCTTCACCTTTTAGGACTGCAGTCCCGTTCTGGGGACAAACCACTCAAATTCTAGGTAGTTTGTCCCCAAAACGGGACTGCGGTACTAAAAGAGTAGCTCTCAAACCGTGAACCCCCCCGCTGTACTCGTGCAAGGTTTGAGGACTAGCTACTCGGAAATCGTACGCATGTACGTAAAGTGGAGTTATTTTTGCAAGTTGACAGGCGAACATGGAAGGGTACCGTATCACACTAGGGTGATGAGCTGACACACCCCTGGGACGAATTTCCGAGACGGTTTTCTCCCAAACATGGCTTGCCTTAAGGGGGACACACCCAACGAAAATGGTGGCGTTGGGAGATATCGTTGAGATATTTGCATAGTAGGCACATCGCTCCGCGTTTGCACCCTACTCGTTGTCGACCAAAATCAGCGTGGAACTTACCCCGAGGAGGTGTTCTATCTTGCGTGTGTTAATACTATGGCTGGGCACTTGGCTGCCTCAGTCAGTAGCAGTCTCACTGTCGTCAAAATCAATCAGTGTACTGGGTTGCAGCCGTTAGACTGCCTCTTCTCTCTCCTCCCGAAACGCATTTGGTGGGTTTCTATACAATATGATGGCGTGTTTCTTGGGCGCATGTAAGATGTGAAAACTACTGGCGGTGGATTACTACTGCTAGCACATAATGTGCCAGTGCCCAACCCTACTTGATCCGGTGTACGTGTGTGTCCCAATCTCTTAACCCACCGCGGCCGCCGCCGCCCGTCCCCTAACGCATGTTGCAATCAATAGAAACTCATCTTGAGTGAAAAGGCCCGCACGAAGAGCCACGGGGATGGAGGAGGCGGTGGCGCGGGGGGGGGGGCACGGGACAGGCGCGTGGATGGCGGTGATGTTTCCGACGACGATGAGGGGGAGGAGGACACGAGGGATAGGGGCGGAGAGAGGGGGCGACCTGGCGCCGCGAAGGAGAAAAAGCCGAAGGGAACGTGAGCGATAGTATTCCTAAAATGTCGAACTCGTTTTACATTGTATTTTGCTTTATTGTACTTTGTATGATCGACTCGGGTTGCGCTTGCTCGGGGGAGAGCGCATGTGTAGGGTGTTCGTAGCGGCGGCGGAGGTGGTGGCCGTGGCGAAAGAAGCAGGGATGGTTGGAGAATTCTGTAACTGCGGGCTGTGGTTTGATCACGAAGTTCTCAGCTCGTCGTGCGCGCTCCTGCTCGCGCCAATGTGGTTGGACCTTCCTTCCCAGAGGCGCTGCACCTGGCAGCACTCCCCGGGCTGCTAGGACTTAGAACGCGCAGGAGGCGGCGAAGCTGGCAAATCGCACAGAAAAACTCATGTATCGCTAACGTCCACGTCCGAACCAATCCGCGCGTCGCTCCCGGAGCAATACGAAGCCCCCTCTCCCTCCCATAATCCCCGTTAGTTTTTCAGGGAGCCCCTCTCCATCCTTTCTTTACCAACCTGTAACGATGTCAACACTACCGTAAACACCAGCCCCTCTCTGCCCTCCCACATAAGAGGAAACTTCTCTCAGTCCTTACTAGTAGTTTACCAACCTGTAAAATGCATAAAAATAATACCGTACATACCAGGTCGTTTCGAGTGCGAGGGAAAGCTGATCACCCCCCGTACCCCCCCTCTATGCATGATATCGAGTTACCCCCCCCCCCCTATTATATATAGGTTGGGTTGGTGTCGGTTGGCATCGACACAGTAAAACATACCGCTCACTACGTGATCTAGACAACGAGGGTGCCCCTTTTTTTTTTCGGCCGGTCACAGCTGGTGGTCGAGTTATAATAGATCATTTGTGCGAGGTGAAGAACCTTTACTCCGCACAAGGGAATGATTGTACCACGTAGAGTTCATGGGAAGGTTCCCAAGAGGCAGTTACATAGTACTCCCACTGCTGTCTCTGGAAGTGGCTACACCGGAAATTAAAATAGCTCATTGAAGCTGTCATCCATATGCAAGTCCGCCTCACAAGCGGTTCTTAGTAGGATGCAGCTCACCCTTCATGCGACTCGCCGGACACCTCACGGCGCATCGCGCTTGGTGCAAGCAATGTCTGCCTGGTCGGTGAAAACCCGACATGCTCCGCTCCGGCATTGTAGGGATGCGAGGGTCTATGGTCATATGACTGCGGCCATGCATGATATCGAGTACATATCTCCTATCGAGTACACTCCCCCCCCCCCACTACTAAAATCGCCGCGTTTTCTGAGGAAACAGGCCTATCCTCATTTTCACCATGTAAATTAGTGAACACTTGCGTTTACACTGCACAGGTGGCGGCAAAGGAAGCTGACATTCACCCCCCCCCCCTCCCAAAATGACGTGCTCCGTCTCTCCATTGTAGGGGTGCAAGGGTCTATGGTCATGCCTCTACGGCAATGCATCACACTAGTACACCCCCCCCCTCCCATTGTGAGCGCCCAACTGTTGGAGGTGTCTCTGTTAGGGGTGGGGACGGGTGCTCCGTCTGGAAAGGGAAGCGTGGTCAATGGTCAATTGAATATGGCAAGCAACAAATGAGTACCCCCCCCCCCCCCCGCCGGCCACCTATCCCCGTACTATTTGAGGAAAACCCTCTCCACCCTCATTTAACCTACCTTTAAATACGGGAACACTACATACAACATCCGGTGGCGGCGAGGGAAGCTGATTATCACCCTCCCCTCCTCGCCACCCGCGTACTATTTGAGGAAACCCCTCTGCACCTTTATTTTACCAACCTGCAAATACGTAAACACTTGAGCAACACTATTAATAGTAGGTAGATGATGTTCGGGGAAAACCCGACATGCTCCGTCCCGGCATTGCAGGGATGCGAGGGCAGGGATGCGAGGGTCTATGGTCATACGACTACGGCCATGCATGAGATCGAGTACATATTTCCTATCGAGTACACCCCCCCCCCCCCCCCCCCACTCCTCGTACAATCTCACAACCGCCATATTGTTGGAGGCAAACCGCCTCCATCTGTTTCCAACTTTTTTTTTTAAGCACTTGAACACTACATACCCTTAAACACACAACACCAGGTGGCGGCGAGGGAAGCTGATAATCGCGAATGACGATGGCGACCCGAACAAGTACCGCGACCGCGCGGAGGAGCGGCGGAAGGGGCACAACCCGGACTACGCGGACAAGCTTAACCAGATGGCCACCATGGACGCCGAGACGACCAAGTACCTCGGTGGTGACGTGGAGCACACTCACTTGGTGAAGGGGCTGGACTATGCCTTGCTGGTGAAGATCAGGGAGGAGGACGAGAAGCAGCAGCACATGGAGGTGGGGTGCATGCCACAAACAAGCGTTGCTCTGGTTCGGTTTGGATTTAGTTTGGTTTGGTTTGTTTTGGCTTGGCCGGTGTGACGAGTGGGGATTGTGGTATACAGCTCTGCGCCAGTTGTTTTGAGCGGTCAAACAAAAAAATGCATAACGCCCCCGGTGTCTATTAGGAGTAGGAACGGTGCTCCGTCTCGAAAGGGATGCGTGGTCAATGGTCTAATGACTAAGGCAAGCAATAAATGAGTACGCCCCCCCCCCCCCCCTCCCCCCGAAACCCGCCTCATAGCCGATTCCTACGAAGATGCAGCTCACCCTTCATGCGACTGGCCGAGCACCTCACGTACCGCTTCGCGCGCTTGATGCAAGCAATATCGGCCTGCCTGGTCGGTGAAAACCCGTCGTGCTCGGTCCCGGCGTTGTAGGGACGCGAGGGTCGACGGCCGTAAGACTACGGCCATTCATGACTTGAGTACATCCTCCCCGCCCCCGCCCCCCCCACTCCTCCCACCGCTTGTGCCACCGATTTTATGCGAACATTCAGAGGTACAACGACATTGGCGACGACCGGAACGGAGACCGCCGAGGGCCCCGCGCGGAGGTGCGAGCCCGGACGCTGATGGGCAAGACGGTTCTCGCGGTCCTGAGGAAGCTGAACCGGGGACAGGTGAGCGGCGACAGCAGCAGTACAACAGTTACAGCGGTGTAGCCCCACGAACACCTAACAAGCCTACTAGGAACTTGAAGGCTCGCTTGTTGGAAGACGCCAAGAAAATTGGATTGAGGTGTCGTGTTTAGCGGCGAGCGTTGCGCTGGACCCTACACGAAGTACAACAGCCGACGTATGCTCAAGGTTGTACAAGGATGGTGTCGCAAGAAGGTTCTAGGCCTTGCTCACACTATTACGGGGAACCATAGTAAATAAGACCTACGGTACACACAAAAACTTATATATTTACCTATTTCGTGTGCCCGAAGACGGAAAATAAATGATTACCTCTATTTCCAGTCCGAAATAATTAAATTGAAATCGAGGTCAATTCATTTAATTGTTTTGGTCAGATAGCATCTCCAAATAGGAAAATATATAATTACAGCAAGTTTTCTCGAAGATTTTGATATTTGAAACGAGGTTTGCACTTTGTATCACACCTTTGACCTGTAGCTTAGCCTCTGCTTCACTGCGCTGTTACGATGTTACGTGTAGGTTCCGTGTGAGTACCAAGGGCTGCGTGTGTGTACCAAGGGTTACGATTCATGCTGCCGTGAAACACTGCATTCATCTGATTGGCTAAACTCCTTACGTACGTACGGACAAAACTCACGTTCTCCCATTCTTCCGAGAATACTCTGCGTCTCATGCGGGTCAATCCGTCAAAAACGCGAACAGCATGTAAAAACCCAGGGCTTTTCGCGGGTCAGGTCAAACCTCACGGGTCGGGTCGGGTCGGGTCGGGTCGGGTCGGGTCAGCTGACCCGACCCGACCCGCGAAATTTTTGAGGTGTGTTGACCTGACCCGACCCGACCCGCGAGATTTTGAAATCCTCTTGACCCGACCCGACCCAACCCGCGAGATTTAAAAGCCTCTTGACCCGATCCGACCCGACCCGTGAGATTTCAAAACCCTTTGACCCGATCCGACCCGACCCGACCCGCGAAGTTTTCAACACTTCCTGACCCGACCCGACCCGCCACCTTCCGATTGACCCGTGAGACACGGGTTTCATGCGGGTCGGGTCAACTGGACCCATGACATATCTCACGGGTCAACGACGAAAGCTCACGGGTCCAAAGACATAAACGTTGGTACGTTGGTCGGTTGGATGGTCCTTGGTCCCTTGACTTTTCCGAAAATATCGAACGTTTGTGTTCGGTTTTTTCTTTTTTAGTATTTTTTTTGGAGCATTGTGTGGTGTGCGCTTCAAAAAAGACCATGATGATCAGAAATATGATGACATGGAGAAAGGCACACACCCACATTCTGCCAGGCGGATACCTCCCGGCCCCTGGGTCGACCCTATAGCTCTGACCCGATTGCTTCTGCTGGCGCCCCGGCGAGCGACCTAGCTGTGCAGGCTCCAGCAGCAAGCACTGAAGCGGAGGTTCTGACAGCGGGGGCCACGATCCGTGAGGATCCGGGGCCTGCTGCTGCTACTGGAGGATCCGGGGCCTGTTGCTGCTACTGCTGCCGCTTCTGCTGCTGCTGCTGCTGCTGCTGCCGCGACGAGCGCGGGCTTCCTACACTGCTGTCATGTCTTTTCTTCATTGTTGCACCCTGCATGAGAGTGTGGCCGTTTTTTTTTGGAAATGGATGGACGTGAACATGAACACAATAATATACTACTACTGTACGGCTTCATCCGACCCGGGATTCGCGTGTGATTATTCTACACGCTATGATATGCTCTCGGAGGTCTACGTATCGGTACGAGAGAAGCCTTTGGGCGGGAAACGGCGAGTTTTTTTTTTGTACAATGCCGAACCCGCGGGCCAGACCCGCGGGTCACAAAGGCGGCCTTCCGGCAGGTAGCTGAACACGTTAGCCAAAATACTGATCCGTGGGCCAGACCCGCGGGTCGGACGTGCGGGTCAGCCGGAAAAAAATCGCGGGTCATGATGACCTGACCCGCGAATGACCCGTATCTCACGGGTCATGACCCGACCCGACCCGTGACATTTTGAACACCTCCTGACCCGATCCGACCTGACCCGCGAGATTTCAAAACCTCTTGACCCGACCCGACCCGACCCGTGAGATTTCAAAACTCTTTGACCCGACCCGACCCGACCCGTGAGATTTTTTAATTTTTGACCCGACCCGACCCGACCCGCGAGATTTTGAAAAAAAATGACCCAACCCGACCCGACCCGACCCGACCCGCGACATTTTGAAACCCCCCTGACCCGCGAAAAGCCCTGCAAAAGCCGGCTTGCAAACATACGACAAATGTGTCGGCTTTATCCCAAACCACGGTTCGCGGGCGAATCCAACTGTTGAAAATGGCTGTCAATACTACAGAAAAAAAATTCTACTTTGATTGCCATATAACAGAAGCGGGCAGAAGGTACGTGGCGGTCAAACAAGCCTTTCGTTGAAGCTAGCACCAAGATCCAAGAATTTTATTTAACGTACGTCAAAGAGTCATTACATAAGAATACCAGGTATTATGTACTGCAGCTGTACCTGTCCCAAGATTCAAGGTTTTTGTTACACATTCCAAAGAGTCTAAACGAAATGATGCTAGGTCTAGACTGCTGCTGCTGTCGTTCGGTACAACAGCGAATCGATTGCGGTTTCTACTCTAAAACTGCCATATACGAAACGAGCGAACACCAGGTTTTAGACTGCTGTGCTTCGGCACAACAGCAAATCGGCTATGTACTCTTACAGTCACATCAATAAAGCGGGAAGTAGGTCGTCAACCCGTTGTTGAACACGCCCAAGATACAAGCTGTTTATAGTTGGAAACGTAAAATTGTGGCTTTTGCTGGGTGCTTTGGCGGACAAGGAGCGCGGTGTTGAGGGTTCCTCCAGCCTGTGTCGGGGAGTTTTGGCGAATGGGGACGATACAGTCTTCAAGAGGCTAAAAAGTCGTTCCGGGAGACCCCCCTCTTCCCACCCCCACTACAATCACTCCCACGCATTCACCACCAAAGCCATCTTTCCAGCTCCGTCACGAGACACCTGCTGTTCTTGTTGGGCGCTTGGATGTCCACCTCGTCTTCATCAGTCGTCGTCCTCAACGTGCTACAAGGTACTGGTCTTCATCTATACCCCGTGTGGGAGAGCGGCAGACGACCCCGAGCGCAACGAACCACACAGCAGCAACAACCGGAAACCATTCTCACCTTGGAAGAGAGGCCTTGGGCTCGCGCCCCCTTCTTCGATGTCTTCGCAGCTGTACGGGCCTGCTCCTCGCCGGGTGTGCGGATCACCCACACGTTCTGCTTGATGATTTCCCCACAGCCTTCACGCAGGAAGAACCCACCTCTCTGCTTGATGGCATCTGGCAGCGGGTACGCGTTCTCGATCGCTATAAGACCAGTGCCTTGTAGTACGTTGAGCACGACGACTGATGAAGACGAGGTGGACATCCAAGCGCCCAACAAGAACAGCAGGTGTCTCGTGACGGAGCTGGAAAGATGGCTTTGGTGGTGGATGAGTAGGAGTGATTGTAGTGGGGGTGGAAAGAGGGGGGGGGGGGGCGCTCCTCTCCCGGAACGACTTTTTAGCCTCTTGAAGACTGTATCGTCCCCATTCGCCAAAACTCCCCGGCACAGGCTGGAGGAACCCTCAACACCGCGCGATTTTTCTCGCAAGCTCTCGCGCCATCCTTGTCCGCCAAAGTACCCAGCAAAAGCCACAATTTTAAGTTTCCAACTATAAACAGCTTGTATCTTGGTCGCGTTCAACGACGGGTTGACGACCTACTTCCCGCTTTATTGATGTGACTCTAAGAGTACATAGCCGATTTGCTGTTGTGCCGAAGCACAGCAGTCTTAAAACCTGGTGTTCGCTCGTTTCGTATATGACAGTTTCACACCTCGGATAACGTATCACTCGTATAACACTTATCTACGTTATGGGGCCTAACACAGGGACGTGGTATCGTACTAACATAGTGTTAGCAATGGAGGAGCAATCACGGTAACGCGGTAACACAGTGTTAGCTGGAAACCCACGAACGTGCACGCGCCTTAATGTTATGTTTCTGCTCTGATCTCGTCCAGCTCTGATACAGCAACATTATTTTATGCCGTAACCCGTCCTTGAACTAACACTGTAACACAGTGTTAGGCTTTGACCAAACACGTACGTTATCACTCTAACATGCCCAGATCGATATCCGCATATTTACTAACACGATAACATAATGTTACTGTCGACGGAGCGTTGGCCATAACACACTAACATAGTGTTACCCCTAGGAGTGTTATACATAACACCCTAACATAACGTTACAATGTTCGCCAGCACTAACACACATAACATTGTGTTACAAATAAGACATCAACATAACATAACGCAGTGGCCAGCACTACTAACACTACGTTATCTGGACCCCCCATCTGATTGCCTTAGGCTCGGATAACGTAACATTTAACACACGTTAGATACGTTACAGGCTTAGCCTGCCCATACGTAACATTATGTTAGGATGTTAGGCTAAATGCGGAGGTCTCTGTAACATTATGTTACGGTGTTACCGCCAGTAAAGATCTGATTGTAACATTCCGTTACCGTGTTACCATAAAAATCAATCCGGGTCTAACATTTTGTTACTGTGTTACCGTTGGGGCCAGGGTCGTTCAAACGTAATGTTACTACGTTACCCTTTGGATCTTCCCAAGATCTAACATGTGTTACCTGTGTTAGTGGTAAAGCGGCATGGCGGAGTAACATAACGTTGCCGTGTTATCCAATTTCGCCGAAAAATCAGATTTAATGTGTGTGTAGAGATTCGAGCAAACGCCGAGACCAACTGCTGTTTTTGTGGTTTAGCGCCGCGAGGAGAAGCGCTGGGTGCGCTGCCCTGCGCGTAGGACCCAAGCGTGCGAGCCAAGGCTGACTGCCCCTGGTCTGGCGGCAAAGAGACGTGGCGAGTGCGCTAGAGCCAACCTGTCTTGGTATTTTGGGTTCCCTTTTGTGACTGACTGCTGCTGCTGTACAGCAGTGTAAGTCTACGAGTACTCATACGTATCCACGGAGAGGTGCGTGCCGAGTGCGCTTCTCTTGGCCTCTAGGCCCGAGCCCGCGCCAGGCGACTGTAGTCTGGCCACGGAGGGACGGGCCGCCGGCCGCCCGAGCGTCGGGCGCGAAGCAACGTCGCTATACAGCTGTGTCACCATCCAACTCATCGATCGTTCTGCTGCTGTTTGCTGTCGTGGATAACATCTTGAATTTAGAGAGCATGCCATTTTCGATTTGAAAATCTGATGACCCAGGTCGTCGGATTTTTGGGCCAAAATCCGACGACTTGGGTCATCGGATTCTCAAATCGAATTTTTTCCGGTCGGATTTTGCATATTTGGACTGCACAAGCAGGGTCATTCGTTTTTGAGATCGAGAAATACAAATCTGAAGCTCGAAATCGAACCGCATAGGAAACAGCCTAAGCGTTTAATTGGCCAGGTACGTTATCCGTCTAAATGTGTTACTGTAGCAAGCGAGAATTCCGCTGACACACTAACATAGCGTTATTCGCTACGAGGTGATGTCGCTAACACGGTAACATAATGTTAACGTTCAATTGACGATTTATGTTATCCCTATAACGTGTGTTACGATGGCCACTAGGAATTCCGCTAACACTCTAACATACCAGGTAGTGTTATGTAAGCGTTGAATTGGCCATGTACGTTATCCGTCAAAAGTGTGTGACTGTAGCAAGTAAGAATTCCGCTGACACACTAACATAACGTGACTCGCTACGAGGTGATGTCGCTAACACGGTAACATAATGTTAACGTTTAATTGACGATTTACGTTATCCGTCTAACGTGTGTTACGCTGGCCACCAGGATTTCCTTTAACACACTAACATAGTGTTACTCGCTATGGGCTGCCTACCCTAACACTGTAACACATATACTGCGGTCGATACGGGATCGAGGTGACACTCTAACATTTATGTTACGCGATCGCCCGCCAATATCACAACACACTAACACTATGTTATCACGAAATCCAAAAAATGGTTAACGTAGCAACGTAATGTTACTATTTTTTTCGCTGACGCCTAACATTAACCTAAAACGTCAAGTGCTACATTATCCAAGGTGTGGACAGTTTTAGAGTAGAAACCGCAATCGATTCGCTGTTGTACCGAACGACAGCAGCAGCAGTCTAGACCTAGCACCATTTTGTTTAGACTCTTTCCGATGTGTAACAAAAACCTTGAATCTTGGGACAGGTACAGCTGCAGTACATAATACCTGGTATTCTTATGTAATGACTCTTTGACGTACGTTAAAAAAAAATCTTGAATCTTGGTACTAACTTCAACGGGAGGCTTGTTTGACCAGCACGTACCTTCTGCCCGCTTCTGTTATATGGCAATCGAAGTAGAATTGTTGGGTACACCCACTGATATGATGAGCCAAGCCTGAGTCAGTTCATAGAAGCCCCTCAGGGTATATATATATATATATATATAATATATTTATATATATATATAAGGCGCTTCGCTCCGCGGGCGGCCTACGCCGCCCGCTACGCTCGCTCAGGAAGGATAAAAGTACATCAAATTATGCGAAGCGAACAGAGGTCCACGATTGAGTTTAGTGTTTCCAAGGATCCTAATTGCAAGCCGGCGACTTGATAATGCCAATAGTCCCGCCGCCTTGCTTCAGGGAAAAACAGCTCCGACGTCAGCTTGGATGCCACATATACGCTTCGCGTCGCGGATGTCGTACGTACGTACATACACCCCAGGTAGGGTACTACTGTCTGTACTTATTTTCTTCTTTCGATATGCTCTATGTCTGTACTGTATGTACGAAGAAAGCGAAAGCACAGCACGGCACAGCAGCAAAAACAATGAAAATAAAACCGAGAACTCGGAAAGGAAAAAAAATCCCCGTCCCCTCTCGTGTAATAATTTTCTGCCTGATTGGAGCACCTTGCACCCGGTCGAAAAAAAAGAAAGAAAAAACCGCACAGAAGAGCTTCTCTCTCAGCCTCGTACGCCGCCCGCCCCTCTCGCGACCACCTCGCCACCGATTCGGTCCGGGTAAAGCTTTTATCACTCTCTGCCACAATCAGCCCCGTCGCCCGCCTCGCGTGAAGCCCGGTGCTCACCGTGGCCGTCGTTCGCCAGCTCGATAACGTTGGTGTTCAAACTGCACACCTCCCTCTTTCAACTTCAGCATGGTCGCAAAAATAAGTACCGCTTGAATATTATCTTGCCCTCCCGAACGGCCTTTATAAACTCGTACATACTCTATCAACAATCATAAATCGAAGCCAGACAAAGCCCGTTCATGCATCCCTCGTGTCTCGAGGCACACGCGACGCCTAGGCACCAAAGCGGCGACCGCGCTCCTTGCAACCCCCCCTCTACCCGCCAGCACCCGCTGGCACTCGCGACGGTGCCGGGTCCTCCCGCGACGCCGTGGTCGGAGAACACGCACGCACACGAAACGCAAGAAGAAAAAAGGAAGAAGGGACCGAGAAAACAAAGAACTGCTGGAAAGGTCCGGCAAGTAATGAAAGGAGGCGGTTTGGAAGTGGGAGCTCTGAGAGGCCAGGGATGCACCAACATCAAGAAGAAGAAGAAATCGAAGTGAACAGAGCACGTCCCAACCCGCTGACCGCTCCACACAGAAACACGCATATTTCCTGTGTGGAACTCCCAAATACCGTTACACATGAATCCATGCACCAAGTACGTGAGCATCCCGAACAGCCCCTCTGCTCTCTACTTGGTGAATGAGATAACCAAACATCGCTCACGATAAAATACCATGATGGTGATAAACCACGATCACCCGAAGGAAACCCAAGTTCAAAGTATCGTACCAAAAATAATGTCAATATCCCGCACGCCTCAAACCATAATCTCCATCTCCAGAAAACACTTGTTCAAACAAAAAAATTGAAGTAGAATAAAAATCGACTGCTCAGATCTCGGTGCTCGACACGTTCTCGCAGGAAGTGGTGACAGACATCTACGTGCTTCGAGTAAGAGTTCGTCACGGGGTTGACCGCTATCTGGATCGCGCCCTTGTTGTCCTCAAAAACTTGAAATGCACGGATCCCCAAAATCAGGCAACAGAAAGCGCCACACTGATCGTAGAAAAAGGGCCTCCTTGAAACCCTCTGCCATCGCAACGTAATCTTGCTTCACTCGTGGAGAGTGTGGAAGTCTTCTGCGTCCTTGAAACCCATTGAATGGCCACACCCCCACACGTCACGGCTGCACCCGAAACAGATTTTCTCCTAGTGTCTCGGGGGGCATAAGCTGCGTCTGCATAAACCACCAACTCTAATCCACTGCCCCTCTGAAAAGTAATGCCGTAGCTACTTGTCACCTTCAGATACTCCAAAATCCCTCTCGCAGCCAGCCAGTGCTTCAGTTCGGGGGCATGCATGTACCTTGCGACTGCCCTCACGGCGTTCGAGATATCAGGTCTCGTCTAGTTAGAAAGCCACAGCAAACTGCCTACCACTTCACGATACGGCCAGTCACCAGTGGGCTCGTCCTCGTCAAACACCTCAAGAAAAATATCAGGCGAAAGTGGGGTGTTCCTACCAGCGGTCACGCCAAATTGCTTGACTGTCTTCTCCGCGAAAGACTTGTGTGAGATTGTCAGTAAACCCGCGACCTTGTCTCGGGAGTAGGGGCAACCGGCATACCATCGCAGCTCTCCAAGGTTATTGATGGGGGCTAGGCGGTTCAGGTCCTCGCAAAAACGGTCACACCTCTGCTTACGGCCTACCGCAAAAATGTCGTCGACGTGAACCACCGCAATGATGGAAACAGACCCCGCCTCGATTAATCGAAAAACGCACGGATCTGCGAGGCTCTGTTCAAAACTAAGACTCTTCAGGCGGGTGACCAGGTGTCTATGCCAGGATCGCGATGCCTGTTTCAAGCCGTATAGGCTACGATTCAAGCGCATTACTTGGCCGCTCAGATCTCCACAGCCCTGTGGCATCCGCATCAAAACGAGTTCCTGGAGTTCGGCCTGGACAAAAGCTTGTTGGACATCGAAATGGCATAAATCCAACTGTATCTCGCAGGCGATCGCAGCCATCATACGGATACAAGCCGCGGCGGGGGTGGGGGCAAAAATCTCATTATAATCAACTCCGGGGCGTTGGCTAAATCCTCTCGCCACTAGTCGCGCTTTCGCCTTCACTATCTTACCATGCTCATCTGCCTTCCACGTGAACACCCACTTGGCCGATACCACGTTTCCCCCCTTTTGCTGCTAAGCATCCCCGAAAGTTCCAGCTTCCTCGAGTCCGGCAATCTCCTTCTCCATTGCATGGGACCAGTTGGCATGATATGGCGAGAGCATTGCCTCCTGGTATGTCGCGGGCTCCGAGAGTTGTCCCGCGTCACATGTTGGCAGAGCAGGGGCGGGCTGGTTGGGCGGTCGCTGGTTGAAAAGTGCGTGGTCAGCTGGCTTCGCCGTAGTGAACGCCTGATGGTACGCCCTCGCCCTCGCGCGCGTCCGCCCCGGTTGAAGGAGCTCGTTGTCCGGGGGGCCCTCGTCGTCCTCGACCTGAGGGTTCTCGGCCCCCGGTGGGGATGACGGCGACATCACCCCCGGCGACGGCGGCACCTCCGGTGGCGCCGGCGTCATCGCCGGCGGCATCCCCTCTTGAAGTGGCGCGGTCGTCATCGCCCTTGTCATCGCGCGCGTCCGCCCCGGTTGAAGGAGCTCGTTGTCCGGGGGGCCCTCGTCGTCCTCGACCTGAAGGTTTTTGGCCCCCGGTGGGGATGACGGCGACATCATCCCCGGCGGCGGCGGCACCTCGGGTGGCGCCGGCGTCATCACCGGCGGCACCCCCTCTTGAAGTGGCTCCCCCGGCGGCGTCAGCGGCGGCACCTCCGGTGGCGCCGACATCATCACCGGTGGCATCCCCGGTGACACAGTCGCCGGCTCCGGCGGTAAATACCTGACGTGCAGGTCGGCCTCCCACAGTGTCGGCACCGAGTCCCTCCTCGCCTCCGGGGCAGCCTCGATGATCGGCTTGCGCTCCACCTCCCAGGTGACGTCCCTCGGGTTGCTCGTACACCCGCAAGCCGTGACCACCTTGACGCAGTCGCGCGGGTGGTCTCTCCCCCTGTTGAGGTAAAAACACCGTTCGGCCTTGGGATCAGACTTGTGGGTGCGGTGGATGCGGTGGAATCCGGGCTGCATGAACGCGAGGGTGTTGGGCGGCGGCAGTGCCCCGAAAACTGCCTCGTGTGGCGACTTGAAATGGGCGCTTGCCGTCGCCGCCGTGGTGTTCAGGCGGTCGTTCATGTAGATGGCTGCTTCCACCCAGTAGCGGTCCAGGTCCGGGAGCTGTCCGGGGAAGAGCCGGGGGGCCTCAAGGCAAGCGGCCATGCCGCCTTGCTGGATGAGACCGAGTCCACGCTCGACCACACCGTTGTGTTTCGGCCCATCTACCCCGGTGTGCTCGTGTCGGATTTTGTCGTTGGTGCACAAGATCGCGAAAAGTGCGTTTGAGAACTCTGAGCCGTTGTCCGTCCGGAAACACTCGACGGCTCCGCCGACGTCAGCCAGGAATTTCCGGGTCGCCGCGGTCACGTCGGCGGCGGTCTTGCTCTTGACGGGGTACAGCCATCCCATGCGTGTCGCGTCATCCTTGAATAGGATCAGGTACAGGGCCCCACCAGCAGACGCGATTTTCCTGGGGCCTGCAAGGGACAACAAAAACACGCTGTAGGGGGAGTGCCTTTCGAGACGATGTAGTCGTAGGTATGGACGCACGCCTCCCCTTCGCCTGTACACACCCACTGCAAGTGACCAGGGTACCCGTGAGCTTTACGCCTTGCTGCTCGGCCGTCTCGCGCAAAAGGCCCTCGTGGGCGTGGGCGTTGCACACGTGAAAAACGATCATGCCCACTACCTTGAAACGTCTAACGCCGGGGCACGGCAGCAGCAATCGCCGGGCGGAACGCGGGGGGAAGTGAGGGGGGGAAGGCATTCTTCCGGGGGATGTGCTGACGACGGTGCCGGCTCACTAGTTTCCGGCACTGTCGCAGTGTGTAGGGTGGGGGGGTCTACCGCTATCACAAGTTCTACCGCTACGGACGGGGCTACCGCTACCATCACCCCCGGCGACAGTGGCATAGCAGATACTCCCGGCGTCCTCACCGGTTGTACCGTCACAGGCACCGACGCACGGGAGGGAGGGGGGGTGTTGTACCCGTCATACCATGCATAGGGCGGAAAGGGGGGAAACCAGCTACCATCGTCTCCTCTACTGCTATCATCACGACGGTGGCATAGCAGATACTCCCGGCGTCCTCACCGGTTGTCCCGCAGGCATCGGTGCACGGGGGGGAGGGGGAGGGGGGGGGGGTTACCCGGCATGCCATGCATAGGGCGGAAAGGGGGGAAACCAGCTACCATCGTCTCCTCTACTGCTACCATCACCCCCAGCGACGGTGGCATAGCAGATACTCCCGGCGTCCTCACCGGTTGTACCGCAGGCATCGGCGCACGGGGGGGAGGGGGAGAGGGGGGGGGGGGGCGTTGGGGTTGCATCACGGCCATCAAATCCGGGGTACCCTGTGAGGGAAGAAAAAAAGAAGAGGGGGAGGGGCGACGTGTGGCGTTCAGTCTGGATCCCGCTCTGTCTTTCGGGAAAAACAAACGGCCACCCATTAAGTGGGCACCAGTGGCGTCGAGAGTGATCGCTTCCTTGGCCTGGATAGTGTGCAGAGAGAGCAAGTTTACCTTCAAGCTAGGGATAAAAAAAACACTCTCCAAGGTTACTCGCACGTCTTCTGTGCTGTGAAAAATCAAATCCACGCTGCCCACGTACTAGACTACCAGTTCGGTACCGTCACCAATGAATATTATGGCGTTTTCTGGGGAGGGGGGGCGCTTGTTATACATGTGGTCCGGGTTGTGGGTCATGTGCGACGTCGCCCCGTTGTCTGCAATCCAACTCTCTATCCCCCTTCCCAAAACATCGTACTGACCGACCAAAGCAGACTGAGCTGTGAGCAAATGTGAGGGCTCTTCAGGAGCCGAGTAGTGTTGCTGTGCCTGCTGTGCCTGCTGTGCCTGCTGCGCCTGCTGCGCCTGCTGTGCCTGCTGCGCTTGCTGTGCCTGCTTTTGTGAAAGCTGGTAGTAGTGATGTTGCTCATGCTGGTACTGCGGTTGCTGCTGTAGCTGCTGCTGCTGCTGGTACTGTGTCTGGTGCTGCGACTGCGGCTGCTGCTGCTGCTGCTGTTCGGGTCCTGTGACTGCTGCTGGAACTGCTGCTGCGGCTGCTGGTACTGCGGTTGCTGCGGAATGGGGTCTGGGGTGGGGAGGAGCGGTGTTGTAGATTGGGCGGTGTTCGTCGCGAAATGGCCCTGGTAAACCGCGCGAGGTGGGTTCGGGTCATCTACCAATGTAACGATAGCACGGCAGCTCGCATGAAAATGGTCTATCAAGCCGCACCTGCAACACCTTGGGCGGGGGTCAGCATCGTGTATTGCCGGCTCGGTGCCTTGCGGCCGACGTAGGTTAGGGGGATACCAGGCGGCGTTGTACATGCGGTCGGTACCAGGTGGGTGTCCTCCGGACCCGACGAAGCGTGCGTCGCGTACCTGCGGCCACGACTGGTTTCCACCGCCGCCACGGTCTTCGTATTGCGGGCATGGCTGATGTCCGCCGTCGCCATGGGCGTGTGGATCCTGCCTCTGCCGATTTTTCTTCGGTTTCCCGTGCTTGTTCCCCGAACGGGCACCTCCCCAGTTCTGGCCTGCCCAGCCCTTGATCATGCTGGTGTTGCTGTTGTTGCTGCTGTTGCTGCCCCCAGTGCCCAGTAGCGCCACCGCTCGCCGTGCCACCTCTGCCGCCCGTGTAGTGGCTGGGACCGGGGAAACTCCCCTGTCCACCTGATCCACCTCCGCCCGTGGCTACCAAGACCTGTGCTGCTCCATCGATCACCTGTCTCTTACTCGCTTCCAACTCCCGGTACGTTATGCGTACCCGATCCTCGATCATGTTGAGGGTCAGGTTCGGGGCGTATTGCAGGATTTTTTTAATCTCCCTCGTACTCGGATGTCAGGCATTGCAGTAGGTGGAGGTTGGCTTCCTGGTCCGTTTTTGGAATCCCTACTTCGACGAGCTTTTCTCGAATAATGCTCATCCTCTCGAAATAAAGGGTGGGGTCCCCCCCCTCCTTCATATGAGCATTAATGTACTCTCTCTGGTATGCCTGCTTGTCAAGGTCGTCGCTCGGGACGTAGTGCCGACGTACCTCGGCCATCGCAAGGCTAGGGCTTCCAATGTCATAGATTTTGTATAGGAGAGATGAATTCGATAGTGCGTTGTTGGTGATGCCCTCGTATGCCCTACGAGCCGCGGCTACCCTTGCCGTTCCGAAACGGCAGTCGAGGTCTTGCTGACTCCTCCTATTCGGGCCCTGCAAGACTATCGGGTCGCTAGTCTCCTTTAATACATCATCGCAGGTGTCGGTGACAGCCCATGATAGAAATTATTTCGACCACTTTAAATAATTTCCCTCCTTGCTTCTGTCAAGTTTCGGTGAGGGCTTACCAAAACCAACCAAGAACGTGCCCGGCTGACCATGTGGCTCCGGTGGGCGCATTCCTCCCCCGGCCCCTCGCTGGAGCCTCTCCATCCTTGTTCGTTCCTCCTCTTTGATCTCCAGCCGGAGCGACATCTCGGCCATCTCTCTTTTCAGGCGGGCGATCTCATCATCGCGGCCTGCGGCTCCGCCCTCTGGCGAAGCCTCGTCCCTTCTGCTCGTTTCTGCTCCGCCCTCTGGCGGAACAGGGTTTCGCGCTCCTGAGCTGCTAGCCATTTCCGCGGCCTCTGCCGCGGTGGTGCCGACTGCCTCTGCTGTCGCTGTCATCACCACTCCTGTAGCACTCCTGGCCCTGTCGACCTCGTTGTCGGTAGAGCCTCTGTTCGGCTGAGGTCCCTCTGGCCTCTGTATCCGAAAAACTGAAAATCTCTCACTCGTCCTCGAGTGGGGAGTTGCTCTCCCGGCGTAGTCCTAACCAGCAAGTGCGTCCAATTGGAACAGACGCTAGCGTGTTGGGTACACCCGCTGATATGATGAGCCAAGCCTGAGTCAGTTCATAGAAGCCCCTCAGGGTATATATATATATATTTATATATATATATATTATCCACGTAGAACACACACGACAAGGAAGAAGGGGGGGAACATCAAGAAGAAGAATATATCGAAGTGAACAGAGCACGTCCCAACCCGCTGACCGCTCCACACAGAAACACGCATATTTCCTGTGTGGAACTCCCAAATACCGTTACACCTGAATCCATGCACCAAGTACGTGAGCATCCCGAACGAGAATCTTTTTCTGTAGTATTGACAGCCATTTTCAACAGTTGGATTCGCCCGCGAACCGTGGTTTGGGATAAAGCCGACACATTCGTCGTATGTTTGCAAGCCGGTTTTTGCATGCTGCTCGTATTTTTGACGGATTGACCCGCATGAGACGCAGAGTATTCTCGGAAGCATGGGAGAACGTGAGTTTTGTCTGTACACGTACGTAAGGAGTTTAGCCAATCAGATGAATGCAGTGTTTCACGGCAGCATGAATCGTAGCCCTTGGTACACACACGCAGCCCTTGGTACACACACGGAACCTACTCGTAACATCGTAACAGCGCAGTGAAGCAGAGGCAAAGCTACAGGTCCAAGGTGTGATGCAAAAAGTGCAAACCTCGTTTCAAATATCAAAATCTTCGAGGAAACTTGCTGTAATGATATATTTTCCGATTTGGAGATGCTATCTGACCGAAACAATTGAATAATTTTTCAACAATTAAATAAATTGACCTCGATTTCAATTTAATTCGTACTGGAAATAGAGGTAACTATTTATTTTCCGTCTTCGGGCACACGTTTTTACTAACAATATTTGGTCCTATTTACTATGGCCCCCCGTAATAAGGGATTTGTTGCCGGACCCACACTATTACTATTTATAGGCCAGCGAAAATATGGTATGGAGCTGTCGCTAGAGAACTCGCGCAGCAGCAGGGTACTTAAGAGCTGCCGTCAACTTGTGTGCGTTGATGGAAAGCGGACGGTTTATTGTAGTTGAAAGAAAGGCAACGATGATTTGATTAAAAAAAACTGCGAACGTAATCAAGTGTTTAATAATCAAGTAAAAAATAAAAATAAATATAAAAAAGCTTGGACGATCGTCTCGAAACTCGAAAGGGGGTTCGTTTTTTTTTCTTTCTTTTGGGCGCCCGTAAATATTTTAAAAAGAATCTCGCGTTTTCGCTGGTATGAACAAGCAGCGTATGCAGAAATAAATCGTGCTCAGGTGGCGAGCGTCACGCTAAATCCCACCGTATACATCGGGCCATGCTCGAGGTTGCTTCGACGTTGGTGTGACGATATGTTTTGTATGAACAAGCAGTGTATGCAGAAATAAATCGTGCTCAGGTGGCGAGCGTCACGCTAAATCCCACCGTATACATCGGGCCATGCTCGAGGTTGCTTCGACGTTTGGTGTGACGATATGCTTTCACGCCTTGCTCTGATTAAAAAAGAGAGGTGTGACACTTGTTGGTGGATCCGTGCTGCTGTACTGTACGCACCATGTGTCTGCATTCGTCGAGCACCGGACGCCTGCGAGTAAGTGCGTGCCTCTGCATCCGTCGTATTTTGGTCGTCGGGGCGCCCTCCATGTCAACCCTTTTACCCTTTTTGAACTGCAGTCCCGTTTTGGGGACAATCCACTCAAATTCTGAGTAGTTTGTCTCCAAACGGGACTGCGGTCCTAAAGGGGTTGAGTTGCCTTCACCGCCTTTGAAACCGCACCTCCGTTGGGAGGATAAAGTACTTCAAAATACGGTGGGAAAACTTGAACCGCACCCACCGATCTCATTCGACGCTGCCACCCATGTACAAGAAAGTCCGCCTGGCTCACAAGCGGTTCTTAGCAAGATGCTCAGCAATATGCAGCTCACCCTTCATGCGACTCGCCGAACACCTCGCGGTGCTCCTCGCTTGGTGCAAGCAATGTCTGCCTGGTCGGTGAAAACCCTACGTGCTTCCGTCCGGGCATTTTAGGGATGCGAGGGTCTATGTTCATACGGCTACGACCATGCATGGTATGAGTACACCCCCCGTTTGGGAGCTAAACTACTAGAAAATAGAGCGGAATAAGTTGAACCGCACGCCCGTTTGAGGAATCAACTTTTACGGGTGACCATAGTTGATAGGACCAAATGTTGTTAGTAAAAATGGTTAAATATATAGTTTTTTTTTATGTATACCATAGGTCCTATTAACTATGGTCCCCCGTAATATTACGGGGGACCGGAGTGAATAGGACCAAAGATTGTTATTAAAAATATGAAAATATATACCACGTACCAGGTAGGTTTTTGTGTGTACCGTAGGTCCTATTTCCTGTGGCCCCCCGTAGTACTTCAAAATAGAGTGGGATAAATTGAACCGCACCCCTGTTTGGCGGCTAAACTACATGAAAATAGAGTGGGATGACTTGAACCGCACCCCCGTGGGGGGATAAACTACTTGAAAATAGACTAGAATAACTTGAACCGTACCCTTGTTTGGGGGCTAAACTACTGAAAAATTGAGTGGGATAACTTGAACCGTACTCCGTGGGGGGGGCTAAACTGCAGTACTTGAAAATAGAGTTGGATAACTTGAAACACCCCCCCGTTTGGGGGCTAAACTACTTGAGAATAGACTGCAATAACTTGAACCGCACTCCCGTGGGGGATTAAACTACTTGAAAATAGACTGAATAACTTGAACCGTACCCTTGTTTGGGGGCTAAACTACTGAAAAATAGAGTGGGATAACTTGAACCTCACCCCTGTTCGGGGGATAAACTACTTGAAAATAACTACTTGAAAATAGAGCGGGGTAACTCAACCGCACCCCCGTTTGGTGGATAAACTACTTGAAAATAGAGTGGAATAACTTGTGCATGCGGGCATTTAGCGCGCACGACGGAGCGTACCGGACCCATTTCCCCGACTCCGTCACGACCCCGCCCCCACTCAAGCGAGCTAGGGAATTCAAAACACCGCTCTTTCTTAAAATGAAAACAAAAACAAGAACAAAAAACACCCCCATATACAGGGTTGTACAGACCTTGGCCCATCATCGACGATTTGGTTGAACTGCACTTGACAACAAACCGTATATAACCCTATTATAGCCCTATCATCCTATCCTCGACCGTCTGGGAAAAGTCTGGAAAATTTATCGGAACGAAGATGTAATGAGGCGTTATTAATAGTGTGGAATGTCAACCATTTTGTCAAAGTTTGGCCACGTCGTGAGGTCTAATGCGTATTGCCGTGCCTCCCCCTCCCCCCCCCCCTCCCCGCTTGGCCTCGCCTTCTAGGGCGCCGGAGGGCCCGATTTCAGGCGCGTCGGGTACGAGTTCGATCTCGACCCCGAAAGCGTGCAGGAGATTCCGACGGCGGTCGCGCACAGCTTGGCGGAGGACGAGGAGGACGAGGAGGAGGAGGAGGACCGGGAGCGGCACACGAACTACCTGATGGAGGTATGAGGAGTGCCTTTTTGCCTTGTTATGGAAAGAGTCACTGTTGAAGGGGGGGTTGGGTGGTTGGTTGGTTGGTTACTATTACGGGGGGCCATAGTTAATAGGACCTATGGTATACATAAAAAACTATATATTTAACCATTTTTACTCACAATATTCGGTCCTATTATCTATGGTCACCCGTAATAGTGGTTTGTTCTCACGGGCTGGTCAACAAGCAACTACTGTACACCCCACCTTGGTACACTAGATAGTAGCGAGAAGACGATCGCCCTCCTGGGAGATAGATGGCGGCAACAGACGGCGAAACAGGAAGGGAATACCATAAGGTGAACATTTGTTCTTCTATGTAAACTATGGAAAAGGCGTGCTTATTGCCCAAATGCTGGAGGTGCCTGTATTAGGAGTAAAAACGGTGCTCCGTCTCGGAAGGGATGCGTGGTCAACGGTCAGCTGGCGAAGGCAAAGCACCGAATGAGTACTCCCACCTCCCTCCCCCCCTCGTTTGGGGTTTGCACTGCTGTCGTTTGGTGGAGGTATATACGAGTACGTTGTGGTGGTGCCACCGCTTTGAGTGGTTGATTGTTCACACGCAGGAGGCAGCACGAACCCCCCCCCCCCCCCCATTGACCCTTTTGTTAGGACTGCAGTCCCGTTTTGGAGACAAACCGCTCAAGTTCCAGGTAGTTTGTCCCCAAAATGGGGCTGCAGTCCTACAAGGGTTTATAACTGTACCTGCGCTATTTGGGGCAACCTACTTTAACTTTGGAGTTGTGGGCTTTAGTTGCAGCTCGCCAGGTATAACACAAAGGATATCTACTTTTGGCAACAACAAAACCTCGAACACACATCTTACAGGCCGATATATCATACGTGTCGACGTGTCAATGGAAAGAGAAAGCCGTGAACGCAACAACGAAGGCGTTCCGGGGCCGGGTCCCACCTGTGGTCCACCTCGCCCCGCTACGCCCACCCCTGTGACTACAGTGGTTGTAAGAGGCGTACCGTGAATCGGCTGCCTCTCAATGCGCCCCAAAAGCCCACAGCATGGAGGGAAAACACTGACCATTACACCCCACTCATAGCCTAGTAACAGTAGCTCCTGTGTTTACAACCTTTACACCCGGGATCTACGCAGCGTTGAGTGCACGCGCTTAGCTTGGGGGGAAGCGCTTATTCGCGAGAACCTCGTCTCTCTGTGTATTGATATATCTTATGTTTATATATCTCTTATCCCCATATTTATGTCGATCTCGATCTCTATCTCGATCTCTCCTATTTAATTTTGGGTGGCGTATTTTAATCCGAAGCCTCGTCTCTCTCTCTCCCGCTCTCTCCTATCGACGTTACCCTGCCCACGACTTTTTCGCGTCAAAGGAGGACCTGCTGGAGCGAGTGGAGTCGGCGTTTGTTCTGTTCCGGCAGCACGGGGGCAAGGGGCGGCGCCAGCGTAAGCGCGCCCGTGACAGGGTCGGGGAAAACGAGGAGGACGCGATCGTAGCGGCACTCGCCAAGACGGGCGGTCGCCGCGGTAGCGTGGACGACGCGGATAGGGAGGGGGGGCGAATGGGGGGTGGCGCGGACCTGCCGCAGCCCCGGCGAGCTAAGGTCTCCGTCAATATATTCGAGGACGTGGACGATCGGTGAGCGTGGTGATGAAGATGCTCAGGTCTCTCTTTTTTTTTTTTTTCGTCTACAAGAGGGTTTCAATATACGTACGTACGTACATGCTATAAGTGAAACCGTTGTGTGTGTATTTTGTTATAAGAAAGTGCCGGATAGAATGTTTGTTGGGTCTCACATTGTGTGCGAGCCCCAGCGTTCTCCAGGAGTGCGTAGTTGGCGTGTGTGTGTGTGTGTGTGTGTTTTTTTTCTACACACCCACCCTTTGTGCTCACGAAGGCTCTGGCGGATGCCACTGCACTGCCCACCGAAGGGCCCGTTTCCCTCACACGCCGTCATCGCCATCGCCATTGCCGTCGCCGCTGCCTACCCCCCCCGCCCGAGCTCCGCCCCGGCGTTGTGTATAGGGATGCGAGTGTCTATGGTCATACAATACGGCCATGCATGACATTACTACACCCCCTCCCCCTCACCCCCAACCCCTCCCGCCCCACCTCTGCTCTCTCCCGAAGATACGTCCCACCCGGACCTGGCGGGTCCGTTTCCTCCTCCAACGCGGCGGCGGCGGCGCCCGGGTACTTCTCCGGGCTCCGCGCCGGCGCGAAGGGTGGAGACGCCGAGAAGGATGCGGCGGCTAGCATGCCCACGAGGGCGGAGATGAGCGCCACGGTCAAAGCGGCGGCTCGCGCCGCCGCCGCCAGGCTGGCGGGCGACAAGAGCTCGGTCGGCGGTAAGGGCGCGGCGGCGGCGGGCGGGCCTGGCAGGTCTGCGTCGGCGTCGGGCTCGTCACTGTCTGCGGGCGGCGGCGGTTCGGGTTCGGCGGGGGGGAAAAGGATCGAGCGAGATATTTTCGCGGCAAGGCCCAGCCGCGGGCAGGCACTGGGCGTTTCCGCCGGCGGCTACGATGTCTTTCCGGAGACGGGGGACTTCGAGACGTACGACAGCGACGAGGTGGGTGGGTGTGTCTATGGGTTTGTGGGGTTTCTTTTATTTGAGACCAACCATGAGTGGTTTGTCTTTCCTTGAGAGCAGCCTGATCAAATCGCGCAAGGGTTCGTCGTCAATGGTTCTGGTCGTCAACGAGGCATTGTTGTAGGCGGTGAAGGCGGTGTTTTTGGAAGGTTTGTCGTCAGGAGGCGTTGGGGCGTTGTGGGCAGGTTTTCGTTGGTTCCGTTGGCGGCTTGCAGCCTCAGGGGTATGAGGTGTCGTTTCTGGAGGGGGTGTCTTGAGTCTGACGTGGGAGAGTTTCTGCTTTTACCGTATACCGGTATAGCGAATGCCTCCGCCGGGGGGAAACGAACCCGACATGCGACTTGAGTGGATCTTGTCTCTTTTGTTTTTACCGGCTAGAATTGGGGGCATGGCAAACACCCTGTGGTGGGACGCAGGGACAGGAATATATTGTGAAGAGTTGGTCACGCGGGCCCAGATTATTGATTCACGCATTTGTCCGGAACCGGCTGAAAACGTGGTACAGAAGACCGTGGAAAACAAGCGCTGTGATAAGAGGGCGGGTCAGTCTGCGGGAGCTATTCTGCCAATTAGACGTGTGTTAGTGCTGTACGTACTGTTTGTCTGACGGAGCGGGGGCCGACCGCTACTGTACCACTCCGTCCGGGAATATGGTATACGTTTGATGTTGCATGAGAGACCAAACGTGTATTACAGTTCCGGCCAGAATCGGTTTTTCACCAACCTCGAGAAAAAAGCGGTGTTTCCTCTCCCCACCAAATGCGATGCTCGTGTTAACAGGTTGCACGCGCTGCTTTTTTTTTCTAGTATTTTTATCTATTGCAGCAATCTTTTCCCGGCTGCCGGCAAGTGGGGCCCCCGGGGAGTCACCAACACTATACTATGCAAACACCAAACGAGCGTGCATACGTAACATGGTAGTGGTGGTTGATATCGTGATGGTGGCGGTTGATGGCCTACTTCATGATTCTGGTTAATGAAGAAGCAGATAGTAACACCGCACAAACGCATTCGCAGGATGCCACGAACAAGAAGGACGCGAAGCCGGGGCCGGAAGGAGGCGCCGGGGGTGGCGGCGGTGGTGGCGGTGGCAGTGGCGGCGGTGGCGGTGGCGGCGGTGGCGGCGGCGGCGGCGGCGGCGGCGGCGGCAGTAGCGGAAGGCGCAGAGACGAAGACCCCGACAACCACCCCGCATTCGACAAGCCAAAGGCGTCCTTCCCGTTCGGCGTGAAAAGGTCGGAAATGAGCGGGCGCAAGGGGGGGGGTGGGAAGAGCAGCGGCAGCAAGCACCGGGTCGACAACGAGCTGAACATCATAAAAAAGTACATGAAAGGGGCGAAGTAAGGATTGTTTTAGAAGCAAGCCTACACAGTCACGTGACTATGAAGGCTAGTGGGGTAGTGCTAAGGAACCGACAAGAATGGTGTCTCTAACAACGTTGGTTGGTGCGAGGAGGCGTAGTCCTGGTAGCTGGGCGGATTATTTTACGTACGTAGTAGGACGACGCTCAAGATGGGGCAGCGGGGGGCGCAGTGGCCTTGCGTGTAAGGCTGCGTGCAGCCTCTCTCCCTCGAGGTGTGGGGGTGTCGGAGGTGGTGGACAGTAGATGTTGTGGTTGTGGTCCCAACACGCAGCGTTTTTTAATTCGACCTCTATGTCCGGACCGCTCAGGAGGCGGACGCTATCTATCGCCGTCGCCTGAGATGGGCGGGGTATTTGACGCAGTGCCGTTCTGTGCTGTAGGGGGTTTTGAGCACAGAGGACTCGACCTTGGTCCGCGCTTCTGTGTGGCAGATGTCTGCCCCGTTGCAGGTAGCGTGGCTGGCTTCGGTCCCGGTGGGTCAAGATCGCCTGCTAAAATGATACCCGTGGTTAACTGGCAGGACGGAGGAAGGAGCGACTTCGTCGACTTCCACCTGTTTGCACGTTTGTACCGGATCCATCCGTTCCGGGTTGGCTGCCGCACTTATTGTGTATGATATATTCAATGAGATGTGTACGACTTCGGTGCTTTTTTTCCGTGTGATGGTTGTTTCATTAGCTATTTATAGCAGCAGCCATGGAGGAAGCAGTTTTTTTTTTTTCGTCGCCTGGTCGTGGGGTACTAGATAACCGCAAGCTTGATTTATTTTTTTTCTCTTGTTGTAGAAAATGATGTCTTTGCACCGGTGCTGTATGTCACGTTCCTTACGAAAACTACGGCGGTAGTCATGCTGTTCGTATGCATCGCATGATGAGGTGGTGCCTCGAGCTTCTTTCCTTGAGCTGTTTTTACGTACAAGGTAGCAGTCGCGGGATGATGGATGATGACATAGTATACCTATGCTCGAAAATATTCCGAAATTTCAATGTTTTCTCGTTGGTTCATACCTGGTACCTGGTACATGTCTACCATACTGTTTGATTGCGTTGCCAGCGCTCGATTCGTCTCATGTGAGAACCGTGAGAGTTTGTCGTGGGATATGTATGCCCCTCTCTCTCACACGCACTTCTTTGTTGGCTCTAGATCGAAGGTTGTACAATAACATTTTTGTTTCGTTTTTGTTAAGCTTCTTTAATCTGGAAGTAATGATTAAATAATGTTAGCCCTTTGCTCTTTTATGATAGACACCCAACCCCACTATTAATACTGTAACTATATCTATATATCCTGCCTGTGGTATGATACACCATTATATCGTCAAGATTCAATCCTCACATGCCGCCCCAACGTTAGGCTGTGTCACCTCTTCACCCCCAGGTGTTAGGATGATCGATTGCAACAATGATATCGCATGTTCCAACATTCACAGGAGGATAGGATTGCTCTAAAAAAATGTGATTGAGAGATCGGTTACGGTGTCCCCCGAGCCCCTGAGAGTCAAGTATCACCACAACAGAATGCCCACGACCCACATCCCAGGGGCATTAACCCTTTTAGGACCCCAGTCCCGTTTTGGGGACAAATCACTTGGAATTAGTCTGGTTTGTCCCCAGATCGGGATTGCGGTACTAAAGGGGTTAACTTGGGCATATTCCGTATGCTCTTCTCCGGTTACCCCTGGCTTGTTTATGTACGACGTATTACACCCGGGCGCTACGATGCTAAGCCGGGGTCAACACCCCGCCCAGGGGTACGAGGATGTATTGGAAATTCGAGGGCGTCACTTGAAATGAAGAGGAGATCATCGAGGCGCGCATCCTGACCTGACATGGGTGATCGGTACTACTTTACGGAGTACCAGGTATGTACCAGACGGCAGTATTAATAGAACTTTATACTGCTGTTCGTACGGCGAAATATCTTACGACACAGAAAGTAACGGGATGGGTGAAACGTGCCGGCAGAGAAAAGGCAGGGCGGTCGCTGGCGAAAGCGTTTATCATCTCCTGCAACTACTGGTGTAGCATATCATATGCACGATTATTAATAGCAATTGGAGGAGATCGGCAGTCAAAAGATGTGAAAATGTGAACATGAAACACAAATGAGCATGTTGATATTTGGTAAGCAGCCGGCGTGACTGACTGTAGAAGCAGCGACATGATTTTTACTCTGCTGCCCTGTCACCTGTGATGAGTACTCGTACGATGTACACCACCCCCGTGCACCATGCGAAATGGACAGCAGTACGATTCAGAGTGAAGCACACTGCATATACCTGTTATATACTCAACTCGTAGCGTGCTACAGTACTTGTAGCAGCATCGACGAGTCTAGGACTGGGCCCGAAGCTCTCGTAGCCTCGTATTACAGGAGACCACAGTAAATAGGACCAAATATTGTTAGTAAAAATAGGTATATATGCAGGTATTTGTGTATACTGTAGGTCCTATATAATATGGTGCCCCGTAATAGTACGAGTACCGGCCGACGGATCGAGAAAATGCGGTCCAATAAGTGCCGTTTCATTTAATTCCTGCATCGTCGTCTGCCATTCACCGTTCACACTCGACCCTCGACCTGAGGCCTCGCGACCTGGCCACTGGCCCACACCCCGTGCGCACCGCACAGCATCCTCGACGCAACCAGCAGTGCGAATGTATTCTACAGCAGGTGGACGGGAGGTATCACGGAGTGGCGCAGAAAAGAACAGAAGCGATCGACAAATAAAACGGTGGTGGCGACTCAATCCTCCCAAGCAGAGCACAAGAACCAATAGAAGAAGTCAGCATGTCTTACGGCGGGCGAGGTGACCGCGTGTCGGCGTCACGGCGACGTCTAAACGAGGCGAGGCATCAGGACGGCCTCCTCTCGCCACCATTGGTGAGGCAATCGACGCCATGATTGCCGTCTGTGGATGCGTAGTCTAGGCACGTACAGTATACCTGGCAGTACTCTTTTATTTCGCGTTCAAACGGGCATCATGTCGACCACGTGCCATCGGAGCATCGTCACTCGCGCAAAGGAACCGGGATTTAACTCCGTCGCGTAACCCCTAATGCTGTCTGTACTCATGGCCATTTCTTGTTAACTGCTGCACATGGTTCCGTGAAAATGCAGTGCACTTCGAGTTTGCGCTCGCCGGTGATCTAGCCCCACTGCCTGTGGCTGTAGATGCTGTCTACAAGCGGTACACTCAGAGCGTCGACAACTGCGCTCCCTCTCCAAGGTGCTGGGCGACCACGGCTTGACCCTTTGGCGGACCGCTCCCCCGCACTGAGAATAGCATCTTCAAACCAGCAGGGGCCTTGATGCGCCCAGAGAGACCTGTCGCCTACAGCTGTCCAGTACGAGTGCAAGAGAGTGCCCAACAGTATTATTATTATAATAGTGGTACCTTTGCTTCCTCTCCGCTGTATCATCCATCGTGTACGCATATACCTTGTACGTACGACTGGCAATCTGTTTTATTTACGAGTACTTACAGTCTTGTACAAACAGTAGCTTGTAATGGTATGGCAAAATTTCGGCATCACGGCAAACAATAAGACGGAAAAACCGAACCGAAACCCTCAGTTAGCTGACTTTATGTTGGTGGCTGTCGTTATACTTGTTGCATATAACGTAGTACTACGGTACTACCTCCGCTGGAAATGGCCACGCATGTTCTGCTTCGTGAAAACTGCAAGCAGGACGGGTGCACCCACAGGGAGGGGTGCGACTGCAAGAGCTGCAGTGAGGATAAGAGCAGCGGCAAGGAGATGGAAGGTGCCAACCGACTTGTTGCCGCGCCACCCCCACGCGATACGGCGGGTACATTTTCGGATAATTCTCGGCCCTCCGTGAGAAGACCACCGCGACCTGATGATGATCGTGGGCGAGGAGAGGACTGGCGGGATACATATAGTGTTTTGTGCTGTGAAAGTAAGCTAAATAGCGCCCCTGGTAGAGGCAGTATCGGCAACCCAGACAGAAGCGGTCCTGGCCATTGCCTGCTAGAGGAAGGTGAAAAAAGGGGATCGACGAGCACCTCGGGGAGTGCTGATGGCGTAGAAGCTCATGTCGGTCTTGATGGCGGTTATTCGGAGGAAAGGTCCATGCGGTTACGAGTGGCGGGGGATTTTGTGGGCAATGTCTTCAACGCGTGCTCGTCGGCGGCTAGTTTGTCAACGTCAAGGTCCTTGAAGTAGGCTACGGTAGTACGACAACGTCGTTTCGTTCCTACGGCTTGCTGTTGCGCAATGATGATATACAAAATTTGTCAAGGACATATTGTCAACCAAGGGAGAAAGAGCGATGTCAAGGGTGTAGAGCCGAGTTTTCTACACTAAAACCTGGTAGAAGGTCGGTGTCAGTCCCGGCAAATTAAGGCAAATTTGCGGTCTGTCAAGGAGGGAAAACGCTATCTCCTGACGTGTTGGATATGACGCCCACAACGAACAAACAGTACATGGCAAGTACAAAATTCCAGCCACAAAACGATACATCTACGTATAGTGGGCACAAAAAGTATACCTGGTATACTGGTACTCATGTATCAGGCGCCACAAAGTTAGTGGGTGGGGAAAACTCTCAAGCATAACTAAGGCAGTCTGCCCTTGATTGGTGTGTCACCTCTTTCGGCGCTTCCTGCATCGAAGCGCACCGGATTGGGTGACCAATTTGGCAAATCTCCTCTTGTTCACTGAACGCAATACCTGGTACAGTATATTCATGCCGGTTTATCGTCACATCCAAATTTATCACGCGACGACGCTCCCTGTGTCGCAGCGTACTGGATCGAATAAGAAACTGACGATTATCATAATTTTCTACTGTGCGTGGCACAGCAATGCAGCATTGACGCCACTTTTTCACCACACCGCGAATTATGCACGCGATCGCGTATTATGGGACCACCAGGCATAATAATTGAAAGCAGCTTGATATCGGCACCAACACCACCGTTGTTGTCGTGCGAGTACCGTGTCATATCACAGTGCAACAACGATTTTATTGGCATCTTACTTCATATTCGCAGGAAGTCATGCTCCAATCGACCTTCTTCATCTACAGGAGTACATGCAGTTCCTTCCGTCTCCCAAACCCGTTGTCCCTCTTGCGCACGAAGGGGTTCAACTGTGACTCCTCAGTAGAAAAGGGCTAACTCTGAGTACTCGTACAACTCAGATTCCAAAGAAGGAGAAGCGATTCAACTCTTACCACAACATGCAGAAACGGTCCAACTCTGATTCCAATGCAGAAAGGAGCGATTTAACTCTGATTCCAGTGCCGAAAATATCCAACTCAGGTCCCACTGCAGAGCATATCCAACTCTGATTCCAATATAGAAACGGTCCAACTCTGATCCCAATTCAGAGAAGATCCAACTCTGATTCCAACGCAGAAACGCTACAATATTGCTTCGAAGGCAATGATCCGGCGCTGAGTCAAACGCAAAAAATGGTCCGACTTTGACCCCAACGGAGATAGTGTCAAACTCTGATTACCATTCAGGCAATATCCAAGCTTGGATTCCAATGTAGAAACGGTCCAACTCTGGTTCCATTTCAGAAAGTATCCAACACCGAATCCAAGACGGAATCGGTGCACCTCTGATTTCAACGCACAAACGGTTTAGAGCTGAGTCAAACGCCGAAACGGTGCGACTTCGATTCCAATGCAGCAATGCTCCAACTCTTACCTTAACTCCAAAGTAGAGATGATTCTACGTAGCTTGTCTCGACAGCATGGGTGTTGGGGTGAGGGACTCAATGCCAGCGTGGCTCTAACAAACCTCCTATAGCCTGGTGGGCTCGCGTCTGTCTCCGGAAAAGACAATACAGTAGGTCGTCGATTCTCTCATGCTACATGTTGCCGATCGCTCTACTACGAAATAGCCAACCTGTCGAGACAGGACATATTAAGATAAAAACACTGCAGAGCCAGGGTAGAAGAACTACTTACTGCCAGGTGTTTACCACCATCCAAAAAACATTCTTACCTAGCACCTACCAGGTGAGTGGCTCAATGCTAAAAAATGCTCTACGATTTTGCCAAATCATAAATAATTCAAGTATCTGATTAAGGCTAGAAACCAAGATTTGAATACGTACCTACGCGTAAAAAAAGTGCACGCTCTCTTGCACAAAAAAACAAATGGCTCGCACAGTACTGCCTGTGAACCGGACACATTTGGACTTTCCGTTGTGTATAGACCCTACGAGAAGGTTCGCACCTACGGAAAAATCGAAAATACTGCAATGCGGCACACGACACAGGGTACAGTTGGAGCAACAGCGTCTTCGCCATATCGCCAACAACAAACCACCGCGCAGCACGATGAGGCTAACGCGAGGACGGCAAGGTACGCAAGGCAGGCCAAGACACGCCGTGGATAACCACTGCTGCTGCTGATGTAGAAGACAGCACTCTTTACAAGTACCAGGTGCCATTTAACCCCGTTTTCGCGGTGGTGTCATTCCGGGTAAACATCCCGAACACACCAAAACGGAATATCACGCCAGGCGGAGGCAGCGCGGCGCAATTATCCCACGTGGAAGGGTCCAAGAGGCTGCAAAAGTAGCGCAGTTGGTGCTGCCTCGGCGACCGTCCACCAAGTCACATGTCAAGACAAATGTTCATTACGTTCGTGTCTCGATACCACGGGACCCCGTAACCCCGCTGGCGAACAGCATCCAAGGTCATGAAACACCAGACGGGTACCGTATTGGAAATTACTAACGCAACCACACAACCGACACTGGAACAAAACTGGCAAAATCTAAAAAAACAGCGTATTGCACTCTGGAATCTCCGGGGCTTTACTGTAGTATGGAAGCCTTTCTGAGCGGTCTGCCACGGCCACTGGCCGCCTCGTCTCATCACAAGAAAAACAACGAAGCGAAAACGACAAGAACGTTTCTGCCGGTGTTGGGGCGGCGTGGGGCCCTAACGAGATATACTGTACACTGCGCACTTTCCCGGCAAAAAGGTAAAACAAAAAAAAACACGCACAAGATACCACCACCCAAGTTACGCCACTACTGACCGCCGCTCACGCGGCGACCCAACATTCTACGTGGCGAACCAACATTCCACAAAAGACGAATGATCGATTGGCCGCAAGCTTCGTCCAAAACAAAATGGTAAAATAATTAATCTGCACCAAAAGGGACAAATTATGACCACCCGTGATCCTCGGTGTGCTATCATGTTCTCCCCTGCTGCCCTCGAGCTTCCCAGCGCGATCCGCCGCAACGTGGAGCGATGCCACTATGATACGCGTGTACGAACACACGCACCGCCCTATATCGAGACGAGAGTTGCACATGCGATGTCTTTTCGACTGTTGATATCACCACGCTCCGCCGGCAACGTTCGTACGAACACACATGCCACCTTGTTGTTGCGTCGAGACAAGACGTGCACAGGCAATACCGTTTGGGCTATTACTATCATCGCGCCCCGCCGGCAGCGGTCAACTCTGCCGGAAAATATCTATATGCCCATGGGGGTATTCCAGTGCCGTCATAAATTCAACAACTTTTGGCAAAATGCCTCAAAATATCCCAATATCCCTTGTATCCACGATCAGACTGGTGGCAAAACAGAATCCTGGCTCGAATTGATAACAACAAAAAAGAAGCGGAGACACACGCACATATGTAAATATATATATATAAAAATATCTATACGCACCCCTTCAGAGCCGCACCCACGTTTTTGACGAAAAACTACTTGGAAATAGAGTGAATTTTTTTCCCATGGTGGGAGGGTTACAACTCTCAACTCGTGGCAATGGGGGCCTCTCCACTAAAGGGACACCTCTCCAGCCTAAATACCCGAGGAGCACAATCCGCCAAGCAGGCCGGTTCGTGTTCGCATGCTAAGCGAAACATCGAACGAAGCAACCTAAGTGCCTCCCAATCCGCCGCTCCGCTACTCGGGCGTGTGTGCCGTTGCTACTTGAACAATCGCTTCCTGCTGGACAGATCGCGCCTCGAAAGGGGCTGCGGGACGATCGACCCGATGGCCACGCGCATGATAAGCAGCAGCCCCCCGAAGACGTAGCACACGATGCCAATCCCGGTCAGCCAGCGCCCCTCCCTCACGTCGAGGTCGTCTATCTGCTTCTGGACGTAGCGCATAACCTCTCCCACCTTCTTTCGCGGGGCCTGGAAAACAAAAAAGAAAACGATGGGTGCACCACAGGGGAACGGAACAAGGTTTATAATCTTAATCCATGCAGCGCATGTATGTAAGTATGGGTGTATGCATGTATGTCCGCTTGGCTCGCTCAGGAAGGAAAAGTACATCGAACTACGCGAAGCGGACAGAAGGTCGATGATTCAACATATATTTTTTATGATTGTCGTAGATGCAAATTGGCGACTTGATAATGCCAAGAGTCACATGCCGTACGTACGTACGTACATACCCCAGGTAGGGTACTGATTTTCTTCTTTTGATATGTTGTATGTACCTGGTATGTACGAAGGAGAAAGCACAGCATGGCACAGCAGCAGCACCGCAATAACAATGAAAATGAAATCGAAAAATTCAGAAAGAGAAAAAAATCCCTGTCCCCTCTCATGTAATAATTGTCTGCCCCTGGAACACTTTGCACCAGTCAAAGAAGAACAAAAAACGAACAGCAGAGCTTTCTCTCTCAGCCTCGTACGCCGCCCGCCCCTCTCGCGACCACCTCGCTACCGATTCGGTCCGGGTAAAGCTTTTATCACTCTCTGCCACAATCAGCCCCGTCGCCCGCCCCGCGTGAAGCCCGGTGCTCACCGTGGCCGTCGTTCGCCAGCTCGATAACGTTGGTGTTCAAACTGCACACCTCCTTCTTTCAACTTCAGCGTGGTCGCAAAAATAAGCACTGCTTGAATATTATCTTGCCCCCCTGAACGACCTTTATAAACTCGTACATACTCTATCAACAATCATAAATCGAAGCCAGACAAAGCCCGTTCATGCATCCCTCGAGTCTCGAGGCACACGCGACGCCTAGGCACGGAAGCGGCGACCGCGCTCCTTGCAACCCCCCCTCTACCCGCCAGCACCCGCTGACACCCGCGACGGTGCCGGGTCCTCCCGCGATGCCGTGCTCGGAGAACACGCACGCACACGAAACGAAAGAAGAAAAAAGGAAGAAATGGCCGAGAAAACAAAGAACTGCTGGAAAGGTCCGGCAAGTAATGAAAGGAGGCGGTTTGGAAGTGGGAGCTCTGAGAGGCCAGGGATGCACCAACCGAGCACGCTCAGGGGTTGTGATCTAAGTATGTAGTTCTATGTATGTATCTATGTGTGTACAAGGCGCTTCGCTCCGCGGGCGGCCTACGCCGCCCGCTACGCTCGCTCAGGAAGGAAAAATACACCAAATTACTCGTATGCAAAGCGGACAAAGGTCCATGATTGAATATAGTGTTTCATGATCGATCGTAGTTGCAGACTGGCGACTTGATCATGACTAGAGTCCCGCCGCCATGCTTCAGGAGAAAACAGCTCCAACGCCATATACGCTTCGCGTCGCGGGTGGTTGCCGAACGTACGTGGCCCTCTACGCTTGCTCACATGCCGTATGTACGTACATACCCGAGGTGGGGTAATCCTTTTCATCTTTTGACATGCTTGCTGTATGTTCTGCTGTACGAAATACAGCCTTTACCTCTTTTGACATAGAAAGAGAAAGCACAGCACGGCACAGCAGCACCGCAAAAACAATGAAAATGAAACCGAAAAAATTGGAAAGAAAAAAATCCCCTCCCCCTCATGTAATAATTTTCTGTCTGATTGGAACACCTTGCACCGGTCAAAAAAGAAAAAAAAAAAAACGTACAGCAGAGCTCATCTCTCAGCCTCGTACGCCGCCCGCCCCTCTCGCGACCACCTCGCCACCGATTCGGTCCGGGTAAAGCTTTCCCTACTCTCTGCCACAATCAGCCCCGTCGCCCGCCTCGCGTCAAGCCCGGTGCTCACCGCGGACGTCGCTCGCCAGCTCGACAATGTTGTTATTCAGACTGGGTGCCTGCCTCCCTCTGTGATTTTCATCCCGGTCGCAAAATAAGCACCGCTTGAATATTATCTCGCAATATCGAACGACCCTTATATTTCGTACATATTCTATCCAAAATCACAAAAGGAGGCCAGACAGAGCCCGTTCATGCATCCCTCGTGTCTCGAGGCACACGCGACGCCTAGGCACGAAAGTGGCGACCACGCTCCTTGCAACCTCCCCTCTACCCGCCAGCACCCGCTGACACCCGTGACGACGCCGGGCGCTCCCGCGGTGCCGTGCTCGGAGTACACGCACGCACAAGAAACGAAAGAAGAAAAAAGGAAGAAAGGACCGAGAGTACCAAGAGAAATGGAGAAAACAAAGAACCGCTGGAAAGGTTCGGCAAGTAATGAAAGGAGGCGATTTCGAATTGGGAGCTCTGAGAGGCCAGGGATGTACCAACCGAGCACGCTCAGAGAGTGAAATCTAAGTATGTGGTCCTACATGTCGTTGTTCTCACATTAAGCCATCGCCATAGCCTGGTGCGAGGTCACAAGACAGGCTCGAACTACGCTGGGAGTGGAAGCATACCTCCGGAAAAAATGTTCGTGTACAAGACAAAAAGTTGCGTGCTGTGTTCTACCACATGCCGTTTTATCTCATGTAAGGGAATTTTCCGGACCGAAACGCAAAGAAGCTCTCCAGCAGAGGTATCCACTGCTCGTATATACATCTGGTCTGGGGGCCTCCGCGGGAAAAGGAAGTGGTGGCCTTAGCCTTCACTCGAGTTCGATTCATTTTTCACAGGCATCTAGTCTCCCCACCAACAGTCGCTGATGGTTGTATTGTGCTGTTCTCATTTTGTCTCATCGCCATACTCTAGTCCCTGGTCACAAGAGACGCTCCACTAACAGTGCCGTATGGTAACGTAGCAGCGACTTTGCCAGCATAAATGATGCGACCTAAGAGAAGCATTTCAATGCCAGGACACCTCGCGAACGAGACACAATTTTCACATGACAGACTCGATCGAAAGGTGATGCCGGCGGTGCGCTCTCACTGCGTACCTCTCACTACCCAGCAACCCTGTCCAGTCGTATCAGTTCCGGCCCCGCAGATCCGTCTATGCATATAATGATAGCGTAAAGTACAAGGCCATAGCCTCAGAGACAAGTTCCAAGGGTTTGTCGGCGGACTGAAACTCATCGTATCCGTTTTAACCCTCACTTTGTCGTCGTGCGGTCGAGCCACATACCCCATGAAGTGAATGAGCCCGAGGCACACCCGGTGCATGCAATGCTATCGACAATGATTAAAGCGAACGCTCACCCCACACCCCACACGTCCGCTTGTTTCCTTCCAGTCAGCAGTTCGGGTTGAGCACTTCTACGGTCTACTTGTGTAGAAAAAGGCTACATACACTATATACCGAGATTTACGCACTGGGTACTCGTCACGAAAAAAATACAGGAATCTCCACGAACCATGAAAACCCTCGAGCAACTTCATGGCAAAAAATGAGACAAATGACTCGACGAATCCCGAATATATACTGAGTAGATTCCGAATACATCATCGGCTACGCAAAGCAATGGGTGCTGCTGGGTTAGGGAACGGTGGTTGTGATGTCCGAACTACAGTACCGTAAAATGCAAGGGGGTTACGATCACCGCGCAGCATGTAGGCTGCCAGGTATCATACTCACACCACGGTATACTGGTGCGCGGTCACACAAATAGATAATACGTACGTTAGTGTTGCGTCTCAAGTATGAAAAACATGTTGCTTCAAGAATTGATTTTCAGGTCAAAAAATTATCGAAGTCTCGATCGAGATTACTTAAAATAAATAATCAACTTCCCGGTTGAAACGATTTAAATCACCGAGGTTTGTTTTTATTGCGGTACCCTTTTATGGCGAACTGCAGTCTCGTTTGGGGGACAAACTACTCAGAACTTGACTCGTTTGTCCCCCAAAACGGAACTGCAGTATCTCCAATCTTTTTTTTAACGGAGCCTGGATAAAGCAGAGAAGGGTATCTACAGTACCTAGCCTGTACCACAGACCAAGCAGTAGCTGCAGGGCATGCTCTACCCCACGCACACTCGCAACCACGGGGGAACCAACGCCGCTGCGAATGAGTGGCCCGATCTACGTAACGGGAGAGGGGAAAGAGGACCCCCACATTTGCATGATTAGGTATTGGATGAGGGGGGGTCAGATGGAATTTCTCTCATGCATCTGTTGAAGAAAGGGAATCAAGCCAGACAGCATGATGCAGGAGTAGAGGTAGGCGCAGGCACCCCCCCACCCCCGCGGAAAATAAATTAACACATTTTAACTCATTGAGATCCATGTGCGTGTCCGCCTCACAAGCGGTTTTTACTAGGAGGCAGCTCACCCTTCATGCGACTCGCCAGACACCTCACGGCGCTTCGCGCTTGGTGCAAGCAATGTCTGCCTGGTCGGTGAAAACCGACGTGTTCCGTCCCGGCAATGTAGGGATGCGAGAGTCTATGGGCATACGGTCATACGTCTACGACCATGCATGGCATGAGTACCCCCCCCCTCCCAATGCCTGTCTGGTCGGTGAAAACCTGACGTGCTCCATCTCGGCCTTGTGGGGATGCGAGGGTCTATGGTCATACGACTACGGCAATGCATGGCATGAGTACCCCCCCCACACACACACACACATGTGAGACAACGGCCGCTCTTTTGGTGAAGGACGCCACATCATGAACGGGTAGTCCCTCTACCGAAACCAGAAGCAAGTCGGTTTCAACTGTGTGGAAATCCTCGGCGGCCTCCTTGGGCAGGAAAGCGAAGCACGTTTCCGACCGTCGCCAAGTTGGCCCGCAAGTACCTCGCAGTGCAAGCATCGTCCGCCGCATCGGAACGTCTGTTCTCAGTAGGAGAAAACACGATCACGAAGAAGCGCAATCGCTCGAGTGAAGAAATGGCAGCCGGTACCTTTTTTCTGCACGAGACTCTGAAGAACAAGCTGTGGTAACGTGGCACCCTCGTACTCATAGTGCAAGTGAATTGGAGTACTTTACCAACGAAAGCCAATGAAGTCTACAGTAGAAATACATGAAGGGTTTGCTGTTTAGGGGCATAAACAGGGCTTTGTAGGAGGGGCAAACACGAGAAGAATGACGCTACGCCATGACTATACCAGGTATACTGTAGTATAAGTATACCAGGTACACAATATATGTACTGGTAGTTTAGAAGTGTCATGCACGAGGTGTGACATGCAACAGAAGACGTCAAAAGAGGAGCCAGAGAATTTGTATGGTCACGTGGGGGCATAGTGTGGCGGGGGAAGGCCATGCCGGACGGCTCAGGGGGCAAATAACACCATATCCGAGAAATCAACGAAATACTAGTGATGGAGATGTCGACCGAGATTGATTTGGATCGATGAACCAAACAAAAGTTGAACGGAGATTGCAAATCGACCGATCGGTTGAACTCACAGCTGACGTGCTTTTTGACTTTTTATTAGATCAAAGAGCAATTGAGTTTTTAGTTGAGACTCAACACAACACGACGTACGTACAACAGACGGGGAGTTTTGACCGCACTGCTCATGGTTAATCACTGCTGCACCTCCGGGTACTGACAGCTGTGTAGTGACCTAAAAAGCGACAAGCACGGCGGTCTACTTCAAGTGCCGAGACCCAGATATAGCACGATAGATATGTAGTGCGGTCTACTCCAGGTATCGGGATTCAGGTACTCGTACCCGGTCGCCCCGGTGGTTCAAGTGGTCAACCTCGAATTCTACTTGTTTGAGTCCTGGGTTCGAGCCCCAGGAGGGTCGGACTTTGACTTTATTTGCAAAAATAAAAAAAAGGGATTCAATTGTTGAGAGCGCCTTGCAGCGTGGGTAGGCACAATTCGATGCGAGTCGACGAGGGAAGAAAAGGCTGAAATCTTCTCGCGATAAAAAATGAAGGCACGTACCGTAGCGGGAAGGGGGGAGAAGAGCCTGCTATGTGACCCCGGATCTGAGTTACGAGTTGGAAGGAGAGAGAGAAGAAGATGTGCGAAGATAATGAATGGGATGGAAAAAAAATAAAAATAAAATAAAAATAGTGATCTAAAAAGCGACACTTGTCGGTCTTCTCAGCCGCAACCTTCTATGAATTAATCGGGAGAGCGTGCAACAGGGCAACAGCAGCAGCACACCATTTTTCGGCGTGCTTCCTGTGCGCAAGTCATGACTCCTTCCGTTGCACTCAAGGCTTCATTCAGGCTTCTTCAGGAACATCTCCCATATACCTCAGGAGCCCGGGCCGGGCCATACTAGTTCGTGTGGCCGACGCTGTAATTTCGTCACGTTTTTTCGGCACTTTTTCCTCGGAAGTCCCAAACAAGGGAACAGCTCCTCGCATGAACCAAAAAATGGGCCTCATAGGGGTCTCCGTCGACAGTCGACAGCAAGCAAACAGCAGTCAGCAGTCGCGCCCATCCGCATCGGTTGATTGCGCTCGCGCGGAGCGCAACAGATTTTTCGGAGCCCTTAAAACTTACTCGTACCTGTACAGGTATACCAGTATAATACGTACCTGGTATTAATAGCACGTATGACAGGTATTTTATTTGCCTGAGATACACCGGCTGTTTACCTGGTATATATTATTACAGCATTTTGTACAGTACCAGGTATAATATTAATAGTACATCAGTATTGTTGTTGTTGTTCTCACATTAACTCACAATACAATGCAGTCCGTGGTCGCAGGACAGGCTCCAATAACTCTGGAGTGGAAGAAATACCTCAAGTAAAACAGAGGCAAAAACAAAAAACAAGCATACGCACTCCACCACTGCGGACACCAGGGAAGCAAAAAGGAGACTATTAATAGCAGACAAAAACCTAAAAAAGAAGATGAAGCGAACCAAGAAAACAAAACAAAACAAAAACAAAAACATATACCCTGGTACAATTGTAGCAAAAAGCAAAAAAAGGCAAAACGGACCATACTAACAAAGACAAAGAGAGGTACAAACGGGAATGAAAGAAAAATGAAAAAGAAGGGACAAAAAAGCGATAATCACGGGCGAAAAGACGAAAGGCAGGCACGCAGTATACCAGGTACTACAGCAGCTGAATGATACGAAGTCCACGTATCATACGTACGGCGGTACACGAGCAGTTAAACACCAACGGTCGCACGGCGGCGGGTGGTGATATCGCGATATGTACTTCAACAATTGCAGTGCCATTTCGTACGGCCAACCGCAAGCTAAGAGCCAAAGCTTGCGTAATACCAGTCGGTAGATGGCACTGGACAGATACTCGTACACACAGCGGCAGCAAGTAAGCAAAGTACCGGTCCAGCAACCCCGAGGGTACACCTGGTATACCTGGTAGGTAAGATATTTCCAAAGGTTTGCAACATCTATGAACTTACCCTGCGCCCGAGCCCGTACTGGGTGATGGGAAGCGTGGTGACAGCTTGGGTCTCGGCGTCCTTCCAAGAAATGAGGTACGTCTGCGCCATTCCTCTCTTCTGCCTGCGGCTTGCGTGCTTTCCGAGGACGACTTCGCCCTTCTTGTCCAGATGGGCGACCTCGGCCTTCATGAGACTTTCTCGCAAAAACTGGTACTCCACGCCGCTTCGGTGACGCGCCAAAGGTTTAGCGACGCATGACGCGAAGAGGGGTGGCACGATAGATACACCATCACCAGTAGAAGGGACAAAAAATAGGTCGCACGCAGGGACAGACGTTTGTTACCCTCTGGTTACCCTCTGGCGTCGTGCATAGAACCTGGTACCTGGGTGTACCTTTCGCACGTATCATACTACAGTTGTCTGCTGCTGTGCATACTGGTCGCACTGGTATCCCCGATTATGTTCGTAAGGGATAGCAGAGAATAATAGGAGTTAACTTCGTACGCATTGATGATGTATTGACAGGCCGAGCGGAACATAAGAGCACAGTGGCAGAAATATGGCGGGAGTGGTTCCTGTGCAATACGGGCTGGGCGAAGGAACATGCCTGTATTATCTCACGACTCACGACTGCTCTGCTGCACGACCTACAATGGGCTTGTGCTGCCGTGCACGAGAAGCTATACGTACCATATGGTTGGCAGATTTCAGCTCGAAGTGCCGGTAGCTCGAACGAGCAGGTCTCTGCTCCCTAAACGTCTTCCTTTCCTCTCTCGCTAAATGCCCCACCTTCGGCTGCCAGGCGAATATCTGGAGAATGTGCACACGTCCTCGACGCAATGCAAGCGAGACTGCTCCCTGTGACCATTGCAGTGGAGATAGCCAATGCCGATCAGCGCCAGGCTAGACAGAACCCAGGTCAGCGACAAAACGTTGGCCGGTGTCGCGTCAGGCATGTTCATTTGTCGGCGGGGAGGCGTGGGCGACCTTCCACCGCTTGCCATGGGGAGGTCCGCTCGCCTACGCATCATCTTAGAGAAGGGTTGACCACACACGCAGCGCAGTGGTGGTGGCGCACAAGGGGGTTCAAAACGCTGCCAACCGCGAAGGACAGCAAGAAAAGGAGAAAGGATGCGGTGGGGTTTCATAAAAACCAGCACGAAATTCGCAAAGAAGAGGCAAAGAGGGATGGAACACAAAGTCACAAAGATCCTGGAACCATAACCCGTTCCTCGACGACACGCAGAGACATTTTTGGTTGCTGTGAGACATCACACATCTCACCGCACTGCCTCTATCAAACACAACCTAAACGAGCTCCTCCAGCGACTGCGACAAGCTGAGCCCTTTGCTGCCTACGGTCAAGAATGGACACCGCCCCACAGATGCCGCCAGCACCCGCACCTCTTGCCCCGCAAATGCAAGCCAAATGTGAGTTCCGAGACCCGAGACGCTCTACCGGTGGCACGAGAGTAGTTGCAGTTTGAGAACCTCCCGTTCGTCCAAGCATTGATAGCCTACAGGTAGCACCTGCTGTGTAGTTTCTTTAGATACTACTCTGCTGTGCTGAAGCTGTGGTATAGCCCAGGCCCGCTCTCACGTCTAGATCGCACTAGCGCCCGATGTGAATACACATAGGGAGCCTTACCTGCGAGTCTACTCAGTATCCATCCTCTCCGCCCACAGGAGCGTAGGACGTATCGAACAATGCGTGGCGTACACCTCACGCTTGTCTGCTGTTTTACGTATTTTTCGTCCTACTTGTTGTGCTCATCTCCCGGATTTTCCGCCCTCTGTTTGCTCGTTGACCGTAAATCTCCCACACACGACACACAGCACGCTGGCTCCGGCCACACGTTAACGCGCACATCCAAGTCGGACCCGAGTTCCAAGCCGCCATCCCAGAGCTCGTACCGAAGGCGGTCTTGCGGCCACCGGCGCGGGATCGAACTGCGGCGGCCTCACAATCGACGAACGGTCCGCAGTGACGGTCGATGCTCGTTACATAGCATAACCACCGGAACATTTCGACTTGCTGCGCAGAAAGCAGGACGGATTGAGGAGGCTGCTGGGGAAGGAGCGGAGACGGCGGCGAGGCAACGCTGCTAGCTACCCGGTCCGTGGATGGGGGTGTTTCTTTTTTTGTTAACGCTGGGCGGGACGGGAGTATGTGATCGGCTTCTTTTTTTTTTTTGTAGGGAGTGGCAGCAGGCGATGCGATGACCCTGGTGTGTGTGGGTTCTGGTTGAGTTGACTGCATCACGCTTGCGCTCGCGAAACGCCACACGCCACACCCTTGACGTGAGACGAAATCTATTAGGAAAAAAATGAATTTCCGTACAGAGCAGCAGCTGCAGCAACAGCAGTAGCAGTACTTGACGCACTGCCCTGTCGCTCGCAGCGCTGGTCTCTCCACGCCCCTGGCTCCCAGCGTTGCTGGTTAGCTCATCGTTCGCGCGCGCTCGTACTTTCACGGTTTCGTGCGCCCGCAGAATGGAGGTGGGAGAAAATATAGCCCGAAAGCTTGTAGATATTTGATGTTTTTATTGCATGAATTTGTTGGGTACGAGACACCACGGCCAGAGGCAGGCACGTAGATTCGCCGTTTTTTTGCCGCCTTTGCGAGTTCGATCAAGTCATCCACCCAATCAATCGACGGTTCAGGGTCTTTGATTTGCTGCTGACAATTTCCGATTTCTGATGTTGCCGTTGTCGTATGACGTACGGCACCGCCGTAGCTCGAGCGAACTATACCTGGTAGGATGGGGAAGGAGCGTGCGATCGCCGTCTTTGATGCGCCCCTGGTGGTGTACGTGTTTGGTACTGCACGATCGATCCATCGCATTCATAGCCGCACGCAAGGCGATTTCAATCGGTGGATCTGGTTTTTACCAAATGGTTACAGCCCCAATATATAGGACTGTTTTGTTGTTCATTTTAATACTGAAACGGTCCTTGTATTTCCGGACGGAGTTGTCGTGTTTTTTTTTTCGTTCTTTCTGCCGAGTGCGCCGTACAAAAAGTCGTAGATTGGTCGTGGGTTTCGTTGATGTTTTACATTATTTTGGGCTCTTTTGAGATGCTCATCCACTGCCTGCTGCTCTGTAGTCTGTCTGCTACTTGGTTTTTGCTGTGTCTTCTTCTGTACGAGTACGATGTACGCACGGATTAGAGCAGCAACAAAGGATGCACACGATATTCTCCTTTTTTCTTGTTCTTTTTATCCCCCCCATACATAGTGTCATGTTTGTTTCTCACGAGGAATATCCGGACTGGCGGCTGATGATGGTCGTGTATTTATATATAGGATGGTCAGGTCACCGCCTCTGCTGTAGCTACTAGCGCGGAGGGGTATACGTGCGCTATGACAGCAGTGCTGCAGGGCCTTTCGCTTGAAGAAGAGGAGATGGCTCCAAGATAATTTCGTCACTTTTCCTTTTCTTTTCATTTTTCTTTTTGATGCCAGGCGCCTTGGGCCCATTGATTGGCCAACTTGGCGAGAAGCCAGAGGCCGGGCGCCTTTATTTATGAGTCATATGATTCCCACATTTGACTTTTGATTGATGATGTACCAGGTACCAGGTATCATCTATTGATTGTTGTGCATGCATGCCAGATGCCAGGCGCCTTGGCCCATTGATTTGTCAATTGACGAGGGGACAGAGGCGGAACGGAGCGCCTTTTTTTCATGAATCCGATTCATACATGATGAAGCTGTCGAACGGAACGCACTGAATGCTGCAGGCTACATCAGGACATTATTGTGACCAACGTAACTTGGCAGACTTCTTGCAAGTTGGAATCCCACCAGCCCTATGGCGCCCAGGCCACAAGCGTCAGAAATCATTGCTTGGGTACATCAAGCCTGTTTATTAGCTTTACGGGGCGAGACCGCTATGTATCGATCCCGAATCCCGGGCACTACTGTAAATCCCCTTCACTTCTAGAATATTTCAAGGGAGGATAAGGTTAAGGTTCCGAGTGTGAAAAATGATACCAGTACCTGGTGGATGGTAACTTCGTGCCAGCCTTGCGAATTATTCCCCGTCTCTCCACTCTCCACCCATTGCTCTCCTTTCCATTGTCGGTTACATGTCGTCCAATCGTCCATGTTTCGCCCATTATATTAGACGTCGATATTGCTCGCTCAACACTTACTAACCACTACTGCGTACCATACTAACCACTACTGACTGTAGGGCAGCAGAATACCTCGGGTGCATTACTATGCCCGTACGTACACGTGCGTGGCGCTCGTACAAGAACAGTTTGCTGTATGCTGCTGTTTTGGAGGAGGTTCAGTCCCGAATCCCGAATAGCCCTAGTTCGTTGCACTCCTTGTTATTATGTGTATGCACTTGAATTGGACTACAGACTCGTACAGCAGTTTTAGCTCCAGACTCAAACCAACCTAGCAAATAATGCGCCTGTCCGTGCGTTGGTGCGTTTTTTTTTTGTAATTTTTTCGCTCACGGCGGGATATTGCGGAAATGCAATTATTGCCGAGTTCCATTACTTGCAAAAGCGGTCGTACCAGGGGTATCATACGGATGTGTATGTACTGCTGTATCCGGTACCTGGTATTTTGTATGATTGCAGGTCTTCTGTCCGGTGCACGCATCACCGGTAAGAGGCGTTTAAGGCGCCGAGGGTCGTGCAGGGGCTACGAGTGCTGCTACTCTGTTGTAGGGCATAGCTTACATATCAAGGTCAACGACCGATAGTATGCACTTTCACTATATTTTGCAGAGAATATGCTTGTTCACACCCATCCGTATGATAGGTCTCTTGGGCGAATCTCTACACACCCGCTGCCTGATCGATACATCTGGTGCGATGCCCCGCACCCCGACTCCCCCCTCCTCCACCCCCATGCTGAAAAAAGAAGGGACCAACGCCGACTCCTGATTAGCAAAGCCCCCGGCCTAAGCGAAGGAGGGTGTTTATCTGGAACGCCAACGCCGACCCCTTGACGCACTAGTGCTGTACTATACCGACTATTAACTGAAGATGGAAAATCTTTCACTACACAGCGGAACACCATCGGAATAAAGCAGAGCTTGGGGGCAATAACCCGTACCAGGTATGTAGTACGCAAAATAAGTTCAACCGACGAACAAAAAATCGAGTTGAGATCAACCGCACCACAGGGCGTGGGCGAAGGTATCCACAGCCTCGGGCCTGAAACTCTGGGTCCCCGCTCCAGTCGCCCCTGCCCCCCTCCCCTCCCTGGACCCGCCGTCCAGACCCCCTCCGTGCATTGCTTATTTTCCGAAGTGATCACCGCGCAAACGGCGAAGCTCCCCTGCCACCGCCAAAACCGGCGCCGCCCCCCCCCCCTCCGCCCCCCGAGGGGCCGTACATTCCCGTAACACCGCTACCGAACCCTGAACCTCGCCCGCGCCCCCCCCCGTCACGCCCCCCGCCAAACGACGGAGGCCCTCCGAATCCTCGCCCTCCCCCGTCTCCTCTCCCGCCGGTCATTGCGGCTGATATCGTTTGGCAGCAGGTGGGGAGGGGGGGTGCGAGAACGAGTGGGGATGATGACGTCAATTTCCAAACGGGAAGGTAGCTGTGTCATAAGCAACTTCCTAGGTAGGTACATGGTACAGCGTGGTATGATGTGATGTGTACTTCATTTACATTTTATCAACTTATTTCAGCTGCGGAACACGGCGGTTGATTCAATTTCTATAGTGTCACCCCTGCCCGACACGTGGGAAGCGGAGAGGCGCGACACGCAACAAGGTCCGAAATCTTGGTATTATATCAACCAGCCGGTGGTCGAGTGGTTACCCTCGAATGCTGCCAGAAGTTGAATTCTGAGATAGAATCCCACCGTGAACCGTAACGGAGAGGGGGAGGAAAGCATATCAGCGACCCCGGATCTGAGTTACGACTTTAGGACGGTGGAGATAAAAGAAGGGCCAAGAGAATAAGTGGGATGGAAAAAAGAAACTGCAAAAAAAGAACGCGGAATATCTGCCCGCGCAGGCACGACACGTAATTATGTTGTGCCCCCATAAATTGATGTTTCTCAATAAAGCATGATTTCGTCACGCAAGACTGTTTGCTGTACGGGATTTTTCTCGCGACGGTGAGATTATTTTCGGCGTCAGCTAACGGCGGCCACCATCCCGGCCCAGAACTCTAACCCTAAGAGAAACCCGAGGCCTGCTTCGTAGGTGGGGTGTGGCGTCGGTCTGCTTGGAAATACATGAGATCGCTGTGCGGGGCACGTACAAGGATTGTGCTTGCGCTGGGAGGTCTACACGATCCCCACAGCACGGCTTGGGTTTTATGGATTATGTCCTACAACAAGACCTGTAGCCATGCAGTTGCACCTTTCCCGCGGACACCGTTTATTTGTAGTTGTCCATGCCACACCAATACGACGTTCCACGAAGCCCGTCGAACCTACAGTAGTTTGACTGTAAGCTGTATGCAGCACTACACCTTCGGGACCCCGAGATAGCGACCGAACATCAACTTTGGTGCTGTCAATCGTCTACGAGCAGCGTGACCGCCCAGCAGTAGACGGAGAGGAATCATGTCGCGTCCGGACCGTGCGACTCCTTTTGCGCCGGAACACCAATTTTGTGCCATGTCATCCCCCAGCTTACGCAGTAGGCGTTGCTGTAACCGGTACATTTTTTTTTATCGTCAAATTTACCCTCTGCAGGCTCACCAGGGTTAATACGAAGAAAACGGGCACTACCGAAGCCAAGCCGAGCGAGGTTTACAGGAAAACAAGATATTCGGGGGTCAGTCGTTCTACTGGAGAAGTTTCCCATTCTTGAACAACAAATCCAACCTGGAGCAGCTTTTCTTGTTTTCTTCGTGTTGTGTACTGCTGTTTCTGAAAGCTTTCTTGTTTCTGCCTATTAATAGGTGTCCTGTTCTGCTGTATCTCAAGATTTGACTTAAGTTACGTAAAGTGACAGAATGCCACCACCCTGCTGGCGGAAGTTCAAACCTCGGCAAAACCATCTTTTGCCGTTGCCGAAAGCGCGAGAGCGCGACGTGGTAAAGAAAAGTATCAAAATCGACGAGCAGGGGGAATGCTAAACCCCATTCGCCACGAAAATCAAGGCGTGTACCGGGGGGCAGACGGGTTGACACTAATTGACACCTTTCAGTGACCACGGCTTGTTCAGAAAGCCGCCGGGAATGAAAAGTCCTGCAAACAGTAAGCAGTGGAGCTGGAAAATCAAAGCGACGAGCAAAAACGTGTTCGAATACCGTACAGGACACCTAATAAGACCTAATAAAAAAACAGGAAATCGGATCCAGGTTGGATTTCTTACTCAAAAAGGGGTGCGCTCTTTACTAACTTCAGCTAAACGACTCCCGAACTTCTTGTTTTCCAGCAAATCTCAGCCTGCCTTTCTTATAGCTCGTTTTCTTATGAGGGGTCCTGTACTACTGCTGTGGTGTATGTTCGAATATACCAGGTATGCGTATGCGTCAAATGTCAACATGTCAATGACTTGCGGTTGTGGACTACCAGGTATCAATTGTGGATTTAACGTATGAATTGTATTTACAGAGTAGATCAATAATTAGGTTGAGTGTTGACTACTTTAGAAATGGGTGCAAGTACCGGATAAGAAAAACCAGTTGACCGCGGTATTCGGAAACCCGGCAGGCGTTTGCAATTGGTCTGTTGGATTTAGAAACGGAAAAAACCATATGTTAGTCTATTAATAGTCAGTTATTGTTTCATGTAGGGTACCCACATCTACACCAAAACAATCCCGCAGCCATGAACAACGTGCACATGAACATGACAGCGTGAAAGTTGGGCAAACAAGAAAGTTGGGCAAACAAGGTAACGAGCAGAACCAGATAAGCGCTTGCGAGTATACAAAAATGTGGAAATCGGGAAAAAATCGAAATACCACCCGTGGGTCCCAATGATTCGGAGACTAACGCCTCCTATTAATAGTGTTCGGGTTTTCGAAAATGCTATCCGGTACCCATATCTATTTGCAGTGTTGACGCTTTATCTCCAGGGCTGGTGTGCTTGTTTACTGCAAAACATATTATGTGGTCAAAGAGATGACGGGCTATGGAAGACGGTTCATCTACCCTGGTACGTCACGGGTACACATGTTAGAGGCTCTACCTGCTATGCAGCGGCGGAGAACTTGCACGCACGTGTCTTTTCAACACTTGGCACCCTGTTCACATTTGGTACTTTGACCCCGCAGTGGGCCCATCCCATTGAGCACCCTGCTCCCACATGGTGGTGCAGACATAGAATCAGCCCTCCGCAGGAGCCGCCAGAGGCCCACCTGGCACCCTTACCCTATTTGGTACCACGTAGACCGCACATATATACAAAACTCCTGCTAAACATAGGACCACATACTCAGATCTCACTCCCTGAGCGTGCTCGGTTGGTACATCCCTGGCCTCTCAGAGCTCCAAATTCCAAACCGCCTCCATTCAATACTTGCCGGACCTTTCCAGCGGTTCTTTGTTTTCTCCATTTCTCTTGGCACTCTCGGTCCTTTCTTCCTTTTTTCTTCCTTCATTTCGTGTGCGTGCGTGTACTCCGAGCACGGCACCGCGGGAGAGCCCGGCGCCGTCGCGGGTGTCAGCGGGTGCTGGCGGGTAGAGGGGGGGTTGCAAGGAGCGCGATCGCCGCTTTCGTGCCTAGGCATCGCGTGTGCCTCGAGACACGAGGGATGCATGAACGGGCTTTGTCTGGCCTCCATTTCAGATTTTAGATAGAGTATGTACGAGATATAAGGGTCGTTCGATATTGCAGGATAACATTCAAGCGGTGCTTATTTTTGCGATCACGCTGAAGTTGAAAGAGGGAGGCACCGAGTCTGAACACCAACGTTATCGAGCTGGCGAACGACGTCCACGGTGAGCACCGGGCTTGACGCGAGGCGGGCGACGGGGCTGATTGTGGCAGAGAGTAAAAAAAGCTTTACCCGGACCGAATCGGTGGCGAGGTGGTCGCGAGAGGGGCGGGCGGCGTATCAGGCTGAGAGATGAGCTCTGCAGTACGTTTTTTCTATTTTTTTACCGGTGCAAGGTGTTCCAATCAGGCAGAAAATTATTACATGAAAGGGCGGGGATTTTTTTCTTTCCATTTTTTCCGGTTTCATTTTCATTGTTTTTGCGGTGCTGCTGTGCCGTGCTGTGCTTCCTCTTTCGTACAGCAGTACATACAGCAAGCATGTCAAAAGAGGAAAAGGATTACCCTACCTCGGGTTTGTACGTACGTACGGCATGTGAACGAGCGTAGAGGGAGACGTTCGTCCGGCAACCGCCCGCGACGCGAAGCGTGTGTGGCGTCCGAGCTGTTTTCTCCTGAAGCATGGCGGCGGGACTCTTGGCATTATCAAGTCGCCAGTTTGCAACTAAGATCGATCATGAAAAAACAATATTCAATCGTGGACCTCTGTCCGCTTGGCATAGTAATTTGATGTGAATCACAATAGCCTTGCACGCACGTGCAATTTCTCCGTCGCCGTATGCTACGTATGCACCACAGGTATATGCCACCGGTTGCAATGAAAACGGTACGTAGTTCGGGGCGAGAATATACTCACAAGAGATACCATGTGGTGTTGGTATTGCCACCAACAAACATACCAGTATTGAACACCTGGTATGGTGTACCTGTTCAAGTTTATCACATAGAGAGTACAGATTACATAATATGCCAACACAACAACGCATCACAAATGGTTGCAGATTATCGATGCCCCGCAATCACTCATCATGTAAACATGTAAACAGAAAAGTACGGTACCGCTGTGAGTAACAGGCATAGGGCGGGCAGTAACTATTAATAGTGAATAGTCGAGTCGCCGGGAGATTTTAATATTAATAGTCGGATTCTGTAAATATGGCCGGATCTCAATACAAATCGGGCGAGACATTCCAACCCGATTCTTTGGACATGAGAGTACGGCAGTACGAAGCCGGTCGCCCCGGTGGTTCAAGTGGTTAACCTCGAATTCTATTTGTTTCAGTCCTGGGTTCGAGCCCCAGGTGGGTCGGGCTTTGACTTTATTTGCAAAAATAAAAAGGGATTCAATTGTTGAGAGCGCCTTGCAGCGTGGGTAGGCACAAATCGATGCGAGTCGACGAGGGAAGAAAAAGCTGAAATCTTCTCGCGATAAAAACGAAGGCACGTACCGTAGCGGGAAGGGGGGAGAAGAGCCAGCTATGTGACCCCGGATCTGAGTTACGAGTTGGAAGGAGAGAGAGTAGAAGATGTGCGAAGATAATGAATGGGATGAGAAAAAAAAAAAAAAAAAGTACTTGAATCTCAAATCTTAACTGCTAAAAACTTGGAGCATCAATATCTAAGGTTTAATGCGTGGAACAGGCAAAAAACTTCCCGCCGAATACACTCGCTTCGCTATTATTAATCGTCCAATACAAAAATACTGCTGTTGTAAGAATCATCAGACTTTGAGTAGGCCCCGTCGATGTACTCGCGCCTACTGTCTGTGCAATACTAACACCACTACTCTATACTTGGAATACATTTACATGATACCTGGTACATCAATATCAAACATGCATATTTTCAAAAAACTGATAAATATCAGGTTCAAAATATTATACGAGTTGGCTCCAGCGACAGGCGAAACGTGTTTTCTTCAACTTTTGGTACACTGGATTTTGAGAGTTGGAGTACGAAATTTGGAAGGGTTCATCGCCGTAATATCAACAAACAACGAGGTGTGTCTGTGTGTGTGTTTTGGCTGCATTTTACGTTTTTTTTCGGAATTTTCGCCAACTTTGATATCGACTGACGCGCGAAGAAATACATGAAAGAGAAAAAACCACCTCGGTGTTTGTTGGTACAAGTATTCTTGCAAATTGCGATGAACAACAACCTCGCCAAGTGTCGTTTTCCAACTCTCGAAAACCAGGGTGCAAAATCGATTTCCTGGAACAGCGATTTTTTCCTCTAGGGTTGCCATAGCTCTATACATTTTTTCAGTAAATGGGCAAGCGTTCTGCCACGTTCCGCATAGCAGATTTGTATACTCGTAGCTCGCAGAAAAAAAAACCAGTGTCACGGACATCTTCGGCTTGTTGATATGATCACGTAAACACGTCTAGCGTCGAACTATTCGACGCGCTGGTCGACTCATGGTCTCAAGATTAAGGTACAAAAAAGTACCTGATACCAAAGTACCAGGTACCTGGTATGGTCTATGGCCCAAAGGTGAAATTTTATGTGTGTCGCTGGAACCAGCTCGTACGTACTCGTATGTTATATTTATGAAATAAAAAACAACTGTGAGATCGAGGATTTCGAAATTCGTCATTTATTCGCAACCTGTGATACTTCGATCTTCGATCGCGCGTACTACGGGTTTTATACGAGTATAAATAACCTCATGTCGGTAATGAGGAAGACAAAACCTGAAGCTGCAGAATTCAAGGAACGTGTCTATATTTGGAACCTGTACATATACGTAGTCGGCGTTTGACCACAGGAGGGAACTTCGGGAAATTCTAAAGCAGAATCCTACTACTAATAATATGAAAACTACGTAAGATTCGGAAAAAACGTGGAAGAAAAAACGTTGATTTTTTTTTTGGGACGGAAACTAAAAAACATAAAAGTATGAGATCTTATCTGACGAGGCTACGTAAGGCAACGGCTAGACGTGCTGGCGAAAGACTCTTGGCATCTACTGTTTGTTGTCATGGCACGTGCGTGGCCCACGGCATATGCCCGTTACACCATGTAGAACAGCGGATACATTCCCAGAAACATCGAAATTCATCGGCAATGCCTGATACCCCGCCGAGTCGATCGCTTCAATACTCAGCATGATGTCACGAGCACGAACATGGACGAACACGATTAACTTTGTTCCGAAAAGAAAGCGCAAACAAAAAATCCGCTCCGTGGTTGCCGCATGGATTCGGACGGTTCCCCGTGCCACCGAGAGAAGAGCGCCAAAAGGCTTGCACTTGCGTCAACCATAAAGCCTATGGTACATATAATAGGACCTACCTGTCATATGGGGAAACTCAAGTATATAAAGCTAAAATGCTGCACAGAGCTTTCCATCTCACAGTTGAGGTGTCTTTTGAACTTTCAATACAAAAATACTGCGGACCGGGTATATACACAAACCACCACGAAGTTGGAACCAGGTGGAACTCCCCTCTGGGTCATGTGGTTCCCATGCCGTTATGTTTTATACGCACGAGAGGTCGTCTAGTAAACAGCACGCCTTTCGAACTTCGAACAGCCGGAATAGATTCGTCTGCGGGCGAAGGGGCAAAGTGGTCTTAGCTGACGGCTCCTGTCGCGATATGGGAGTAGACTACCTAACGAAGAGTACGTCAGTCCGTCTGCTGGCTGAGATGCACATGTTCATACGTGGTATGCTCGATATCGACCGTAGGGAATTGGAGCACCGTAACATGAAACAGCCGGCCAGGGTTCGGACGACTACGTGCGCGAAAACAGCGTGGGTCACCGGAGCTCTTACACCATCCTTAGCCCCCACCGGGTTGCTACAAAATGGGCGAGTAGCGCGTGAGACCTTCCGAAGCATACAACAACACTAGTGCAGGGCTGTTTCACCGCTGCTGTCGATGTATTAAGAGCTTGGGTATATATGCCGTGGGATGTACACTCCGGCAGAGTCGGCTCGACCCATCGGTCACAGATGTGACAGCTCGAGCTCAATCATCGCGCAGCCCCGGGTTACGAGTCAATACACACCCCAATTAATTGAATCACGGAGTGCTCTCCGGTTCCTCTCGGAGTTGGAAGATAAGCCCCGATCGAGCTGAACGGGTACATTTTGTCATCTAAGGCGGCAAGTGCGCTCCAGGCCACCCGCAAGGCTCGGCACGGCATGATGGCGAAGGACTTCGATCATGTCTGGCCTACACACAGGCGACGGGCGACCCCTGCCACGCATCGGACCAATCAGGTCCCCGTTTCATGATCTACTGTAGATTGTTCAGGCCAGATCTATCCACGCCTAATGATCTGCATACACTAGATGGTGTCGGCGGGTGGAAGGCCTATGATCTGCATGATGTGTTTCTTGGGTTGGGTCTGTGCGATTCAGATCCTGCACCCCAGATCATGACGGCAAATCTAGGGTCTATATTATCTGTCTGCAGTAGATCACTATCTGTCCTATTTGTGACCCAATAGCGCTGAGGCGTGTTGCTCGCTTGAATCACGCACTGCACCAAGGGCGCTGGTTTTAGTTTGCCGTTCTGGGGCTAGCGCGAAAGTCACAAGTCTCGAACGCACGGCACGGCTAAAGAAACACTCCAGAGCGGGAAAGGACCTAGCGGGGCGTCCGGAGGGAAGGGCGCTTGGGGGAAGGAACTCGTGACGGCATATACTATAGAGTCCGCTTTCAACGAAAGGATTGCGCTGGCGCGATCGGGGTAGACAGTGCTCTTGCGCTCCAAGCACGGAAGTCATTCGGACCAGGCAAACACCGCGGACAGCCGCAAGGGCTACAAACGAAAAGGCTTCGAATAAACAAAGCCCTTGGTGTTCGTCCTCGTACGCCTGGTTGGACCCACTTCACGCAACGTAAGACCAGGCTTTTTGATAATAGCATACGATTTGGATGTTAACCATCGGCGTATAACACAATACGTACAACAAATATAAGACTATCGTAGTCTACACGTGTGGTATGATTATTAATCCGGAGGTTGTATGTCTGAGTGTGCGCCGACCCTCGAAAAACTCCCTGGCGCATGGTACCTGGTAGGGCAAGCGGCAAGAAAGCGTCTCACCACGAAAAACAATAACCCCAACAAACGGGGGCGACTGCTGCGACTGCGGCCTCCTTCCCCCGCCCCGCCCCGGTTCTCTCATTCGACGCTGTGGTCCATACACAAGAAAGTACGCACAAGGTGCCGAAGTCCGCCTCACAAGCTGTTCTTACGTAGTAGGATGCAGCTCACCCTCCACGCGACTCGCCGAACACCTCACGGCGCTTCGCGCTCGGTGCCAGCAATGTCTGCCTTCCTGGTCGGCGAAAACCCGGCGTGCTCCGTCCCGGCATTGTAGGGATGCGAGGGTCTTACGGCCATACAGTTACGACCAGGGATGACAATGAGTGCACTTTCCCCCCGCCCCGCCCCACCATCGCCGCTCACCTTTGCGGATGATCGCAGCTCGCTGTCCCTTCGCCCCCTCGGACGCCAGGACGGGAGGGTGGCCCTTGTACTTTCTCCACTGCTTGATCCTTGCGAACATGGGGGCATTCCGGAGCATGTCCGGCACGATGCAGAACACGATCTGGTTCCCGCGGATGTAGAGCTGCTGCAGCGTGCTCGTCTTGCCCCGAATATCGGTCTTCACGCAGTCCTGCTCCGTCGGCGAAAACAAAAAAAGCAAATTATATCACAAAAAAAAACAAAGAAAGAAGAAAGAAATTACATGCGCAATCGTAAGTCAGCACGAGGAAAGAGGTAAAACATCATACCCACGGGAGTCAAGCACCTAAAATCTGCGTTGCCGTCAATACAACAACGAAAACTACCTTTGGTACAAAATCATAGCAATAGCACTCGTACGCACGTATAATACACCATATAGTACAATTTGGCTCACGATACCAGTACCAAACATCTGCTCTACACAGCAGCAGCAGCAGCAGCAGCAGCAGCAGCAGTAGCAGCAGCAGTGACATAACAGTGCAACTGAAGTCGCCCGTGTTGTCAACCCGCACCCATCCATAGCCGTAAACAACAGTTACCAAAGTTGCTTCGCCCGCCCTTTGGGCCTTTGAGGTATCCAACTTGGGCAATGCCTAATCTCTTTCGGGCCTGCAAAATCATACCAGGTACGAAGACACCACTCTAGGCAGACTCCGACCAAAGGTCAGACATATCCGCGGGCGCGCGCGGTTTCCGTCAGCCGGCTCCAAGCCGTGGGGGCGTGCATGGGAATTGGGAAGTACTAACCCCGTCGTCGCAGAAAACAAGAATAGGGGCAGTTACAGGGGGGTAGACACAGCCATCACTGTAGGTAACAGGTGCCCACAGGACGGCAGCGCTTCTGGAAATGCACGAGTCAGTCGTCAAACCCAGCGGTCGAGTTGAATACAATATACCTTTACGAACAAATGAAACACAGACGCACACGACGCACCCTGTGCTGTGTAAGTACAGTGGGTCCGCCGGTCCAAGGAGCAACCCCTGACGAGCCGCGGTAAGCGCTCTCAACCTCTATCCTCGCTTACACACATTGTGCCAGTATCGCGATCGAATGAGTATCATTCGCGTTGCTTGTCTCCAGTCTCAAATAATGTAAAGATGTTAGTACGTATGGCATTTCCGGGGAGGGGGTGGTTGCCCGGTAGTTTGCCATCACCGGGGTTTCCAAGGTAAATCGACATCGTTCATGCACATTGGTCTTACTCCAGGACGAGAACAAATGCGACCTTCTCAAGCATCCGAGCGAAACACCATCATTCATCACTACGACTTGTATCCGAGGTGAAAGTTGGTTGCGGTGGGTTTTGACGCCCCTGAGCACACCCGCTGCGCAGGGCATGGTGGCGGACCGCTGTTATGGTGCCCGCCATGCCTTAAATTCGGGCCTGCGTTATGTGCAGCTGCATCCTGCACAAAACTTTGTGCAGGAAGTGTGTCGTCGATTTCAACCTTGCACGTGGGCCCAGACCAACCCGACCCCAGGCCTGACACTAACCCTAACCATAGCCCTTTGGGGGGCTCGAGGTCGGCAGGGGCAGTCACGCGGCTCCGCCACGTTTTTTTGTGGCGTTTTTCGAAAAATACGTCGGGCGGCCGAAATACCCGCCTTGACCGGTAAGACCCGCACCCTACACAGTGTTTTGTGCAGGATGCAGCTGCACATAGGCCCAGTTTTAAATTCGGGGTTTGTCGTGGTGCGGAGGCGTTACAAACTCGACTTAAAAAACCCTGGCGGATTGAGCCCACGTTTTTGGGGACAACTTACTTGAAAATTGGGTTGACTAATATTTTCACTACTAACTGGTTTAGGGGATACGAGCAAAAAAAAACTGATGCGTACATATATGAGTACCCAACAGTTTTTCTTCGTGACAAGCCGCGTTTTGACCGCCTTATCTACCCAGGGTGCTCTTAAATCGGGATACCCAATGCTGTACAACCGCATAACTCTTTGTTACCATAAATGCCGTCCGTAGCCGTGCCTTCGTGCCTTCTTTCCCACCCCGAGTATTCGTACGGATAAAATGCCGTGATTGTACGATGTGGCTGCTATTTAATAAAACACCGCCCGTCAATATATCAGTACCGCAAATCGTTGAACGACAACTACGTGCTATCAAGCGTCAAGTTAGCCGGGCGTGCCGTGTTGTTGTGGCTCTCATGTCCTTGCTAATACGTGCTGCTGCTGTACTGCGTTGATTGTAGCGAACCCTGTAAACCTCAACCCATGCAACAACTGGAAAGCATGAACGCCGAGCAAAAAACTGGAACGCGCTTGGAGCTCTGCTACTTGATTACCTGTTACTAATGTGTAATTACGAGTCTACAGCTGGTATCAAGTACCGTAATATAACTACGAATACATATTAATATTAATAGTAGGAACATGAGCAATTTGTGGTTACTCTTTCTTCACTGCTGTACTCGGTCGAACAGCGTCAACACTCCTCGTCCGCTATAAACACATAAAGGTATTACTGCTGTACCAGGTACCAGGTGCGAGGCATTTCAGTACAGCATGCAGCAACTGCTGCTGTGCGCTTCGAGGTTCACGTGCCTTGAGCACGAGGTTCATGCTGTCCTCGGCCTCGTCGAGCAGTCCTCGGCAAACCTCCCCGTTTTTGAGCTCCACCGTCACGATGCCCCCTTCGGCGTCGTGTAGAAGGATGATGGGCATGCCGATGCCGGCATTGCCCGTGACGGACACTGCGAGGACAAGAGTAAGAGTGTCCCCGACGTCAACAAACCGTCAAAAGACAGACAAGATAGCATAGAAGAGGCAGAGAAACAAGACAGATAGGCAGACAAACGACAAACAGGAAGCGGCAGCAAGAGCAGAGAAGGAGGGAGAGCGCGAAAAATAAACGACAAGGCAGAGGGAGATTCTACACAAGGACAGGCGAAAAAGTGCATCAAATTGAAATGCATATCACCCTAGTATTATATATCGTTGCGATGATAAGAGCAGGTTGCCACCAGGCAAGTGCGAGCAGCGTCTCATCCCAATCGGAGCAATGGTACGGACGGGGCAAGGCAAGTGCCTGGCCTGGGTTCACAGAGACAAAGTGAACGCTCAGCTGCAGCCCCACTTTCCCCGCTCTAAATCCAACCAAAATCCCAGGGGCAAAATAGCCTGCGTTTATGCTCACTTGTAGCAGAAACTCAGCCCTCGCCAGACAGTAGTAGAGACGAAGGTCCAGATTGGCTCGCCAAGCGCCACTTCCTTGTCAGTTGCCTAGATCCACCTTGCGCGTGGTGGTTTGGCGCACCTTCGCGGGCGATGTCTATGAAAATTCCCCTACACAAACATGCGTTGGAAACCCTCGTTCGATCGGATTTCGAGCGAACTCTCTCGTTCCCAATCTTCGAGCACCACCAAGCACGCCGTCTCCCGCAGTGCAGCCATAACGATACCACTGTAGGCAGTGTATAAGTGATTGCACGGGCGAAAAACAAGGTGGCCGACCCGGCGAAGCCTTGGAACTCGAAGGCATCCGTCAGCTTGACCAAAGCGGAACTTGGCTCCTAGTAGCGCTTTTTCCTGTAGTATACAGCAGTAGTACGCCGCATCAGCACACCGCTCAAGATGTGGCAAGAGAAGCCCATCGAGATGGAGGTGGAGGGGGAGGGCGTGGAGGTATACGATGAGGGGAGGGACCTTCGAAAGCAGCTTGACGAGATCACTGCTGCGCTGGCTGAGACGGGGGATCAGGCTGCTGCAATCGCGGGATACCGTGGGGTACTTGATTACGAGAGCACAGACCCTGCAGGGCCTTCGGAGAGCGTGGGGAAGGTGAAGGAGGAGGCTATCTACGGCCTGGCCAAAGCGTACGCGCACTCCAAGAGGTCAGCCACTTGATGATGCTTGATTTACGGTTATTTCGTGGTTGTCGTTGTTGTTCTTGTTCTTGTTGCTGCTGCTGCTGTTGCTGCTGCTGCAATATTCGTCGCATGCCATATCAAGGGTTCGATGACGAGCGAGCAGCCTGTTTATCCCCAGTTGAGTTGCAGCGTACCTGGTACACCGCTAAATGCAGTCGACAGGGTTAGGGTTCCTTACGAGCACGATTGGCGTTCCTTGTATAAACTTGTACAGCTCTACGCACCGCGTCTAGTTGTGATGTACCGGTATCGTAAATACCGACTGCAAGCGATTCGTCGGCGCCCTGAACGCAGTAGCCTCACGAAGTGACAGCTACCCATTTGTCTTCGCTATTGTACTCGTATACGGTACCAGGTACCGGGTTAGTCTACCTGTAGGCTGTACATAAGGTCAGCAGTCTCGAGGCCAGTCCGACGGAACCACTACGTAAGGTGTTGAAAGTGCTGAAAGTGCTGTCTGCTGTTCTCGCTTGTTTTAAGGTTATGCTCGTGACGGGCACTTGCGATGCCGCTAACCGCCGACAGGCTTATCGGGAACCCGTGAGTAGTTCCTTTGCACCCGCACAGGCCAGCGGCGTCGTACTGCTGTAGCCGCTTGCGTTCAGAAAGCACACAGCAGTGCATCCAGAGCAAGCACGGAATAAGTTTGCCGTCCCCTTGACGGACGGGACTTACGCGCACCGTGCACGAGGGTACAGTTAGTAGCAGTCCCTCTCGTATGGTTCCGGTATGCGCCAGTCAACAATACCGGCACTATAGCGGCAACCGGCACTATAAATAGCACACTACAACACTGGTGAATCCCATCTGTACCAAGCGATTCCACAGGCACTATAGCGCGGGCATACGACACTTCTGAACCGGCACGATAGAGGGGCCACTACTGTTGTACCGTTGTTGCTATCTCTTTTTATATTCGTACATATCTTTGGTGTTGTCTTGCGGTCGAAGGGGCACCTGATCTCTCAATCAAACGAGCGGCTTACCTCTCAGACAAGAATTCATCAGACCATACGATAGAAAAGTGGTATTCTGTTACCTACCTGGTACCTGGTAATATTTACAAGCCCAACACCAGCCGTCGACGTGCAGTCGGCTAAAAAGCTGAATTATTTTTCGGCCGCTCGCCCGTAAGATTGCAGCAGTCTCGGCTCGCTCGCGTCCTTTGTTGATTATGGCCTGGACCCGCGCGCCCAACACATCAGAAAGGGAAGTGGTACTGTGCCTATTTGGTTTCGGTGGGAGGATGAGCAAATGTGCATGTCTTTACGGACCTTGGTTTGGCTGGGACACAAGTGTACCTCTCCCCCTGTTCAAGCTGTGCAAGTGCTGGGTTCATTGGGCTTCTGCAACTGCGCTGTCGCGTCGTGCTCTGCTGCAGCATTTCCTGAGCATTCGTGAGGAACGCGTGCTGCGTGTGGCCTACTCAATCACGCCCTCGGTGTTCTGAGGAGATTCGTGGGGTTGGCACGTGTTGATCGATTTTTGTTTATGTGTACGAGGTCAACTCAACGAAACCGAAACCGTCTTAAGCACCGTCTCTCCTAGTATGATCAGTCACCACAACGAGACGCGGCTGATTCACAGGCACTGCTGCCGCAATTAATCAACACAAGTAACCCTGTAAATTGGCGACAAAATCAACAGTTAATGTCCGCGATCCCCCCCTCCTTTCCCCCTCCCCGCTGTCGCTCAGGTTCTCGGATGTAGTGGACCTCCTGAAGACCGCGTCGCCGTTCTTTGCAACGATTCCGAAGGCCCGAACGGCCAAAATCGTGCGTACGATCATCGACATCGTGTCGAAGGTTCCCGACTCGGTGGAGCTGCAAGACGCTCTCTGCCGGAAGGTGGTGACGTGGTGCAAGGCAGAGAAGCGCAACTTTTTGCGGCAGCGCATTCAGAGCCGGCAAGCGGGTCTGGTGAGCACCTCCGAGTTTTTTTTTATATATACGAAGTACAAGGTTCCCCTCCGGGAAGTGCCTAGGGGAGTGGCGCAAGAGCGAACTAATGCTTGTATGAAATACCTGCACACCTGTTGAGAACTAACTGCCTGTTGAAAACTAACTGCATCCACCCATCATATGAAGAACACACACACATATCTTTGAGGGCAGACTACATAGTGCTGTTAGTGGAATAGTGTGGGATCATATTAATTTACAACTACATACAATAATATAAAAGAGGGTACACCGGTAAGTGGATATTGATCCTGAGCAGATGACTCGCGGCGATCGTTTCGTTGCTTTGCGGCGTAAATGAAGTAACGAAAGTTGCGTGAGGTCGAGGTTGCGTTAGATTACTCTGTGACCGGCTGACTGAGTAAAATCCAGCACATACAAAATACTTCCATTCCTCCCTAAAAAAATATGTTTTTGGCGCTCTGGGTGAAAAAAGTCTTCACGGACACAGACATGCTCGAGAATAACTCGTAGTCCGAGTACTGAGAGTATTGAAGAACTGGAGGCCAATATATAGTGAGTACTGAGAAGGCCCAACTACTGAGAGTATACTGAGAGTATGAGCAGTACGGAGGCCAATATATAGCGAGTACTGAGAAGGCCCAACTACTGAGAGTATACTGAGAGTATGAGCAGTATACGGAAGCTCGAGAATACAGGCAAAAATATGTACCCGCGGTAGTATTGAAACACGAAATACTTGAGAGTACAGAAAATATCTGAAGTGCAGAACCTCGAATCGAATCCCGAATTAGTGCGAGCCCGAAAGTATCCGCAGAGTAGTATCCTCAGTAGACTAGCAGTACAGAATCTCGAAATACCACACAGTAATACTGCGAGTACTCGCAGTATTTATCTGCTGCTGCAATGAAAACCCGGAATACTGCGAGTGCACGAAGCAGTACCTACAGTATTTTCTCGAACATACTTTGATTTAGTCCCAAGTATTGGGAGCAACTAACTAAACTGTGAAATGTTGAGGTGTATGAACGCACGCCAACCGTATGCGCGCCCAAACTCCGTGGCATTGCGTGAAAACACACAACTTGTAGGCTAAGTGTATCATACGCGTAGTTAGGTCAGAAAAGCAAGGTGGATGTGGACAGCGGGTTTTTGGTAGATGCTTCTCAGGGGGGAGTGGTTGTTTTTGTGGTGGATCTGATGGAGGGATGTTGGTTGTGGTAGTCTTCATGCGCATCAAATCGGTTTATTTGTCGTATGATACTGCCACGAGTATTATAATGTACTGGTGGATTTTTGAAGAAAAACAAGAGCAAGGATCGTCCGAGTCGAAGCTCGGTACAGAAGTAACGAAAAATATATATTAATCAAGCGCAGTTTGTCGTCGATCATACGTTACATACACCAGTACTCACACACTGACACGTTGACAATTGTGTGTTTCCACGCTATCTAAAACACATCGCAGGATATAACTGCATGTATGCACAGCAGTACTGTAGTACTGCTTTTAAATGCCATGTGATATGATACGACAGCGTAAGATACGCGTACTGCGACAAAGGAACGTGTACTGGTGCTCTTTCGGCTGGCTCTGGGATCGGTCAGCAGTGTAGGGCACACAGCAGTTCGTAACTTGGAGTATTTTTGTAGGAATGCTGCTGTACGTGATGCTTGTAGGAATTATTATGATTTGCTGCGATCCGGGGATGATCGGTACGGAGTGAAAAATGCCGGCCACACACTGCATGCAGCAGGTACGTGCATAGGCCAAATGCCGAAGACAACAGCAACAAACACCACTGCTTGCTGTAGTACTGAGAGTTCAGCGCGGATCTGCCACATGTGCATAGTACGCTACCTGCTGCTGTTGGCGCACTGTGTCGAGCACGGCTGGAGCAGTGACAGTGTTGGATCACACAGCAATACGTAGAAGAAGCAGAGAGAGAGAGAGGTGTGTTGTTGCGGGATGATCGATCTCGGGTCAGAAAAAAGCAGATAGCCACAGCAATACAGCAGCATGTAGACCTGCCACACGTGCCCGTGACTGATCACTGTGCTGCTGCTGGAAGGCAGGGTTGCAGTGCTGTATGAAGCTGGGGTTAACCACGCTCTCTGCTCTGCTGCTGTAGTGGGCTGTCTGTTGTCTGTGTTGTGTGTTGTGTTCAGACGCAAAAAAACGTACCGGTAGGTACTACGAGTACATGAAGGACGAAAAAAATGACGACATTTCAGAGGTACGTACGTACAAAAAAAGGCCTCTCGTATCGAAACCAGGGAAATCGTCTTCTCCACTCCCGCCGGGAAAAATACTTTGAGCGCCTGTCACGCGCTCCAGAGTGCACGGATCGCGCCGAGACCTCGACCAATGCGTCCGGCCGGGCTTCATGTGTCCGAGTGCTTGCTGTATTGCCGAAAAGCGCTCGTACGAAGAGAAAAGTTGGCAAAAGTACGGAAAATTGACAAACTTACGTATACATATGTGAGGGAAACGAGAAGGCAGAGGGGGAGGGGGTGAAGGGGCCGGGAGGCGCAGAGATAGTGGAGGAAGATGAAACGTGAGAGGCGGATTGCCGACGGCGGGGCCGTTGGTCTACTGCCGGTCTGTTAATCCTTGTCGCGTCCTTGTTATTTGGTTGACCCTGAGGCGGATGTCATGGACTGCTGTTGTGGGGGGGGATTCAACTCTGCTGTGCAAAAAACCTTTCTGGTATCGCCCGGCGGTGAACAACCTCCAACCAGCTGGTTCTGACTCCAATCCGACCTCCATGTTGTCATCGTACTGCCTGGTTCCAGCTCCGTCGAGTCATCCAGTCGTCGAATCCTTCTGGAAGAACGATTGCGTGTTTTATTTCGTCCCGAGATGTACGCCCACCTTACGCACATTCCTCGCGCCCCTCTCTGCCCCCCCCTCCCCCCCCACCCGCCGTCCCGGGTTTCCTCTTCGCCGTTAACGTCGCTCAGCTTTTCGAGCAAGGTAAGTACCAGGAAGCGGTGACGCTGCTCAACAGACTCCTCCGGGAGCTGAAGCGCATGGACGACAAGCAGCTTCTGGTGGAGACGCACCTGGTAGAGGCGAGGGTGCACAACGCCCTGAGAAACACGCCCAAGGCCAAGGCGGCCCTCACCGCCGCAAGAACCGCTGGGAACTCCATCTATATCGCGCCTATCATGCAGGTGCGGAATTTTGGCGCGCGCGGGGGGGGGGGGGGGGGGTCGAGTGTGCGGGGCGGAGAGAACGTTGCGCATTCCGTCAGCAATGGTATACGTAGACTGTTTGACCTGCAGCATCCCCAAGGAGGAGGATTCTGGTGGGCCTTTCGGGAAGGATTCCTAACAGAATTCGCTCAGGAGCGGTTCCTGACAGAGCGACTCCTCCTGACCTGAAATACTTGTCCAGGAACGGCCTGACCTCGCAGAATTCGTTCAGGGACGTTCCTGACAAAATTATTTCAACAATGGGTTTTTGTGTAGATACGAATCCGTGGGGATGAGGACAGAAGCAGCCGTCTTGGTTCTCTCCGCCCATGGCGTAATTTCGTCTGACCGCACAAAGTGCTAGGCATGTTCGAATGTATCGGGGTAAAATCGTCCATGGCGCCAATCGTAATGCCCCCGAGGGTGCAAAAGATGGCTCCAGGCGACCTGCGCCGTAAAGTCTCGGGTCCCAAGAGTTCGTCCGCGCGCTTGCTTGCTTTTGGTTCATCACCATCAGCCCACACGTGCGGCATAAGCTGTTGCTCCCGTACCACCCCGTCGCATCCCACGCAGACCAAGGTATGACGCCAGAAACACCCACTCGCCACGTTTTTTTCCGTTGTGCGCGGGGTTTCGTCTGCCAGAGACTGGTTCCGCACAAACTCCATTTTTTTTATTTTATCCGGGATTGGCTTCTGGGCTCGGCTCTGCCGGAATAGGACTGTTTCGATTTTCCCCGAGAGGTTTCGACGCAAGACGTCTAGGTTTCCCCTGTACCCCCTCCCCCCATAACCGCCCCCGTGTATTCTCTCGCTTGCCTGCCCTGGGCGCTCAGCCTGAAATCTCGCTCATTTGTGGTTCCTACTCGAGATTGAAGTTTTCATCTCGAGATCGTTCAATATAGCCAAATCTGTGTTTTACGCTTCCCTCATCCGTACTCGTACGTCTTTTCGCTTGTTTGTCCTGCGCGCGCCACCGCGACGCCGTATCGAAAACTACAGGCGGAGCTCGATGATATGTCGGGGACCCTCCACTGCGAAGAGGGTGACTACAAGACGTCGTTTTCGTACTTCTTGGAGTCCTACGAGGCGTTCGACTCCCAAGAGGATGCACGAGCGCTGCGATCCCTCAAGGTACAAGACATCGCGCTCGGGAGAGAGAATAAGACCACCGCTATCTTTTCGAACCCGTCCTATCAGATCGCCCCTTGTATTATACGCGTTGGGCTCTCGCTTCAGGCTTCGGTAGTGTTTACGATTTGGCCCAGGTTCGACAAAATAGTTGATAGCAAACACTCAACTCGCTATATCTTCATTCCGAGAATTCCTCATAAGTTTCTCAGGCGGACGGGGTTAGGCTGCCAGTGTTACGACTTGGCCCAGTTTCGACGACGTGGTTGGCAGCCCACACTAACTCCTCAGTAGTGGTTCCTTCGCATTTGCCAGGCGGTGGGGGGTAGGTTAGCGTCGAGGTTAGGATTAGGGTTTATAGTCAAGTATATATCACCCGTTTTAGTCGAAGCTGAGCCAAGGTCTATACAGCCCTCTATCGCCAATCGTTGCTCGGGCTTCTCTTGCGATGTCGGCTGCGAATGGCACGACACAGCCGCGCGCTCGCGGTGCTTGTATCGCTCGAGCTATAGGGGGAACATGTGGGTTTTTACATTCCGCGTGTCGTGTGGCCGGATGCGTGTCTGGCTCGATGTGGGGGACAGTGGCAGCTTTTAGCTCCACCTAGAGTGGCCCACCGAGGGCTCATAAATTGGAGCGTGTGCACCCCACCCCGTGCGTGCGTGCGTTCGGCCGACCGCAAGTTGATTTGGTCGTCGTCATGAGTCGTTGGCGCTATGGCCAGGCTGAGGTCGCCATGGGAGAAGGAGCCTTTTTGGCCACTCCGGCAGAATCGTATTTTGTGCGTTCGCTTATCCGTCGGGGCGACGGCCGCAGAGCCGCCGATCAAACGCGGGGGCTTGGGTATACTCCGGTGAACAGCGAGGAAAGCTAACTTTATCATCATTCAAGGATGAGCCCCCCCCCCCCCTCTTAATGTAAGCCCTCTTTACCCAACAAACACCCGTGACATGTTTTTTCGCCAAGGCGTGCCTCGAGCTCTACACTGCCGTCGACTGGTTTCTCACCAACGTTTTGTCTCGCCGATTTGGTCGCTCCGACACTCCCTCCGTGCGCAGTACATGCTCCTGTGCAAGGTGTTGCAAGGGTCGGCGAGCGAGGTGGGGGCCATCATGGCGGGCAAGTGGGGGGTGAAGCACACGGGGGCCGAGCTGGACGCGATGTCGGAGGTGGCCAAATCTGCAAAGAACAGGTGAGTGATTGGTTGGTTGGGCGCGTGTAGCTCGGCGGCGCGGCTCAAGCACGAACTAACTTTAGTTGTACGAGATTTTTGTGGGAGACGCGTTCTCCTCTCCAGCCGGCTCGTTGCTCGCGACGCATTGCTGCGCTGTGTCTGAGAAGGTTGCTATCTTTCCGCTGCATGCATGGGTTGGGGGAGAGGGAGCTGGGTATGTGTTCTTTCCGCGCTGGAGATTATTCTCTTGATGTTGGGTGTTGGCAAGATGCATCTTTCTCGGTTAGTTTGGTGACGGAATGAGCCGCTGCCGCCGTCGCTCGTATTCTTATCGAACGAAGATTTCCCACCCGTTTCTCGCCCGCCGTGGGCCACCCCCTCTCCCCGTGCCGATCGGTTTGCTGGACACGTCGATCAAGGTCTTTGGAAGAATTTGACGCTGCAGTGTCGGTGCACGGGAAGACGCTGGAGAAAGACCTGCTCATCAAGCACCACCTGCAGATTCTGTACGACCAGCTGCTCGAGTCAAACTTGCTCAAGATCATCCAGGTGCCTACCTCAACGGAAAACGTCCCATTTGTTGTTGGTATTTCCGGAGAATTCCCGAATGAAGACGAATTGGAACCCTTGTACTACTCCGAACCCTTTTGCTTCTGCCAAACATCCTATATTCTACCCTATTTCCTAACTGTTTGCCCCCGAAACGCGGGTGCAATTTTTAAGACGTTGCGCGTCCCTCATCCACTTTTTTCAGAGCCGACGCTTGTCCTGGGCCCTCTGGAGGCCCTTTCGTGTTTTGCAACCCGGGTGTCCTTGACCGACGAATATTTTCGAACCCTGTCCCTCCTTATTGCCGCAGCCGTTTAGCTGTGTGGAGCTTGACCACGTCGCGGAGCTGATCAAGCTGCCGGTAGATAGGGTGGAGCTTAAGCTGAGCCAGATGATTTTGGACAAGAAATTGCTCGGTATTCTGGACCAGGGCAAGGGGCAGCTCATCATTTACGAGGAGACGACCGGGGACAAGGTACGAGGTGGTGTTTCCAAGTATTACGGTGGCGGGAGTAGGGGTGTGTGTGTGGAGGGGGCGTCTCAGTACATGGGGTATACTGCCAATAAATCGACATTTTAGTAGTTATCTGAACACCTGCAGAGATTTGTCGCGCATTTAGCGGGTGCTGTTCGTTTTATGTATGTAGCAAGCGTCGGTGTATGCACTTTGAAATAGCGGTTTCTTTACGTTTTCAGTCGCAGTTTCTCTTCTCTTCTCTGTTTTGTTTGTTGCCTTTGCTGGAGCCGATGTCTTGTCGTTGAGTCGTATCGCATATGGGCTCTAGTGGTTCCCGCGTATGTTGTCGTTGATTCGTGAATTCTCCCCTCCCCCCCAGCACACTTGTCTGGCTTCGCATAGTCCTGTGATGATAAAGATGGTTCCGTTGTGACGTCGTACCTGCGCGAAGTCGGCGGTTGTCACGAAATGATATGCCACTATTTTTCACGAGGCGCTCGCGTTTTGCTGATGCAGGTGTTCACGGATGGCCTGGAGGTGATGTCCAATATGGGGGCCGTCGTGGACAGCCTGTTCGCCCGCGTACAGAACAACCTTGTTCAGACAATGTAGTACTCGTAGTCGAACCGGGGTGTTGGGACTTATTCTGCTTTGGGTGGGGAAACAGAGCGTGTGGACCAGACGGGGCGCCTTAACGGGAGTCATCGGTTATTTTTCGAGTGTTGTGCCGGGTGCCGAGCTCTGGAGTGACAGGCTAGCCTTTGCCTCCCTTGATGTTGTCCGCCTCTGTTGTTGAGTGCGGTCTCGATCGACCTAATTACGGTGGCATCTGGTGCAACGAGCGACAATGGAAAATACATGACGTGTGACGTATTAAACTGTCTGTAGTGTGTCCCATGTCCGTTTAAGGCTGTGGCTTCCTACACTAAAACATGATGAAGTGCGCTGAAACCGTTCAGACCTGCACCCACGTTTTAGGGGCAAATCGCTTAGAGTTTGAGTGCCCGGCTTGGCTGACGTGACTGGGAACGCACGGTCATTCCAGATGCATTTGGAAATGTTTTTGAGCGACCCACCACCTTCCCGTGCTTGTAACATCAGTGGTGGTTGAGCCGACAGCGAACGAATCGTGACCCAGGAGTGATTGCCATTCTCGATGCAAAGAAGGACGTGAGTGCATGACTAGTGATAGCGCCATTGGGTGTCATACTCCTAGAAATAACGCTATGCGTGTAAACGATCGTAACCCACAGGAATGTATATGTAGATAACATTCAACTGGTGATAGCACCGTTGGCTGCCATTCTGGTAGATATACGATTTTCACGTTACCTACAACATGGGTGACTATTGACTACCTTGGAGTATTGTTATGAGCACAACATGGGTGACTAGTGGCTACCTTGGAGTATTGTTATGGCACTGACGGCAGGGGAAGGCAGAGCGCCCCTTTTCGCCAAGGCCTATTAATAGCCCGCTTTGTCTTCGTACCGAGAGAGGACGGCCCATGTTTTATTCCCGTGAAATCGAGGTTTTCGTACGAGTAGTCCGTTGTGAAAGGCGTGACTACTACAACTAACTGAGCTGCACGCCTTGAACAGGATATATATGGTGCATACACGAGATCGCCCATACGTATGTCTCGAAATTATATGCGTCGTGCATAGTTCTATTATACGTACTGTAAAGCAGGACGCAAAGGAAATGGCACAGGGGACAACATCAGCAAGCCACGAGAAAGATTTCTACGACAGGGCAAAGCTGTACTCTTTATTTCTTACTAGTTGAACTGTACAACTAACTGTTGTGCGTTAAACTGCACCAAGTATTAATAGATTTCGTAAATGCTTGCTGCTGTTGTATGAGGAGTAGCGATTAAGGGCGAGGAGTTATTGCCGCGACCTTCTCCTGTTCAATCCTTTGATCGGATACTTTGTTCGAAAACAACGTTGTTTTGCTCCCTTATTGGAGGGTACATAGTACACTTCTACCACGTTACTATCATGCATCGCCAGAACATTTTTGTCGCTCTCACTTGCAACGCACAATGCTGTTCAACCCATTATTATTGGTGTACGACCGTCCAACCTAAATGATTAATAAACGGTACGGGGGACAACGGCGATGCACATCGTGTGCGCTGCATTGTTACAGTATTAATAGTACATACTTACAAAAAGAAGCAAGAATAATAGCAGGAAGCGAGGCGGCAGCAGGGCATGGGTTGCGGATGCAGCTTGGAACCACATATAGCATACCTGGTGTGTCACATTCGTCCATGGTGGCCAAATAATCGTCCTCCTTCCAAGAAAGAGCAGGCTCAGGGAACGCGAAACGAAAATAAACACCAAAACGAAACATGCGGAAACAAGAAAAAAGTTGGGCGCGAAAAAACGGTTCCCCGTCACCCCGCATGCGACAATTTGAAAATTCAAATAGAAACCTGGAAAACACGAAAACAAGACGATGGTCAGGTACAAGACTCAGGTCTTCGCTCCGCTTTGATGACCGAGCGCGGGGCTTCTGGTCAGGCCAAGAGGACTCCTGGTCGACACCATGGAACTATGCTCAATGAGGTTGGTGTTGGTTCGTCACCAGTTGCAGCAGCAGTGCCACCGCTCGAGCATGGTTCTGCCTCTGCAGATGCCAGCAGGGCAGCAGCAACAACAGCAGCCAGCATGGATCTAACGACCTTGACAACCAAGATCAATAGCCACTTGAGGGATCACCACGCCAGGTCGACGGAGGAGTGCCAGGCTGTGATGAGCAGCGTGGAGGCCAACTTGGAGGGTCTGATGGACAGACACTTTAACGTGCAGGCCGAGCCGGCCAGAGTGTCCGAGATGCTGCTTTTCCATGTGATGTTTGCAGGGTGAGAGAGGAAGGAACGCATGATGACTTGGTTACGTTGAAAACATGATGAGTACCAGTTCTCCTGTGCTCGTGCCTGTACTCTGCACGTAGCGTAGTCGCAACATCAAAGCTCGGAGGTCTCGTACATGGTGCGTATGATATCACGCGTATTATACTCGTACACAGCGGTAGTACATTCGGTAGGACAAGGCACAGGATGCAGACAGAGTAGTGAGCGGCGACAACTACAACAGCAGTACGGCCGCAGCGTGTGGTTAGTCGGTTGGGTTTGAAAGTTGAAAGTGCAAGGCTTCGGTTGGAGCAATGTCAGTGACTACCAGTATTAATTTTTAGCCGCTCATCCTGGCCCTTTCCCTAAGGATATTAGCCGCTCACCCCTGGCATGCCCTTTCCGTAAGGATATGATGTTGTTGTATCATGTCATATCCTCTATGTACGTCGTACCACAGGTAAGGATTTGCTGTGGTTGTAATAACTGCTGTACTCCACTAGCCTACAGCAGTAGGTTGTATCGGAGCTTGCCTCTATTTGCAGTAATATTAACATGCTGACTGACCGGCTGCGTGGTCGGCGCCCGGTGTACCCAATCGTCGAAACCTCTTCGTACTTGACGCCATGGTCATACACTGCTGTACTCGCAGAGCTATCTCTCGTGTCTCTAATAATACGACGTTTGCCATTAATGTTTGAGCTAGAGCCTGTGCTAAAGCTGATGCTGTAGACAGGCCCTCGTCATGTTCAACAGTAGTAGTTGCAACCACGAGCCACCCCTAGAGCAATACGAGTATCCTCTTGGACCTTGGACACTATCAATACGAGTAATATCTTCACGTACCAGGTACACTGCTACTGTACAGCAGGAGCAGACGATTTCCCCAACCGGCCAACCAGGGTTCATGCCGCTCCATGAACACCACACTACGTGCGATGTCACAGCGACGTGCTGTTATATAGAGAAGCGCAGCACACCCTGGGAAGCCTCGCAGTGCGTACGATATGCGATTCGCTTTCGTCCCTTGCCCTTTACAGCGACAACGTTGCAGCAGAAAGCAGCCATATTGTGCTCTGTTGCTGAGGACTGTAAAACCTTGGCGCAGCTTCGACAAGATGCACGGGAAAAAACGCTAACCCTAACCCTATCCATGACCCTGAAATCTAACCCCGACCGCCTGGGAACTTCTCGGAATGAAGATGTATTGAGGAGTAAGTGTGGCTCATCGACGATTTTGTCAACTTGGCCGTCAGAAGCTACTGTAGTTGCTGGAACGTCCAGGATGTGATACCCGAAATGAGCAAGCAAGCAATGCAGGCATCGACCCAAGTAGAACACATTATGCTCCTGCTTTTGTACATGCTGTAGATAAAACCGTTTATCTGTTCACCCGAACCCGACTGCCTGACATCTCCTCTGTTTCTAGCCTGCTGTCCTAGACAGCTGGCTCTGGCTCTCTACTCGGTGAAGATGATTTTAGCGGCTGTTTGGGACAGTATAAGGCCCACCTCCTGTATACCACAAATAGTCATTACAGCTGGTACATACTCCGCCGTAGTTTTACCTTGTGTGCCGCCCAGAACACGTGCCGTCAACGTTTTTGGCATTCCTCGGTGGCGTTGCCACCGCTGCCGCCACAACGATCGTCGAAGGAGAAACTTCTTTGAAGTTGTGGTGAGCTTTATCGTTATCTGACCTTCCGCAACCACGCATTGACGGCGTTGCTCTGCCCAGCCTGAACCTTACCGTATACCTCACGCCGTGTTTGACACACGCTCACGACTTATTTTCTACCCCTTCCTGACCCTCCCGCTACGGTATAAGAACCCCCCCCTCCTCCTCAGGTTTTGAGCTTCTCAATCTGACATAACGCCGTCGGAAAAATCGTACTTGAAACAACTGCGGGGAGCGATGATCCTCCTGTTCAGACGCTGGCACCAATAGTGCCTCCCCACATAAAAATTGTTCTCAAACTGCCTACCCCCTCCCCTACGGCCATGCATGATATTGAGCACACACACACCCTCCCCTCCCCCAACATCCCTGATGCTCACCCACAGCCAACAGTACCTCGAGTGCGAACATGCCCAGCTGATATTTGGCGAGGGCGGCGCGCGAGCTGTTTCTTACCCCGTGTGGAAGCTGTGCGCGCTGCTGTCTCTGCCGCGGTTCAGGGCTCTCCAAGGCCGTTTGGTAGCGCATGTGGGTCTGTTGGCGTCGCTGTGGCTCCCGCGCGACGCGTCCGCCCTTATCGACTTCTTCCAGGACTCCGTCGAGCTTCTGCAGGTGGGAGAGGGGAAGAGAGGGGACGGGCAGCAGCGGGGAAGAGAGGGCACGAGTAGCAGTGTGGAGAGGGCGGGGGGTAGGGCGGGAGGGATTTATCAGTGGACGTTTTCGTTGGCGTCGTGAGCGTCCTTTATTGGTTTTGGACGGTACCAGAGGGAATGGAGACGGACAGAGCAGTCTTACCACATGGAAGGCTCCTAGAACCTTCCTTGCTATCGTACAATGTTCCGATGGGGTCCTGCTCATTTCGCCGCGAAGGATGCTGTAGACTGATATTGAACGCGGCAGCAAACGTATTTCAAGGGGGGGCAGCCGTGGAGGGACCGAGCTCGTGGTCTTTCGCTCCCTGACCACGCCCCGTTGACGGAAGTTGTCGACGACGTAGTTTTTCGAGCAGAGCGTGTGCTTATCCATGTTACACACGGTGCCCTCACGGAGTAGTCGCTGAGCTCCACAGTTTCCGGGCTTACGACGCGCTCTGACTTCTGATTACATTAGTCGTCCTCAGTCAGCTTGAGCTCCACGATAACCATGGGATACCCGAGCGCTTAATGGCGCGTCCTCTGAGTTGCATTTCTCTACGTTGGGTCGAGTCCAAACCAGGATTTGCCATGCTAGACAGATTCTGAAGGATCGCGACTTTTGGTCACCGATTTCTGCCTCCGGGCCGTACCCTCCGCTCATCACGCCGCTCTATGTGTCAGAACCTGGAGAAGTTGTGGCGCGTGGCACAGGACCGCGGCGAAGATGCCGTCCTAGTCGCTGGGTAAGGCAAAGGTTGGGGAAGTTGAGAGACGCAGGCGGCGCGTGGGTTTTTTCAGGGGGAAAGGAGCGCGATTGCGATCTCTTCGAGCGCTAGTGCCGCTATTTCGAGGAAAAATAATAATCAGAACCAGACTGTTTTGAAAACGAGGTGATGTATGATTTTTGGGTCCATCTTGAGTTTTGGTTACTATGATATGATATATCACCGTAATAGTTTCTCAAGATTCAAGAGCAGCGCGCGTGGGACGGCCCTTGTCGTTCACGATAAAAGAGAGGCGGGGGTGGGGTCGGTTTTCTTCCGCAAACGGCTTTTCTCGCGCTGTTGGTCTTGCGACTCAACGGGCCACCCCTTCGATTCTTGATGGCTACGTGCGCCAGCCACCAAATACTGTTTTTGCCCGGCATCAGTTTTGGGTACTCTCATCTGCGTGATCGGCTACACGGGTAGTTCGTTGCCTGCCGAGCGCGTATGGTGCCCCCTCTTTGAATGCTACGGAATGATGCCCAACAATCTGGTTCCCCCCGTTTTGTCTTTGGTGGAAAAAAGGACGCGAGTGGTAGTTTTCCGTCGTCTCGGCAAGGCGCTCGGACAAGGCCCCCTCGACATCGAGCTGCCCTCGAGCGACCACCTCTACCTCTTCCGGGTGAGTCTGGAGGAAACGACTCCCCGTCCGCTTGCCTGCTTTTCCCGAATCGATCGCGTGACGCCTGGTTTATATTAAACAGACCAACCGCATATCTGTAGCATTCTTTAGATCTGTGCGCTCAGTCAGTGCTACAACAACCGCTGTTGTACTACAGCTGAGATAAATTCATACACTTCCACATATTCGTATATGGAATTGTGGTTGAACTTAAGCTTTATGTTTACCCATCCAACCGAAGATAAAAGAAAAAAAGTCATTGCGAGAGATGGAACGACCCGAGCGATAGCGGGATTTTTTTTGTACTCGAAGGAAATGTGTCAAGCTGTAGGTATGTCCCTTAGAGATCTCGAGCGTGGTTCTGTAGCTTACTTCATGCGGAGAGCGCCGGAGAAAGCTACACTCCGGGATATTCGCTCGCTCACACCAGAGGCTGAAGGTGGTTGTGTTGGCCGCTCCAAGTGTACAGCGTAGCACGCTGCTACTGCTGTTTATCCCACGTGCTATGGTATGTTGCTGCGTCTTTGATACAGCTAGAGCTACGTCAGGTGGTAATGCGTTTCTATCGTCAAGGTTGTGGCGCCGGCGTGTGGAGACGCGGCTCCGTGCATACAAATGGTGCATCTACAGCTGCGGCGCTTTGACTCGGGCTCGAGACAGTTTGACGTCTGTTCTCTCGCGTGTGCCGCCTTACTTGACCTTCCTCCCGCGTCCGTGTGGTGAACAAACACTACGAATGTGCAGGCGTCCATGACTACTATCGCTGCGAAACTGGGCGCTCTGTCGCCGGCGGTGAGTGGGATTCGCTGTATTCAGAGATAATTGGGGTTGTGTGGGGGGTCAGGGGCTACGTGCGGTTCCAGGGTGCTGCGTGGTGTGTGCGTGTACGTGATCGCATTGCACGACTTGCGCGGCCGTGCCGTCGATAGCTATCGTCCTACGGCCGAAAGGCGATGGTTGTTTGCGGTACTGTTGGTTTCCACGGCCCGCCTTCCTCTCCGGAAAACGAAAAGTGGTGAACAATAGTGTGGCGACCTTGATCTTGCTTGTCATCGTTATTATTGGCGGAATTGACCATGCTATTGTGTTGTTGCTGCTGCCGTTGGTCGAGGTTTGTTTTGGTGGTGATTGTGTTGTGTTGATATTGGTGTTGTTGCTGTTTTCGTCCCGGCTGTTGCCATGCTTCTTGGACAAGACGAAAGAAACCCTTGTCTATCTCGAGTGGCCGCGGGCGTTCCTGTGCGGGGCTCTTGGTGCGTGCCGTTACCGCGTAAATAGGCGTCTTTTACCCCGGCTAGGTCGGTGCTCTTTCCGCGCCCAGTCTTGTGTGCCCTTGGTCCTTCTTGAAGAGCTAATATCCCCTCCTAAAGTACTGCTGTGTTTTTTTGTCTGCATCACGTTCCTGCTCACTCGGAAAGACGGCAAGCGGCACTCACGCTTACGCCCAGTTGTGGTCCCTGTTGGGACGTCAGCTCGACACGGCTCTCCGTCCGGGCACTGAGGCCTTGCACCAGGTAAGAGGGGAGGGGGGATCGCAGTGCGTGCGTATGGGAGACTGGTACTGCTGTAGTGATCGGAAGAAGAAGGTGGCGGCGTTTTCCTAAAGAAGCAGTTGTAGTTAAGGGTGGGATTCGCTGTAGTGTCGAAGGGGCTCTCGTTGCTCAGGGCCGCAATGGTTACTTTCTTTCGGGATTGCGGCGAGAGCCAGGCGATAAAAAGTAGACACGTGAGCTCTCACGTTCGACATGCATGAAAGAAGCCACCGGCCAGTCGGCACTGTGCAACATTGTAACACCTTTTTGGACTTCTGCGCACTACCATCACTACATGTTGCTAACACCGCTGGCGTACTGTACCATTTTGCTGTGTTTGTCACGAACGCTCCTGCCGGATCGTGGACGCTCCTGCGCATACTGTGTACTGAGCGTTTGCGACCTCGCGCCGATGGTTGCGTTGCCGTCAAGCCGAGTAGCTATTAGGCAACGAGGGGGTAGCACCTATTACGGGGGGCCATAGTTAACAGGACCTATGGTACACATAAAAACCTATATGTTTAACCATTTTTACTAACAATATTTGGTCCTGTTAACTATGCCCCCCCGTAATAGAAATACTACCTAGAAGGATATTGAGACCCCCGAACGGCACTCCGTCTAGCAAGGGATGCGTGGTCGTCAAACGACTCAAGCAAGCAACAAATGACTACCCCCCGCCTCCCCCCTTGTGCAGGCACACGTGCCCGCAGTGCGCAAATCGCTGATAACTTTCGATCAATATTATGGGACAATGTGTTTCGCGCCAGGTATCCCTGGAAGCCCTCGTGTCGCTCCTTGAAGAGGAGCCTCCCGTGGGCGTCATGCCTCAGCTGGGCATCACTTTCCTTCGCCTCGCGGGGCGCGCGCTGCTGCCTCGAGAGGGAAAGGGCAAACAAGACGAGGATCCACGCGCAAGGGGTTCAGCCTGCTCACGAATACTGGCGATTCAGGTGGGAGTTTCATGGTTCTCGTCCTATATCAGTTCATGTCTGGAAGCGGGGAGCGTTTAGCTTCTCGCATTGTAACGTCTCGAACTGTGTATATAAGTATGTGTATTTAGTGAGTATTTCATACTGGTAGTTTAGATGATGCCCCCTCTCTCGCTCCGACGCTGGTGCCGATGTTGTCTCTTTTGCGTTCGTCCTTAACAGGGCCTCACGGCTAGGTGCATTCGACTTATTTTCCCGGCATCATGCAGCAGCCCTCAGATCAAAGCGGCGGCGGCGGACGGTGCGGCGTCTCCGACTCGCCAGCTTTCCGCGGTAGACGCTTCTGCTGCCACGTCCGGGTCGTTGTCTTCGGCGATACCCAACACCAGCAACCTCACCCCGCCCATAGCTACGGCGAGTTGGGCGTCGTTGTCCGCCGTGCTGCCTTGTATCGTGCGATGGTGGGCCGGTTGCCAACAACCTATTGACGGGGACGGGGTAGGGTCGTGGTCGGCGCCGGCGTCACTTGGCCCCGACGGCGGTGCGGGCGGTGATGGAGCTGAATGGAACACTGAGGCAGTGTCCCTCGCGAGAGCCGTGGCGGCGGCCTACGCATCTGCACTGGAAGGCTCCCAGCAGTTGTCACCCGCCCAGAAGAATTTGGCGACGGCGGAAGCCGGCGGCGGGAGGGAAAATAAGAACGCACCTCAAGGTAGGAGGGCTCGCGGCCAAGCTGCTACCACCTCCGCCGCCGCCGCCGCGTATGTACCCAAGCGGTTTGCGTCGGCGGTGTCGGCGCTGAGCTCCGTGCCCTGTGTCCAGCCGGAGCTGATGCGCGCTCTCCGCGCTGTTCTCGAGCGATTTCCGCGAATACCCATCGCGGTGCTGCGACGAGCAGAGCTGGCGGATGAGGATCCTCGAGGCGGCGGGTTGGCTTTGTCGGCGGCGAGCCAGCACCAGGAAGAGCGTCCGGAGATAGATGACAACACGCAAGGAGGAGAAATGGCGCCACCGCCGCCGAGGCAGCCGTCAGGGAAGAAACGGAGGGTTAGCCTTGAACCCGCCGGGCTCAGGGCCGCGGCCGCCGGCGGGGACAGTTGTGGAGATCTGCGGGAAGCGCTCACCGCGCCGCCGCGTGGCACTCAACATGAGGGAAGCAAGCTGCGGGATTGGGGAGGGGGTTCAAGAGTGTTAGGGCTGACGGGAGCTCCTTTGGTGGGGCAGGAACGGCCTACAGTGTTTTCGGGCGATTCTGCCGCGTTCGAGGCAATTGACGCAGTGTTGGCTCGTGCCGACGCAGCCGTCGACTTTTTCGAGGCTGGAGGAGCGGCGTGTGTGGGTACCGGTCGTGGGGGTGACGGTACTGGTGGGGACAGCGAGGCCTCCGCCGGCGATCGATCTGATACGAGCAAGGAGTACGGTAGCTCCACTGGATACCTGCACCTGATACTTCAGCATACTGCAAGTGTCACTTGCGCCCTCCGAATGTTGGCGCCTTTTGTGGGTAGAGCATGGCTCGCACCACCCCCTGGGGACGACGAGGCGGGAAGGCGGTTAGAGTTCGGAGGCAGCTGCTACAAGCGCGGATCGGCGGCGGCCATGCTGCGCACGGGGGATCTAAGCACGCGCGTCACAGAAACCAGCGAGGGAGAGGGGTGGCCGAGCCTTATCGGCCGACTCGTGGGTGCGTTCGCTGCGGCGGTGCGGGCCACCGCGTGTTACAGGGCCGACGGAAGTGACGGCCGCCACGAAAGCGGAGCAGGCGCGGCTGACCGACCGCCTTCCATTAGGGCGCCTCGTACGATTGCTTTGCTGTTGGAAATGGCCGTGAACTGCGCGGCCGAGGTTCCTACCGCGTTGCTCGATCATTCCGCAACAGAGAAACGCGGGAACGACATTGAAGGCTGCGGAGGTCGAGGTGAGTCCCAAGCCAACCTAGCGGCCGCTATTGGCTTCGCGGCAGAGAAAGCCTTAGGAGTTATTCTCTTCCCAGGCTCCGCTGTCTTAGATTCCGCTGTTCGAGAACAAGAGGCATGTACGCCACCCTCCGCCCTTCGAGCAGCGCCGGCTGCTCAGGTGACCGTATCGTTGTGGACGCGTGGTCTGGTCGAGCGGCGCGACGGGGGTATCAGGGACAGGTTGCGGAACAGACTGTCCGGTACCGTCCTGGGGCCTTCGATCGCATCCGCTCCGTTCCCCTTGAAGTGTTTTCTGCTTGCCTCTGCCTTTGAGCGAGAGCGGACCCGGGAGGAAGGGGTCGATCAGGATACGGCAGGAATGGGTCGTGAACAAGGCCGTCGGAAACCGGGAGGTAATCGCGGTGGCGATGAGGAGGAGTCGCGCCCGAAGAAGAGGCGCGCTCTTGGCGGTAGCAGCCGCGGCAGCGACGATTTTAGCAGTGGCGGCTCCGGCGACGCAGCTTCTCTCGAACATGGACCCGCGGTGAGCGTAGAAGAGGCTTTCTTGGCGGGGCTTCGACACGATGGCAGCGCTCTCGTGGTCCAGTGCGCCGTTGCTGCATTGCCGATGATGTCGCTCTGTAGCACCAACGGTGAGTGTTGCAGCAACAGCAGTAGTGGCGGGATAACCGAGCACGTCGAAGTATGCGACTGGCGGACGCGTTGGCTCCCGGCGCTGATGTCACTTTCCGAAGAACACGGCGGGTCGGAGGTGGTCCGATTGGAGCTCGCCGCGGCCTTGCTTCGCCTAGGATCGTCACTCGACAGCGCGAGAAGCGCCACCACCGCCACCACCGCCACCGACAACGACCGTATCGCCATGTCAGAACAACAACGATTGAGGCATCCAGAGCCAACGGAGTCTGACGGCAAGGGTGAAGTACCACAGGAAGCAGGGCCGAACACCTTCACGGACTTGCTTCCCTTGTGGCCGAAACTGCTCAAGGATAAGTCGGCCGCGGTGCGGGGAGCGGCCGCTCGTGCCGCCTTTGCGGCGGCCGCCGCGGCACCGCTGTCGCGACTTAAATCGGCCGGCGCTGAGGGCTCGCTCGTCCTCCGCCTCCTCACCGAGATGCTGGCTTGCGGAGACCCTGAAGTTGCCTGGGTCGTGGCCGGCAGTGCGGGGCAGTTCGTGGCCAATGAAGGGAAGATTTTGCGCGCAATGTATGGCAGCGGCGGGGGCGGGGAGGAGGATGACGAAGACGAGGAAGAAGACGAGGACACCTTGGGTCCGGAGGAGGAGGAAGAACAAGAGGGGCACTTCAGGGAGGTGGTGCTTTCGAAGTTCATCAAGACGGTCGGCAAGATGTTGCAGGAGCACGGAGACAGGCTCCGGCATGGCCGCTGGCAGTCGCTGCACGATTTCACCGCGCTTTTAAGGGCATTGGGGTGGGTATACCTAGAACTTTAATCGTTTTTTTTTTTTGCTTTGCGGCGCTCGGTAGCGTCATGTGTTCATGTCTCGCGGTAGGTAGTGCGACCATCGTGTTTGTGCCCCCGGGCACGTGGGCGTGACACTTTGAGAAAATCTTCGCGTTGCATGACGACCAGCGGATGTGCTCTCCACGACTTCACGCCACTTCTTCCCGCGCCCGTCCTGGCAAAAGCTACGGTACTGCACAAGCTAGTTACTTACACCCTGATTTGGGGAGCTGTTCATCACTTACTCCGCCTCAACAGAAACACGCTGACGCTGCTTGTGCACATACACCACTTGGTGGGATTCGTCGAACACGCGTGCACTTCTGCAACCATATGTCGTACCCCACGAGCAGTGTTGCCCTCCTCCGTGGTGCGTATAGTGCACCTTGCGTGCCTCTCTGTGTCTCCGCGACCCGTGATATTCCGTTAGCGGCAGCATCCGTTGAAGTGCGAGGCACGTCACTGCCCTCGTCTTCACAACAAAAGTAAGCCCCGGGGCAGGTATATATTCGGAACGTGCGACATTTAAACCGTCCCCCCCCCCTTCCTTCGTGCGCTTTTCTCCCCGCATCTGTCTCGCAACTAATCCGAAAACGCGCAAGGTCAATCGGGTGCGAAAGTGACCCCACGGACGAACTTGGCCGCAGCGTCTACTTGTGGACGTTGATCCGACTCGTCGACGTATGGGTTGAGGAGGGGAACGAATGCGGTTCGGCAGCCCACGAGCAGATAGTGCGCGTGTGCAATCGCGGCAGGGTTCCCCTGCCGCAGCTTCTGAAGTTGCCCCCTACTTCCACCTCGACGCCCGGGATAGCGGGTCGGTGGGTGGGAGCGGGTGCGGGAACGTTAGTTCCGTTGAAGGCGGCAGCTGGGGCAGGGCGTGAGTTAGACAGCGGGAGCGTGCTGGCGCCTTTGATGGAGAAGCTCATGGAAACAGGCCACTTAGAAGAGTTTGTCGAGCAGGTGATGCTGTGATGCCGTTTGTGGTGCCAGGAGGGGTAGTAGCTCAGGACGCGTCCTTGTTGTGAAGACAGTCCCTGTGACTCGTGGCAGAGCAGGCTCTCCGAAACAGGAACAGATTCTTCCCATGCCGCGACAAACTTTGCGTTATTATGCCTCCCTGGTTTTGCAAGCACCCGCCGATTTTATTCTGTGCTGCAGTACGTCCCGAGCCAAGTTTATCTGTGCTTCTCTCTTGCATGATACATACATATATAAGACTCTTTCGTTCGATCGAAGTGTCACACCACGCTTGCAAAGCTGAGTTCCGAGGACATGCTCGATCTCACGCCTGGCGTTTTCTACTTTTCTCTATACATATTCATATACATGTCTTTCTACTTTTACTATTAATAGGGAGGCGAGGGTCTATGTCATACTACTATTGCCATACATGAGATCGGGTACATCTCTCCTATCGAGTACACCCCCCCCCCCCCCCCCTCGCAATAACTGCCTGGTCGGTGCAAACCCGACATGCTCCGTCCCGGCATTGTAGGGATGCGAGGGTCTATGGTCATACGACTACGGCCATGCTTGAGATCGAGTACATCTCGCCTATCGAGTACACCCCCCCCCCCCCCCCCGTTTATCGAGTGCACCCCTCCCCCCCCCCCCCCCCGTTTTACTCGTGGAAAACTCTTCCAGGCGTTAAAGATCCGCAACCTTCGCGCCTTCCTGGAAGGAAGCGTCGCCCACGTGCTGCCGGTCTTCGTGGCCGGGAGTAAGGCAGTTGCCGTGGAGCAACTCGCCGCACTTTGTGACCATTTTGAGGTATGATATAGGTCCCGGCCGGTTTCACATTCTGTATCCGGGAAGGGGGATCGTGGTAATGGGTGGGTCAACGATTGGGCCGACGTGGGGTAGAAGCATCGTTTCTCTCGCTTGCGCCCCGTGTACTTCTTACACAGGAGGCCGGGACGCCCCCCCCCCCCCCCCCCGCTCTTTGCACGGTGTGGGCGTCAAACAAAAACCAAATCCTTGCGGAGACGTTGAGCGATGTAGCAAACGCCACAAGGTGTCGACAACCTCTCTGTTCGGTACGCCCAATTGTGTGCTACAGTGTTCAATGTCTCCTCAAGAATTGTTTTACGCCCGCTTTGTGCAAGGGGGGGGCATCCCGTCCCGGCCACACCTGTGTAGGAACTGAGACGACAAAATCCTCCGGTTCTCTCTCGGCGCTAGTTCCAAAGTGCTCGGCTAAGTCCAGGTCTAAATGCAGCCCGCTTATCATGACACGGTGAGCAAAAAGACAGGGTGTGTCCCATGGCCCACAAGATGCACATCAGAAATATCGCGAGCAGTCTTAGGAAGGGGTGAGCTCGACATAGCTCTGCCGCTGTATTACCTTTCACTCCGAACGCCAAAAAATGTACCTGGTATCGAATGCAGCATACTTGCCCGTATGTACGGCCACTAATAATGTACTTTGGTTTCGTGCGGTGCTCTTTTTGCCCCTGTTCCCAGCCCCCGGTCTTTACGTTTACACCCTCCCCCTGCTTTTTCCTCCGGCCGTTTTCCAGGTGGGCGACGCGCGCGGAGCGGACCCTCCCCAACGCCTGCTGAACCGACATCTACCGCACGTGCTAACCGACGTGTTGATGAGAGGCCGGTCAGCGTGGACCGACGAAAGGTCCAGTCCGGGGCTTCAGTTCCTGCTGAAGTGAGGGAATGCTACTGTTTGTTTTTTAAAAACGCTGCTGCGCGTGTCTAGGTTAAGCCTTTCAGTGCCGCACTGTACAAAAACCTTTACGAAGTACGGTTCACTCTAATTCCAAGTGTTTCTCGTCCTCACAACGGGAGTGTGGTGCTGAACGGGTTATGACCCTTGTGGGGCAAGCAAGGGTTCGATGGCTGGACCGGTGCTGCACAGATCCTGTACAGTACCTCAGGGCAGTAGGTTACGAAGCATCCGTCACACGCGAAGAAAGCTTGAGCTGCTGAGGTAGGGTAGGGGGGGCGGGGGGGCGTGTACTTATTATCGTGCATGGCCGTAGTGGTATGACCATAGAACCTCGCATCCCTACAATGCCGGGACGGAGCCTGTCGGGTTTTCATCGACCAGGCAGACATTGCTTTGCACCAAGCGCGAAGCGCCGTTAGGTGTTGGGCGAGTCGCATAAAGGGTGAGCTGCATCCCTCTAAAAACCGCGTTTGAGGCGGATTTTCTTGCATATGGATGACAGCGTCAATCAATTGATTTAATTTTCATGTGCACAGGGGTGGTGCGATCGTGTTTCAGCGCTCGTGTTTCCCTTCTAACAACGGTAACAAGGGTGCTAATGAAGCCAAACATTGTTATTTTCGGAAGGTTTCTCGACCGTATCTTTCCGAAAACACCATGGTTGTTGTTCGGTATCGATGACCTTAAAGTTCCCGTTCTGGAGGAATCGAGCTGCTGAAAAAAACGATCGCACCCACCCCTGCGCGAACTCAACGTTCTTTGTTTACGGTACTCGTAGTCTACTGACCGTTGACCACGATATCCCTTTTTTTCTTCGAGAGGGAGCTGGGGCAGGGAGGATGTCCAAACTGCAGTTGAGTGTGCATTGCGCGTAGATTGCACGACCCCGCGCAGCATGATGCCACTCGTACTTGCTGCTCGCTCACACTACAGTGGACGGTTTCACACCTCGATGATTTAGATATTTCAGGGCAGATCAGATAGATCATTTACTCCTGATCTGTATGAACTGTATGATCTAGCTGATGTTGCCGGGTGGGAGCCGTATAACTTGAATTATCGAGGAGGTGTTTCCCGTGGGTTGAATCTGTACTGTAAACAGATCTCGCACGACATCGCACAACTGCAGTTGAGGAACTAAATTATCTATCTGTAGACAGATATATCATGACATGTCCGACGTATGGACGGTTTCGGAAGGTGGTGCTTGCCGTTTCGTTCGGCGCTGTACCCGGGGTCTCACAAGGGTAAATGGCCCTGCGTGCGTCATGTTTGTAACTGTTCGTGTAACAAGTTGAAAGGGCATTGCGTGTGCCATGCCTGTAGCCTTGCAGCACGTCATGTATCAGCTCTTGTTTGTGCCATGTACAATTATGGTTTTATGGTTTGGGACAGCTTTTGGCATATTTGTGTATGGCGCTGCATGTTTCAAGCTTACTGCTCTTCTCGTGCTGTATTTACAGCTTTAGTTAAGTCATGTTGGTAGCGCTGTGCCTGTCGTGGTTTTAGCATTGCGCGTGCTCGCGGTTAAATTTCCATGTGGAACAACTGTCAGTAGCCCTGCGTATCGGTCGCGACCAGTTCGAGGTTTTGTAGCAGGGATAAGTTTGACGGCAGGGATAAGTTTGACGGTAGTCCACTCACAGCAGTAGCCCCCGGGTAGTATTAGCCTCTCGAGTTGATCGAGCAGCACGCAGTCGGACGGGGGCAAAGGCGAGGCGTCGCTTTTGTGAGCCCAACTTCATGTTATGGCTGCACCACGCCTCAACACGCCGCCCGATGTAAGCGCACCCTCTGCTTTCCTTTTGTTTTGCTTCCAATAGATGCCAAACTATCCTCGCTGTATGTTTATTGTCAGTTCTTTCCGGTGGTTACAGCGTTGCCATTTTGTTTTTGAAACTCTTGAATTATGTTTTTTGTTGGCCCTTTTATGGCGATAAAAGAAAAGGAGCGATGCGGTCCTATTATCATACTCGTAGTGTGAGCGTTCAGCGTATACACGATAGTTCATGCTTGGCGCGTGCCGTGCAAACGCCTTGCATTGGAATCCGACACTCGAAGCATTGACGATCATCAATCATCCCCTAGCCTATCACGGGGGGAGGGAATATAATTAGGACCCACGATGGACCCGAAAATCAATTATACCTGGTATATCCCTATGTTTACATACCATTTTTGGTTCTGTTCTGGTTCCTATGTTCCACCGTAAAGCAGCGCGCGTGGTCTCGTGAGGCTGACGCCGTATTCTTCCTTCTTACGATTCTTATGTGTTTTGCCCTCATCTGGAGCGTCTAAAGGGTTGCTCGAAAACCGCCTTGTAACCCCCCCCCCCCCCGCGCCGACCTCAATGGCACACCGCAGATACTTTCCGGACAGCACCCCCAAGCGACTCATCGAGGGCGTCCTCCCGCAGATACTGGAGCAGGTCTCCTGGCAACTTTGCGGCCCGAGAAGGGAAGAGGCCACGGTGGCGCTGCAAGCGGTCGCACACATTTCCTACCGCCAAGCGGTACGTAGGTGCTTGCAGTGGGCCGATCCTCCTGTGTTTAGCCCTTAATCTTTTTAGGATTGCTAGGACCGCACTCCCTTTGTGGGGGCATTTACACTTGGAATTTGAGTAAGCTTACCCCCTTTAGGGACAAATCATTCTATTTTTAAGTAGTTTGTCCTCAAAACGGGACTGCGGTACTAAAGAGGTTAAGGTACATGTACACTGTAGTACTATCAGGGTTAAGTAAGAACTTCGGTCAGCGTGTTGCGATTCTACGCTATTGTGGGGGACCATAGCTAATAGGACCTACGGTACACACAAAAACCTACATATTTCGCCATTTTTGCCAACAATATTTGGTCCTATTAACTATGGTCCCCCGTAATAGTCGACGAGGACGGAAGACAACACCGGATTATTTTCGCGACAAATGCGAAGGCGCACACCGTTTTACAACGCGCCGGGGAGGGGGGCTGAGGGGGAGGGGGGGGGAGGGGGGGGGAGAGGGGGGGAGAGGGAGTGCCTGCTATGTGACCCTGCTATGTGACCTCAGATCTAATTTACGAACGGGGCGTAGATAATAAGATGGGATGGAATGGATGAATTAATACAAAATATCCTCAAATTTGTTGCCGCCCCGGCAGATCTAGGGTTGTTGCGCCGCGCTCAGAGGCGTGGTGTGCCGCACTCTGTTGTGTCAACCAGGTAATGGTTGTGGGAGAGGAGCCCTTGGCGGGGTCGCGTCAGCTCGTGCTTTTACGCGAACGCTAGTCGTGTGTCGTTGGTTTTTTCATCCACGTGGAGTGGCCGACGGAGCAATGCGGGGATTCGGACGTAAGTCGTTCGAAGGGTGTTGTCGGGCCACAATGTAACGGGTTTGAAGTTCACTCATGCGGTACCGTCCGAAAAACAGGCTGCGGAAAAGGAAAAGGCGGACAACGACGACGATGATGAACCGGTTTCATCCCCTTCTCGGGGAGGCCGGAAGACGAAGAAGAAGGAGGGGAGGCGACGGGACCCAGCCGGCAGAGGGGTGAGTGAGCAGTGAGCAGGCTTGCGCGCTCCAGCCTGTCGCGGCGCACACACGCACTGCTGTGAATTGCGTCGCCTCATTGATGCCGATCCCGCCGTCTTCGCCGCGACAGTCTTGTTTTGCTGTTTTGTACGGTTCTACTTACACAGCAGCGCTCCCGGTTGTATTGGCAATCACCATCGCTCATAACCGGTCGCTCCGGTGGTCGTCTAGTGGCTAACCTCAAATACTACTGCACTAGCGTAGGAAGGCCGGGGTTCGAATCCCGACGGGTTCGCAAAAACCGAATGTAGTATACCACGTATGTGTGTGTTGTTTTTCTTATCGCGGAAAGCGCGAGAGCGTGAGTTAGCGAACTTCGATGAATGCCGACAAGCGGTGGGAATGCTGAACGCTCTGCACGAAGGCAAGAAACCCGTGACCACGGCTTGTTCAGAAGGCTAGAAAGTAATAGTGATGGTGATAATATGAAGATAATATTATTAATAATTATAATGCGATAAATAATGTAAAAATAGTAATAGTAATACACCAACCATAACATTAGCATTAATAATAACACTACTACGGCGGCTGTGGCCCATATCCCCCCCACTCTTGCTCTCGCCCGGTACCCCTCATGGTTATGTGGCCATCCATGACAAAACGATATGCGTACGTACGCCCGAAACACAGAGTTCTGCGGCGGCGGCACCGGCGGCGGAGGTCAGCATGGAGCGAAAGGTAGAGGCCATGGTGACGCAGCAGTTTCTGTTCCTGATGTCCAACGTGGTCTCCAAGAGGTGGAGCAGCCGCACCACCGCGGATAAAATAAGAGCCACAAAGGTGCGCCAGCACTCCGGAGCGAATCACGCTGCAGTAACATGACTATTAATAGCAACATTAGGGTCGGTCGGTGACATTAGTGCTTTGTAGCAGCCAGTCATATTTTTCAACCTTCATGCCCGTGGTTCGGCCAACAGACCCCAAGCATATACATACAACTCCTACGTCATATATACGTATTCCCCTTTTTAAGTGCCCACGTAGGATCATCGATGGTACCACCAGAAGCAAGAGGGTGATTCCGCTAGACCGTCTTCTACCATCCTGTTTCCGTCGTGTTTTTTTTCGGCAACTGTGTCGTGGGCGAACGATCGAAACGCTTCCAGTGGGTGAATTTGGGTTCACGCTCAGATTGAAGGCTGAACAACGACTTCTGCAGACCATTTAGATTTTACTACAGTGTAGGCTGAACAATGACTTCTGCAGACCACTTAGATTTGACTACGGCGTAGGCCCAGGGATAAGAAATAACCTCATTAGAAACATAAAATACTCACTTTTTGGAGGACGGATATATATGTTTGGATTAAGAAAATCGCGCTCAGCAGCAGGCGCCACTCTAAATCCTACCATGTATTGGGTACCAGGTGTACCAAGAATGGTGTCACAGTAAGGTTCTAAGCCCTGCTCACACTACATTATTACGGGGGACCATAGTTAACAGGACCAAATATTGTTAGTAAAAATTGTTAAACATATAGGTTTTTATGTATACCGTAGGTCCTGTTAACTATGGCCCCCCGTAATAGTTTGTTTCTTTTTCGCGACCCATACTGTAGTCGAGCAATACACAGTATATCGAATTGTGTACAGCATACCGATTTATGTACGGCACGAGAACTGCGGGGTTATCGACCGCCTACGTAGGGGAAGCGCGCAAGCAGTGCACGGTATCGTCCCGCTCTCACCGCGTGTCGTGCGTACCTTTTTCTACGCCCCTTTTAGTGCTGCGCTGCCGTACATTACTATTAATGTGTATTTCACTCTAGCTCTAAGTAATTTCCCCCTAATTGGCCCTTGAAACGAAAGTGCGGTCCTAAGGGGGCTAAGTTGCACTTCTGACGCATCCCCTAAGTACCCTATTGTAAGTGAGTAGCCCGAGCTGCTTCGTGCCGCAGCCGATGCCACTATCGTTGACTTCTTTTTTTTTTTCTACAGCAGTGATGATCATGATGATGATGTTTGTTTTCACAGCAGTAATACGGGGTGTGTTACTGGGGGGGGGGCATAAAAATCAGAGCCCGCGACGGGACCCAAAAAGCATGTATCCGCCCTATGTTAACATCCCACTCTTGGTTCTGATTACTGTGTTCACCCGTAAATTAGCTCATTTTCCTTGAACTGTGTACTAGTACAGCTTTTCCTTCTGAAGCCCCTAAGCCGTTAATACACCTAGCGGTGAGTGCTCTTTTGACAGCTCTACTGCTGTAACTCATACTGCCCCCCCCCCACGTAATGTCTGCCTGATTGGTGAAAACCGGACGTGCTCTGTCCCGGCGTTGTAGGCCTGCGAGAGTCTATGGTCATATATGTACGAGGACGACCATGCATGACAGGAGTACCCCTTCCCCCCCCCCCCCCCCTCCCCTTCCCCCTACACACATGCACAGGTTCTTGGCAGGCTGGTGGGTTTCCTTTCTGCGGACGAAGCTGGAGCTTTGTTCCCTAAGGTCGGTCAGATTCCCGTGGGTTGCGAACAAGTGTGCGTCCGGTACGTCCCGTGTCACGCAGTAATATATACCCTCGCATCATACCAGTTACTCGTACATGCGCACGTACGAGTGCACGTTTTTGTCTTTGAATGGCTGACTGTTGTTGAAGGGAATTCCAATTTTTGCGCGACGGCTTAGGGTACCTTCCACACATAGGTCAGATCGAGCAGATCAATAGATCATCGGACAGAACAGATAAGGTCGGGCCGATGAGATCCCTGTTTCATCGGACAGATCAGATCAGATGGGGCAGATCAGGTCCCTGCTTCACGGACATATCAGATCAGATCAGATGTGACATATCAGATCCCTGCTTCATCGGACATATCAGATCAGATCAGATCAGATCAGACCATATCAGATAAAAAACGGGCAGATCAGATCAGATGGGACATACCAGATCGCCGTTTCATCGGACAGGTCGGATCAGATGGGACAGACTAGATCCCTGTTTCGTCGGACATATCAGATCAGATGGGACAGATCAGTTTCCTCTTTCATCAGACATGTCAGATCATCGGCCAGAACAAATCAGATCGGACATGTCAGATCCCTGTTTCATCGGACATGTCAGATCTGATGGGACAGGTCAGTTCCCTGTTTCATCGGACATACCAGGTATCAGATCAGATCAGATCAGATCCCTGTCAATATCGGACACATCAGATCCCCGTTTCATCGGACAGGTCAGATCACATGCGACAGATCAGACCCTTGTTTCATCGGACATATTAGATCGGGTCAGATCAGATCAGATTCCTGTTTCATCGGACATATCAGATCATATCATATCATTTCATATCAGATCAGATACCTGTTTCATCGTACATATCAGATTAGATCAGATCGTATCAGATCAGATCAGATCGGACGGATCAGATCCTTGCACGCATCGGGCAGATCAGACCCCCCGTTTATGATTTACTGTGGATATTCGATTCGGATATATCTTCGGTTTAGACCGTCTGCACAATCATTTACTGTAGATCAAATTTTTCTGAGGTGGGATCTGTATGGCACGGCTCATGCGCAACTTGTTTGCCAGGTGGAGCTGTATGATGCAGCTCTTGCGTAAGATCCTCAAAACGAAACGTACCAGGTATAGGATAAAGATGGTTTACTTTAGATTGGTATATGTGCAACGTGTGATGTGCATTCTCCTTAAGTGTCAGCTTTTGAGGTTCCAACAGATTCAGTAAAAGCAGTACACCCCGAGAGCGCAACGAGGGGAACACACACCTCAGCTAAGCGAGATGATGGTGATGCGCGTGGTGGGGAATACATGTCGAACTTTCAGATTTATTGCCATGAAAGTTTCAGGCATGCGTACGAAGTATATAGAGGATGCAGGAACGTGGTATCTTTCGTGCGTGTGGTCGATGTGTACTCGGAGTTGGTCGCGCACTTGTCTTTTGTGAATTATCGATTGCGTGCGTTTTTTTTCGTATTTTCTCTGTCGCACAAGTTAGGGTAGTCATGTCTGTACCTGATCATTCGGGATACCATACGTGGCAACTAGGAGTAAATTTGCACGGTTTTTTCCTGTCCTCGGCCTGCACAGGTGATGGCAACCCTTCATTCCGCGCTCGCGGACCCTCACGGAACACCGGCGCAGAGGCGCGCCGCGTACCGCGTGATGATGGGGTACATCCTCGGGCTGAGCGACGCCTCCCTCGCGGAAAACCTCAGCACGATAGTGGTGAGACGGAGTTAGTTTGAGTAAGAGAGAGAGAGGAAGAGAAGAAGAAGCACTCGCCGCATAACATAAAATGGAATCAAAAACAAAACACACTCCGTACCACCATTCTAAGCATATAAAGGGGACAAAAACAAACCTCAGGTGTTACATCGTGGTGCCGTGTTTCTAACTTCGTGCGTGCAGACCTGAGATGCATGTGAAGGAACAAGACGTTGCGACTAAAATCGGTGTGTCGAGCCAAGCAGAACGGAAGACATGGAATGGAAAAGAAAACGAGATGGTATGAGGTGAATGGACTGACACGATGAATGAACACCGGGGTGCAACACTTCACGGGGCGACCGTGCGTCACGAAGATATTCCCCCCGCTACACCAGAAAGTCAATAAATTCGACGCTGTCACCCATATGCAAGAAAGTCCGCCTCACAAGCGGTTCTTAGTAGGATGCAGCTCGCCCTTCATGCGACTCGCTCAACGCCTTACGGCGCGCTTCCCGCGTGGTGCAAGCAATGCCTCCCTCGTCGGTGAAAACCAGACGTGATCCGTCTCGGCGTTGTAGGGATGCGAGGATCTATGGTCTTACGACTACGGCCATGCATGACATGAGTATGCCCCCCTCCTCCCCGCCCCCTCATGTGTCGTTGCCGAATGCGAAGTGCCACGCTGGCGATACTCCAAGCTCTCATAGGCCTTGGAGGTTTGCGTACGTGCGATGTGCGGTTTCTTTCCGCCGCGGCGTTCGAATACAAGCGCAACACGCCCACACTCTTGTTGACATCTGATGCGAGGAATTTTCTTCTGTATTTCGTCTTGCGCCGTGCTGTGATACACTACCAGGTATACCAGAAACACTTGGTACTGCTGCTGCTGCTGCTACTGCTTGGCACAAATAGTGTTGTTATGTTCACTAACTACGTGCTCCGTTGCTGCTGCTGCTTTGTGGCAAAAAAAGTTGTTTTCGTTGCTTACCTGGTACCAAACACGTACTTGCCGCTGTTGCTGTGTGGTGCAAATATAGTTACCTTTGCCTCCCAAACACGTACCTTGCTGCTGTTGCTGTGTGGCATAAAATACTTGTTGCCATGATGTGGTGCTTAATTCTTATTTGCCCCGCCTCCTCCTTCCGTCCCGTCCCCGGCCTGCCGAAACCGCCACGAAACAGGTGAACGTACTAGCGCTTATCGAAGAGGTGAGGTCGGACGATGACCGCGACGGCGCTGCCGACCCAACCAGCGGAAAGCTTGACAGCACCGCCACCAACGACGGCAACATCGCGGACACCCCCCCTCCCCGAGAAACTCGCGCCCATGGTGGGGCGACCGACGAGTCCAACTACGACAAGCTTCTCGAACGAGCCCTCGCTTACAGTCGAGCGGGGGCCGACGGCGCGGGCTCTGGGTTCTCCGTGTTGTCAGGGGTGCGGGGGGAGGGGGGAGGGGAGACGCGGGAGATTCGCGCGACGGCTGGCGCGCTGGTTAGGCGCCTCGTCGTGGAGAAGCAGGAGTGCCTGAGGACGCGGTTCCACAAGATTCCGTTCATGCCGCAGGCAAGAAGAAAAAGTAACAGCGTACTTGTTCCTACTCGTTGTTTAGTATCTTGGCAGCAATGCCCCGCTGGAAAGAGGGGCAGCCGATTAATTGTAATGTGCGAATAGTCTCGTTTGGAAGGGCGGGAAAACGGGCTCTTTGGCCGCGGTTTTACCAGCTACGTACAAGGATAGCATTGTAATTTATTTGGTTAGGTGTGTTTTTTTAGAGGGTACGGTTGCTATCTTGGTCGTGCTTATCGCAGGGCTATCGTAGGCTTGCACAGCCTCGAGGTCTTCTGTACTTTGTTGCGTTTTTCCAGGGGCACAATCGGTTGGCCGGCTCTACACATACGGCTGGAGCTTTTAGCTTTGGTACAAACCGAAATAGATGAACGCGTTATTTAATATTTCTGCACCCTCCTTGAAACGCCGCAGTAGTTGAGGGCGGGAGCGGGGGGGAGGTTGGCGTTCGGAGCATTTTCGACAGAGTCTTCAGTTCCGGAAATATCTTAAAGAGCGTTGACTTCGCACAGGGAGGGGTTCGATCCGTTCTTCAGCACTCGATTTTTTCCAGAACGGGAAGGCTAAGGTCGCCTATACCGAACAACCTTAATGAGGGTGTTTTTGGAAATATTTGGCCGAAATCCTTCCGAAAATATATTACGGGGGACCATAGTTAATAGGACCTATGGTACACATAAAAACCTATATATTTAACCATTTTTACTAACAATATTTGGTCCTATTAACTATGGTCCCCCGTAATAGTGTTCGGCTTCAGCAGTCTTACCGTCGTTGAGAGCAAACGCCTGCTGAGGAACGATCGAAACAAACCCCTGTACGAAGTCAACGCTCTTTACGGCACTTCTTTACGAAGGCAGCGATGTGGAAATACAGCGGTATCTGGTACACCCTATTTGTGCGTGGGCAGCGACTCATCGTGCAATCACATTGTACTGGCGAGTTCGTTTGCCGGCGCAGGACTTTCGAGCTATAGCTAAACATCGGATTGCTCCGAGCGATCGAGGCAGAGGTAGCCGTTATTGGACCATTTCCCGTTACACCCGAGAGTGAAAAATATTTGCTGAGTTGTCCCCTGTCCTGTGCGGCATTGGTTGGTCATTCCAGAAACGGCCTGTCGTGGACACCAACTTGTCTACGACAGTTAGTTCCGCTGTACATGCACAGTTCCTGGTACGAGTCCGTCAGGTTACTCCCACTCTCGTGCCTTCCATATGTCGCATACGTGTTGACATGGAGGCTAAGTTCGCTATGAAATTGTAGGCATCGATAGCGTCGACACAGGACACTCACATGAGTTCATGTGGAAGTGAGAGGTGATCTTGACCCTTTTAGTAGCGCAGTACCGTTTTGGAGACAAACTACTTAGAATTTGAGCGGTTTGTCCCCAAAACGGGACTGCAGTCCTAAAAGGGTTACAAGCTATTTTGGCTCATTCGTCAGAAGATAAAGAATGAAAATCACAATAGTTTCGACGGAATACCCGGGGGGAGGGGGGGGGAGATGACATACCTATAGGCAAGAAACAGTACTCGCTGCTGTGGCCAAGGGAGTACCGGGCGTCGCGATACGTGTGCGTGCATTCACGCACGTCTCTCAAGGTGGGATGAGTATCTAGACTATACACCCGGTACGTATTTCACGCGGTGCGCAGTGTTGAGCAGCACATATCGAAGAGCGAATCCTCAGGTGTTGTGGTTACTCCCCTGTTCCCCTGTGCCGTTGTGTGTCGAAACCCCGAAACATTGCCCAGATACCCGATCTGCCAGCGCTGGCAGAGGTTAGCGATGTCCTCTCTGCAGAGCTAGGGTACCAGTCTCTCGGAAAACAGCTGGACAGGCTTGCACCTTTACTGAAGGACGAGAGCACGGAGGTATGTAGGCGTTTTTTCTTGTGGGCGGGGTGTCTGGGCCGCGAACCTGTCTCGTATCGATGGATTCCAAGGGAGGTCGATGAAAACTGGTACGTACGTCGCGTGTTGTTTTTTATAAGGATGGATGTGTCTATGTAACGCTTCAGGCGAAAATTTTGATCGATTAAGTAGGCCGCGAGTCGGTAGACCTACCAATGAAGAGCCGAACGAGTTGATCGATCTCTTGATGTGTCACTGTGAGCCAAGCAGCAACACCGGCAGGAAACGATGGTGTGCAAGCACCGCAATCAAATGCGCAACAGCAAAAACACCAACAGCTCGTGTGATCGAGATGGAAAAAAACGTACTCTGTACACCAACCCAAGCACACGGAACCACGAGCCAACAACGAATCACCACACCTACAACCAACCAGAGCAACATTACCAACCGATCAGCTATTACGGGGGACCATAGTTAACAGGACCAGATATTGTTAGTAAAAATGGTTGAATATATAGGTGATTATGTATACCATAGGTCCTATTAACTATGGTCCCCCGTAATAGTTCCTCGTCCGCTTGTTGCACAAACCATACAAAAAAAAAAACGACGAATAGGTGAGACGAGCGGCGCTGAAGCATCTGGCTCTCGTGCTGAGGAAGGACAAGCAGCGTCTCGCTGAACTGGTGCTGGAGGGAAGTGAGGTGGATCCCGTTGTGTCGAAGCTCCTGGCGGGCCTGCTAGAGCTGTCCAGAGGCAAGCACAGAGACGTACGGTATAAAACGCGATATAACACACGCCCTGGGTTGAATGAATTTTAGAGCCGACTTTCTCCAGAGCGAGGGGACGGGGGGGGGAGGGAGGGGCACACACACACAGCGAGAATGCTGGCTCTGGAAATATCTCCTCCAGAACTTTGTATATTAGACTCATCGCTCGTTGCTAGGAGAAAACGAGCGTGGGAATTTGTCGGAGGGGGTGTGTTATATCGTCTCCCGGTGTGATACGCTAGACGCATTAACCCTGTTAGGACTGCAGTCCCGTTTGAAGAGAAACTACCTACAACTTGAGTGGTTTGCCCCCAAAGCGGAACTGCAGTCCTATAAGGGTTATTCAGCTGATGACCGGCTCTGAAAAAGGCAGCCCTCAATTTTTGCGCGCCTGGTATTGCACGCTGCTAGACATTCTGAGCATGGGATGCCTGTTTATACAATCGAAGAATATCAGCCTGCGATAAGCCCCCAAGGTGTGTACTACCCAGAGCGCGGACAACTCATAATATGGAACATCAAAGGTCATCCAACAATAGCTGCAACGAACGAAGGTCATAGGTTTCAGTGCCATGGAGGCGGCGGCGGCGGTGTCACCTTCCACGGTTTTCTATGTGGAAGTGGCCTCGGCAGGCAGTGGTGGGGCAGGGTCGCCCCCACCACCCGGCGTCGAGGCCTTGGAAGCGGAGGGTTTGTCAAAGAGGTGGCGTGTGTGCTTGCTTTAGCGCAAATAGGGTGGTGATGACAATGACAACGTGCTCTCTCGAGGTGGGTGGCATGAGCGCTTCGAGTGAGCGAGCGAGCGCAATGCGCAGTGCTTTGATATTTTGTTTACATGCGAGAGTTTGCGGTGTTTCACGTACGAGCACGTTCTACTGTAGCAGTATGCCGGTGCATATTTGACCATGAGTACATGTTTTAGAAAGGTTAAAAATATAAAAGTTGGGTATAAATATACAACTATGTAACCATATGCCTGAGTACATACATTTGATGGGCTTCCTCCCGTTTCCTACTTTTTTGTTCGGCCTCTCATCTCGTGAACTCGTCCAAGCGAACCTCTCCCCCCTTTTACGCCCCCATCCCCGTTTTTTTTTGTCTTCGCTTGTCAAACTCGAACCGATTCGTGTTGCGGCACGCAGACAGCGACGCGCGCATACGCGACCTCTGCGGAATATGCCTGGGGGAGGTTGGAGCGATCGACCCCGCTCGGGTGGGACTCCGGCTCCGAGACAGCGGAGCGGCAGAAGGAGGGATGTCGGGCGGCGGCGACGGCGGCGGCGGCGGCAGCGGACAGGTCATAACCCGTTTACTGCTGCAAACAGTATTTTGTACGAATTCCAACCACGCTGTCCCCGAAGACTTGGGTGCAGTTTGCAAAGGGGGCAACGAGAGCGAGACATACCGCTGAGAGTTTTTTTTTCTATCACTCTTGACCGGAAATATGTACACTCGATTAATATCCACGTTAGGGTCCAAGCGCCAAACGGAGGTTATAGCTGCAGCCAGGGTGGTATGTGGAGGTGTGGTGGTGAGCTGCTTGAGCCTTTTAGGACCCAAGTCTCGTTTGGGGGAAAAACTACTTAGAATTTGAGGGCTTTGTCTCCGAAACAGGACAGCAGTTCTCAAAAGGTTGAGTTTCATTTTTACCCATCCGCAAGAGGGTTTAAAAAAGCACCCAGACAAACCGAGAGACCCGACAAACAGGGAGACAGATAGCGGCAGACAGAGAGAGAGCGGTAGAGGCGGACAGAAGATATATAGACCGGGAGATAAAAGAGATGCAACCTATGGTGTATAAACATGATGACCTTCAGTTGGCGGAGTTTGTTTTTTGGGGGGGGGGAAGGGGTTGTCTCCCCGCCCCCCTTTTTTTAACCAATGCACGTATTTTTTATGTCTCGGAATCTCAAGATAACACGATAATGCTCGTGTCATTACCATTTTTTGTTAATGCCACAAAATAGGATATCGTCGTGAACGAGGGGGGAAAGGGGAAAGAGAAGAGGTTATGTTGTGCTCGTGTTTTGTTAAGGAAGCGTGCCTTGTGCTGAGACTGTGTGGGGGGGGGGGGTACGTGTATGAAATGGCTATTCGCTCCGCGGTCTGCTGTGGTAGATGCAGTTGTGCAGCCCAAAAGACGGTTTGACGCGGGTGACTCGTTCGTGTGTCGAAACGCCTCCAGCGGGCACTCCGGGGCAGATTTTTCCCGCTTCGCTCACCTGTCTTTAGTCGTCAAGTCGTGGACTTGGCGGCTAAAAGTCAGCCAGTCGGCTTGGCCGCCTAGCGATTCGTTGTGAGTCGTGAAATGTTGCCGACTCGCAGGCCTATAAACGATTTTCCTCTCTCGCTGATTGGCCGGGGCAGGCGCTGTTCGAGGCGGCTCCGTGGGAGATAAGCTTGCAGGAGATGTCTCTCCTCCTGATCAAGGATTTACTGGTGAGTTTGTCTCGTGGTCCTCGGTGGACCTTCACGGACGAGCTGTGTTGCTGGTGGCTGAGGGGTGGAGGTTCGGGCAGTTGCAGTTGGGAATTTGTCGCTGCAGTTATAGTGATACCCTCGAAGTGTGTTTTGGTGTTCTAGGAGGCTCGCATTACTGCCGTACGATTCGATATCTCGCTGTGTTTCTTGCTGCTTCGATTGTGTATGCCCCTTTTCTTCTATTCGCAGTTTGGGCACAATAACGAAGAGAATGAACCTGCAGGAGGGATAAGAGCCCAACGAGCGGCGACCTTGAGATAGGAAAAGGGTCAACAAGTATGGGTGTCATCTTCTCATGCCGAAGCAGAGAGGCCTCGTTGATCCCAAACTATGGCACGACTTAACCCTAGACGCAATGCTACAACAGTAATCTGTAACCAGAAAAGAGGGGACACTACCATGGTGGGCCTTTTTGAGGGAAAACCTCATTGTTGTACTCGGAGAGAGTGATTGAGTCTCACTCCGTGAGCGATATCGCAGCTCTACAACGGCCCGGCAAAGCAGAAAGAGGCCAGGAGAAACAGACCTTCCCGCCCGCCCATCGTTGGTCCACCGGGGTACCTAATCTCTGCGACGAGGTGCCGCGATGATTACCAGAGAATTCACGCGTGAGTAGTGACCCTCGGTGAGAATCCCCGGCAGGTCGCAGCAGGAGGCCTCATCGATCCCAACGTATGTACGAGCTGCGACGCAATGTGAACAACAGTAAATATTTCGTGATCGTCCCTGCCTCGTTTTTTCTTCGATAGATTTTTTGATGCGCATCCCTCCTACGTGTGTTTTCTCAGCCAAGTTTGCATGCGCATCCCTGCGGGTCCCTGATTGTGTTTTTTAAGTAATAGTTTTATGCGTACACCTGCCTGTGCTGTTTCGGTGAACCTTTCGTTCGTATCCCTTACCTTAGTTCGATTGTTGACTGTTGCATGTATGAGCTCTCTCTTTGTGCTGATTGGTCGGCGCAGGTGCCAGCTTTCCGGGCATCGACAACGTCCATGGAGCAAGACCGAGTGGCCTTCGGCATACAGGTGGCGTGTCTGAGAATGGGGGAGCGGGGGCGCGCGCGGGAGGGGGGGGGTTGTCTTTAGAACGTACCAGGTATCAGCTATCTGGAAACGATCAATTGTTTTTACAGTTTCCGCAGAACTGCCGAGCATGCCGCGTAAACGCTACCGTCTACCACCCTGTCCGAAAATTTGAGTAACATTTGGGCGTGCACATGGGGACCCAAACGGTCCTTACATTTCCGGACAGAGTGTTGTGCTGGAGGGGTATGTAGGGGATTAGGGGTTTCATGGGTCAGAAATGGACCCTCTGGTAGTTCTTCTTGTGTCGGAGTGCACTACAGTAATCGCCGGCACTGCGGGGTAACCTTACACTGGTATACCGCTCTGTCCCCAAGTAGAGAACCGTATGGATTTTGCTATTTTATGTACAAGTGCTCCTTATTTTTGTGGGACTGGTTAGAGGTATACCTGTGACAAGGCGAAGTGCCTCGGTGCGTTTTCGCCCCGCGAGCTGTACCAATCCGGGGAGGCGTAGTAGTCAGAACCCCACGATGGACCAAAAAAACATGTATCCCCTCCAGGTTTACACACCAGGTTTGGTTCCTGATTACTACATATGCCCACCCGTAACAGTAGCGTTTCCGCCGGTTGCTGCTCTCATGCTTTCGTTACATGCCATGAGGACGAGTTATCGTAACGAATTTTGACCACGGGTCCTCCCAGGATGTTGGAAATATTGTCAGATTGTTCAAGACAGCCACCTGGTACGTTTTAAGCTGTAGGCAAAGGTCGGACGGAATGAAACGCCGCGAAGTATGTTGATAGTTGTTCGCGGCCGGTCGCAGCGCGCGCTGTGTGGATTCGATTGATAGCTACCCTGTTTCCGCTCTTGTTGAGCTAAGTTTGATCGGTTTGTGCCTTTTTTTGGCGCAGGCCCTTTTTTTGGCGCAGGCGTGCTCATCAGCGAAAACCCCAAGTCTTGACCGCGACAGAACGATCGATTGGTCCATTGCTTCCCTTCTCCAATCTGCTACCGCCGCCGCCGCCGCTACCGGGTTAACGTTCAGTTGCGTGGAGAGAAGAGGCTCTCGCTTGTCTACTGGGTCCTTCCGCGCTCGACTATTTGCGCTTGGCGTTTTTTCATGTTTTAGAGGTGCCGTCGGTTCGAAGCTTTTTACGACGCTTTTGGACAAGTGGTTGACGCGGTGAATATTCTGGCGATTCCTGTCTATATTGGGTTGACACCCACGGTATTCGTCAGCGTCCGTCCAAAACGAGCGTCGCCGTCAACCACTTCGGCGCCCTCCCAAGTTCTGGTTGTCTCTGTTCCTTGTCGATCCCATAAATAACTACCACCTAGCGATCACGCCCGCCTTTCCCCGCCCTCCGCCCTCCGCCCCCCCCGCCCCCTCCCCTCGCGTCCCTTGCCCCCCCTGGTCTTCAGGAACTCCTACATCTCTTGAACGTCGACCCAAACAACACCGATGGCGGTGTCTACGGCCTGACTCCAACCGGCGAATACTCTCCCAGAGGCGGAGGGAACAGCGGCGGTGGTGACTCTAGCGCCGGTGTGGCGGTGGGCCCCATGCCTGAACGCCTGGCTCGGCGCTTACGGGAGGCCCAGGTAGACGTCGGTTTACCACACCGGCGAGGCCCGTTGCCGCTCGTCGTGCGCGGTCTTGGTGACGCTGTATGAGTGTTGTAGTGTATCAGAAGGGGAGGGGAAAGCGGAGGAAACGAAGGTCCTGATGCGCGCTTGAAATTGATCATCTTTGATCCATCCTGATTGCAGTAGTGCTTCGGTAGTGGGAAGCCGTTGCTTCTGTTTTGTGCGCATCGCTTGCCGAGTGAGAGGCGAAAAATGTAAGCGCTCCTGGGGATGCTTTTTTTTCGATCACGGCGTTATCTGCCGATCCTGTCGCAGGAAATGGCTCGTCTCAGCCAGAACGGTCAAGTCCTGTTTACTTTGAAAACCTGACTGCATTACGTTCGCTCGAAGTAAACTACTCTCGATGACGCACGATCACTCAATTCGTGCACCATGCTGGACCAGAGCAGGTTTGGTAATGTGCGCTTGATCCGCCGAGCGCCCCTACTTTTTTTATCCGTCCGGCACTGCAAATGCAGATGTTATACGTGCACAGCGAGCGCTATTTGGCGGTCTCGCGTGGTCTTGTGCATATGCCTTGAAAAAGGCGCCCACTTGTGGCGTGTAGTACCTTCTTCACTAAGCTCGCCATTTTTATCGATCGACCACCTTTCGATTGGATGTGGTGTGAAACCGGTAAAGATGGTTGGAAACACAAAGGTTGGGGCGTTTTCTTCGCCCTTGGTTGGGCCTCACTTTCCACCGTTTTAACGGCCGACAACGCAAGTGGCAGGGGCTCCCTTTGTGTTGTACTTGGTATGAGACCGTTGAAAATGGGTGACAGCACAGCGTGGCGCACGAGTTTTGTTTTCGGCCAAAAATTGGTCGGACTTCGTGTGTACCATCCGCTAACGAAAGCGAGCAGCGCGATTAGTCCCCGCCCTAACGACAGCCCCTATGTTCTTCATTCCAGGTCCTCTCGGTTGTAGAGCCTTTTTGGACAAGCACGTACAAGTTGTCGGACCGGGCGCCGTCGTCCAGCGAGCCCTTCTTTTGCGATCGCGCCATGACCGTCAGCCTCGAAAGATGGCTCAGCTCTTGGTGAGGACTAGACTCCTACTTATAGTTTCAGTTGTATGTGCATTACTTTTTTGTTTTTTTCGTAACATTGTTTTCCCCAATTTTTCTCTTGTACTTTATCATGAAGTGTTCATCCTTCCACTCCAGAGTTATTGGAGCCTGTCTTGTGACCGCGGACTATTGATAGGTTGTGGTGATAAGTTATTGGGAGAACAACAGCAGCAGCAACAACAGCAAAAGCTGTAGAATACTGTGTCTGGTGAGCTCTGTGTTCGTTGGCTGATCGTTGCTTGACTCCATTCGAGGGGCGTGGGAAAACGGCCGAACTATTTTGCAACGCATAGAAAGCGGCGAGGTGGTAGCTCCCCCCCCCCCGCCATCCCCCCTCTCCCCCCCCCTCCCCCACTCCGAGTCCGCCGTCCCTTCCTACATGTGTCGATTTGCGTGCCTGTTCAAACGCCCGTGTTTTTTTCCATGCATACATACTCAAGAGCTTTTCACCTGTTTGTCTTCCGCCGTCGCTGACGTGGTCACCCCACCTCGCCAACCAATCCTATCCGTTTCCTCTTCTTTTCTACACTTTTTTTTCGCCCCAAGGTGTCGGTATCTCATCTCCCGCGCGCGAGGCCCACTAAGACCGGCGTTCGAGGCTTGCCGAGGCGCGGTGCGCGCGCACGCGCCCATGGCTCAGTTCCTCCTGAACCACCTCGTGGCAGACGTGCTGGCGTTCGGCAACAAAGAGGCCGGAGACCAGGTACGCCACGGGACGAAAAAAATGAATAGTATTAATACCAGGGCTGTTCATGGGTCATGACCCGACCCGCGGGCCGGGTGCCGGGTCAAGAGGTCTTTAACAACTCACGGGTCGGGTCGGTTCAAGAGGTCTTCAACATCTAACGCGTCGGGTCGGCGTCGGGTTAAGTGAGACGACCCGTCCCGACCCGACCCGACCCGATCCGCGAGGTTTGACCTGATCCGTGAACAGCCATGAGTATCTCGCGACATCACGTAATAAACGCGGCAGCACTTGCCACTCTGACCGGTAATAGATTCAGGGGGTGTATGTGTAAACCGCCACTAACGGAAGCGTAGAGGACGTACCGGTATTTACCGCAACTTGGTCAAGTGTGGGAAACCGCTCGCAAGAACCGCATCCCGAAAAGTACGGCATTGCTCTAAAGTTCCATAAAGGTATAGGGGTTCCCATTATATACGGAGACGTTTTCGACTAGGGGCCAGCACAAACATCCTGAGACGCACAATTTTTCTGCGAACCGCATGTGATTGTTGAAACCGCTGAGAGAACCGGGTACCGGTAATACGCACCCCTGAAATAGTCCCCAGTTGGCTCTGCTGTTAAACCTAACCGGAAATTACATTCCCGGGCACGAGTGGAATTAATTTGGGAGATTCTGAGTTGAAAAAAAATGGCTGGCCTTTTGCACGAAGCAGTAAATAAGCAATTGTTAAATACTAGAATCAGCGTGGGGTACACCCTGTCTTACGTAGGCATGAAATTAATCAAGACTTCCCCAAAAATTGAGCATCTTAACGATCTGAACAGTACACAGATTCAACCCAGGAAATATGTGCTAGATCACGCAGAATTTACTTTTTTCACCCGGCAACATGAGCTAGATAATACAGACCCTACAGATCAGGAATAGATCATCTATATGCCCTGAAATATCTAGCTTATTTATCAGGCGTCGGTGATCTTTCTGTCCCCATGTGTGCAGGTTTTCGCCGAGGTGATGGCGGTGATGTGTGGGGCTTCCACCATGGCCGCCACGGGCAGTGGCGGCACCTCTTCGTCAACCGGTACCTTGCCTGCCTCTGCCGCTGCCGCCGCCTCCGCCGCCGCCACTGCTGCTGCTAGGACAGCGGGGTCGCATGACGCCGGCAGCCGGGGAGGAGGAGGAGGATCTTCGACTGCGCTTGCTTCCCCCCCTCCGTCTTCTGCTTCTTCTTTCCGAGGGATGCAGCGAAGAGGAAGCACCGGGAGCGGTGGCGCCCAGCGCTTCGGGGGATCAAGTGGTGGCGGTGGCGGCGGCGGCGGCGGCGGCGCGCCGGGGGGCGGAGGTATCGAGCACATTGCCACGCAGGCCACCTTCCGCCTGCTCGATCGCCTCGGACACTGGGCGGCCGGCCGGAAGCGACGGTATGGTGGCGCCGGCGCTGCGGGGAACGTGGGTTGGCCCGACGATTCCGTTCGCAAAGCGTGAGTGCACTCCGTATGTATTGTATGTATGTACGTGGCGGCGTTTAGTTGTCAATGGAGAGAGGGGGGAACGGGGGGCAGGGGGGTCGGTCTTCTTGTTTTTTGTACGCATGAGAGAGCAGTAATAATAGCTGTCGTCTTAGACCTTACGCGTTTTTTCGCATGTGAGTTTGGACCATTTTTTTTTGTTTTCTTCGTGGATTGGGTCGGTTCGTGTGTTATCCCGCAAGGAACACGGCCTTGGTTTGTTGAGCGCTGTTTTTCTGTGGTTGTCATCACCACCGGGCGCGCCATGAGTGCATTTGCTATAAGGTTATTTGCCCCGCCACACAAAAGCGACACCCGCAAAACACACGTAAACGCGAATACGCTCGTGGCGCAAGTACATACAAAACGCACAAGCGAACACCCAAACAATATGCTCCCGTGATGGGCGGTGTTTTTATTAGGAGTACGTAGGAACGGTGCTCCGTCTCGAAAGGGATGCGTAGTCAATGGTCATGCGACTAAGGCAAGCAACTCATGAGTACGCCCCCCCCCCTACACATTTTATAAGGTTGGGTTGGCGTCGGTTGGCAACGACACTGCGAAACATGCCGCTCACTACGTGAGCTAGACAACCAGGGTACCGTTTTTTTGGGGGGGGTTGGCGGTCGGTCGCAGTTGGCGATCGAGTTATAGATCATTTGTGCGGGGTGGAGAACATTTACTCCGCACAAGGGGAATTATTGTATCACGTAATGTTCAAGGGAAGGCATCCAAGAAGCAGTTACATAATACCCCCATTTCTGTCGCTGGAAGTGGTCGCACCGGAAAATAATTTAACTCATTGGAGCTGTCATCCATACGCAAGTCCGCCTCACAAGCGTTTCTTAGTAGGATGCAGCTCACCCTTCATGCGACTCGTCAGACACCTGACGGCGCTTCGCGCTTGGTGCAGAGCAACGTCTGCCTGATCGGTTAAAACCCGACGTGCCCCCTCTCGGCGTTGTAGGGATGCAAGGGTCTATGATCATACGACTACGACCATGCATGATATCAATTACCCCCCCCCCCCTCCATGATATCGAATACGAGTACCCCCCTACACACACCCCGCTCGCCTTTCTACGCTTCCGAACCCCACGTCCGGCGTCAAAAAGGGCCCTGCTGAGGTTCGTTCACCGGGTGCCTAGGGGTATCCTTGTCAAGGCTTCCACGCGGGTGAGGGCGTACACGAGAGCGCTGCGCTACTTAGAGGAACAGATCCGCGCCGAGCACGCGGCGAGGCGGAAGGCGTCCGGACGGCCGGTGAGGATTCGGCTTTTTTTTTTCCCGCGTCCGGTTCATACCGCGGGCATGGCAGAAGTATTACCACTGCTGCTGCTTCTGTCTGCTTCTCAACCCTTTTAATGCTGCACTGTACAGAAATATTCCAAGACAGCAATGGCCCCTCTATAGTGTCGGTTGAGTTCTGCCGGCTGCCCGCTGTAGTGCCTGTGAAATCGCTGGTCACAGATGGGATTAAACAGTGTGGCGGTGTGCGGGGCAATTAGTGCCGGTTGACGCTACATATAGTGCCGGTATTGTTGGCTGGCGCATATGATACCGGCACTATAGAGGGACCACTACTGTATATCTGCCTCTGTTACGGGGGACCATAGTTAATAGGACCTATGGTACGCATAAAAACCTATACATTTAAACTATTTTTACTAACAATATTTGATCCTATTAACTATGGTCCCCCGTAATAGTTCACAAAACGGGAGGGCAGTTCTACAGGGGTTAACTGGTACCCCGGTACACGGTTTTGTCTCTGAGGAGGTACATATTAGTGCGAATTTTTACTTTCACGTCGCCTCCACAAAGAAATGAAGACCCCTTTCGAGCTGCCTGGAGCATCAGGGCGGGGGCACGGGTGCACGGGTTTACCGCACGATAGCATACTAGAAAGACGAACCAGGTACTAATGTAGAGCAACCCACAGCAACACAACGAGCCCGTTGTTGCTTGTACGTAGCCATCAAGTCTCGAGGTTATTGCTCGCGCTCGGCTTCGCTTTCCATAAAGAAACCCTTGTATGTTTCTCTCTACGATTATGCAGCAGTACAAGTAGCGCCCCCGCCGTAACGCTCCCACTAACGCACACGAGTTGGCGGCAGTTGTATATATTCTACTACGCGAGTTCCTATTAATAGTGGCAGCTATATTGTAGTTTGCCGTTGTTGGATGTATGGAGGCGTGTGTACCCCCGACCTCCCCCCTCCTCGTCGTCGTCCTCGCTTGCCGTCGCAACTATATCCTCGTCCCAACCCCCGCCTGCCCCTGTGACCCTGTGTATCGTGGGGGCTCGCTCCACCACGTTCTATTACGGGGGACCATAGTTAATAGGATCTATGGAATACATAAAAACCTGTATATCTAACGATTTTTACTAACAATATTTGGTCCTATTAACTATGGTCCCCCGTAATAGTGCGATCGCCGTTCTTCCGTGAATTGAATCTAGACGTCGGATTTGTCTTTTGTTTCCAGGCTGAAGCTGTCTCGGCGACAGCAGGCTCTTTCCGCAACGACGGGGCTAACGGTACGCTACCGGTGCTGAACCCGGCAGAGCTTCATCAGCTGCAGGTGCGTACAGGAGGTGGTGGGAGGAGGAGGAGGGGAATGGGGGTGTACTCACGCCATGCATGACCGTAGTCGTATAACCATTCACGCTCGCATACTTATAATGCCGGGACCGAGCGCGTCGGGTTTCACCAGCCAGGCAGGCACTGCTTGCATCAAGCTTGAAGCGCCGTGAGGTGTTGGGCGAGCCGTATGAAGGGTACGCTTCGTCCTGCTAAGAACCGCTTGTGAGGCAGACTCTCTTGCTTATGGGGGAAAGCATCGAAGTAACTGAAACTGTTTTCTGGTGTGGCCAGTTCCGGAGACAGCAATGGGTGTACTATGTACTCGTAGCTGCCTCGTGGGTGCCTTACCATGTACCTGACACACACTACGGTATACAATCTTTCGCAGGGGGGGGGGGGGGGGGTCTATCGGTGTGTCGATGCGGTGGAGTGGATTACTTGTGTTGGATTGAAACGGCGGTTCGAACGGGGTACCTCATGCAAAGACGACAGCCCGAGGAAAGGATGATACCATATGGAATGCTTTAGTTGGCAGGGAGGGAGAGAGGGGGCAGGAGCTGAAAACGGGGGCAACAAGCAATATTATGCGGAAGTGAAAAGTGTTGTGTGGATTGTGCTTGCTTCTTGGCGCACGCGGGCATCTTCTCTTTTAACTAGAATTGCTGCGGAGAGCAACGCCCACAGCTGTATGCTCGAGTCTTTTCTTTATGTTAAAAAAAGTGTTGAAGTTTCCTGTGTGGCATGCATAACGCGAATAGAGCAATAAAAAACGAGCAGCTACCGCGTGATAAAAACTCGTAGTTCTTATCTCTCTGGTTGATCAAAACCGGATGTACCCCGTCCCGGTGTTGTAGGAATGCGAGGATCTATGGTCGTACGACTACGGCCATGCATGACAATGAGTTCACCCGTCCCCGTCCCCCCCCAGCGCCCCAACCCCCCTCCTCAATCCTTCTCGCAATTCCTCTAACTTCCCCGTCCTGCTTTATAGCATAGGTGGGCGCACGCTGCACCTGGGAGGCCCTAGACCACCCCCCTGCGCAACAGAAGCATCCACACCTCACACAGATGATGCAGATCATGATCTACCTTTCTACAGATAGATAATCTAGTTCCTCACCTGCCGTTGTGAAAGGTTCTGCAGGATCTGTATATCACAGATCCAACCGAGGGGAAACATGCGGTATACTAGGTCATGCGGATTATACGAGTCCCGCCCAGAAACATGAGCTACTACTGAAGATCACTGATATGCTTTGAACCATCTAAATCATGAACTGTGGGGATCGATGATCTGCCATCTGTCACCTTGCAAACACTGTAATTTTTATCTCTTTTTTTTTGTGTGCCACAGGCCATATACCGCACGCTCTCGGACGAGCCCGACGGCATGGTGGGGCTGGACGTCATGCGAGGGGCAGCCGGGGTGGCGGGGACGTTGAAGCAGCGGACTTGGCAGCATGAGCACGCCGAGGACTGGGCGGGTGCTCTAGAGGTGCTGTACTGTATGATAGACGGATGGTTACTAGATGGTTGCCTCGTTTTTTTTGTATTGTGGTCGTCGTGGTCGTTTTCGACATGTGCAAGGGCGCGCACGAAACAAAAGTACTCGGTATACTACGGTGCGCAGACACAATTTTGTTCGTTTATGTGGGCGTAGTATATCACTGCTGTTGCAATTAGTGTGTCATGTTGGTACTGCTGCTGTTGTTGCAATTTTCCGGGGAGGCTTGTTGTGTTAGGAAGGGAGTTGTGGCACTTTTTTTTGTTACGATGTCGGGGTTTTTCTTGGTCGAGTTTGTTGCGGTCATCTATGCAGTCGGGTCTGTGAGCCGTTGATTTGCCGCATGCCTTGGCGCGGGCTGCGTCCTCTGATTCTGATGGCGAATTCGCGAATTTGACAATTAGCTAGTCGAAAATCTCATAGCCAGAAGTGGGGCACGAGAGGGGGTACGACCGATATCCCCTCTTTAGCACAAGGACTACAGCGTTGTCTGCAACAGCAACGAGCGACAACGCTAAAGCTGACGTCAACGACGAAAACAACAGCGACCTGTGTTCCCCATAGCACCATACTGGGTGCTGCCATCTGCCGCGCTGCTGTTGTTGCTGTTGCTGCTGCTGCTGTTGTTGTTGTTGCTGTTGCTGCTGTTGTTGCTGCTGTTTGCAATGATATGTCCTGTAACATCAAAATCAACCAAGGTCATCAAAACGCCACCAAAACGTACCGCTCTTGCCGGGAATACAAGCTTCTTTTGACTTCTGATCGGAGTCCCCAACATATACTTTTTTCCGGCAAGAGGGGTAGCAATTTACGTTAAACATTGGAAGCGGGCTCATCGGCGAGAGGAATCGTGTGTGCGTATCGTACGAGGGACCAGATACCGTTCTTGTGGCCGCGATTTAGCCACACCGCGAACGTGCGTGTTCTCCGCGTCACCCGGGGGACGACATTTGGAGGCGAAAACGTCTGTCTATGCTCTCACGACCGACATTTTTCTTTTGTGTTGTTTTTGTCCTGACTTTCGAGTTTTTTCAATTTCTTGTCGTCCTCTTAGTTTTTGTACCTCAGCACTTAACCCTACGTCGGTAAGAGAGCCATGAGTACTACCGTTGGTACCAATGCGCATCAGATTCCCTCGTTCTTCAAACTGAGAATCTTACTATTAATAGTTTATTTTTCTGTCTCTCCGCGCTCCCTCTCGTAACCTCCTGCGTGTTCCGACTTCCTTCGCCTAAGGTCTACGAGCAGGCGCTGCAGGAGCGGGAATTGTCGAGTTTGAGCAGGCATTCTTTTCGCGGCCATGCGAGTCCATCCCCCCGTAGCGACAGGGCCGACCCCATGCAGGACAGGTATGTTTTTTTTCTGCGCGTGCGTACGTCGTCTCTTGAGGTGTTGCTCTATGTTTTTTTTTTCCTGTCGATGTCGTGAGAGGTAACATTTTCAGTTTCCACTCTGTCCGGAAATGTAAAAAGTAACGTTTGTGTGTTCCTATACTATGTACCCAAATGCTCGTTAAATTTCCTGACAGAGTAGTTCTGGTGTTAATTGCAGTAGTACGATAAGTTGTATTCACGTGTTTTTATTTTTTCAATGTCTTGCGACGAAGAGGCGATAGCGCAAGGACGATCTGAGGCTCAACCTCACGCCGAATCGGGCAGGCGAGGGCTTTTGCACTCACGAGCAACACCTCAGTCCCTTGCCCCTTTGAAGAACGCGCGCCCCCCCCCCCTCCCCCGCTCACAACACCATTGAAGAATGTAGCGACAGCACGACTGGAAAACTTGCAACAGGAACTCTGAAGAGTATTCCATTTGGTGGTAACCGACGCTGCCTCCCTCCCCCCCCCCGCCCGACCCCACCAACGTTTATAAACGCCAGATACGACCAAATGGCGGCGCCCTCGTCCGCCTCCAGCAAGCGAACCGACCGTCTCCACCCTCACCACCACCACCACCACCACGAAACCTCAAGTTCAGCGTTCGGTTCCTCCTCGATTTTCGAGGCTACGCAGCCGATCATCGACGTCGCTGCCGGCGGCGTCGGACACCGCAGCACGAGGATACTGGAAGAGGGAGGCAGGGATGACGAGGACGTGGAAGATGAGGAGGGCGGGGATGGGGGAGGAGGGGACGAAGAGCGGCAAGGTCTGGAGGGTAACGAGTGGGAGGAGGGGGAGGTGGAGCGGGGAATGCTGCACGCGCTGGTGGAGCTGGGGCACCTGGAGATGCTCCTTCATCAGGCACGGTTCGATATTGTGGCGTGGTTTCGTACTACGTCGGGTTTTTCCCCAGCTTTTTTGGCGTCCTTTACTCAGTTTTTTGCGTGTCGGGTTGGATGTTCTCCGTGGTCATGGAGGTGTTTGTTGCACGTTTAGTACGAGAACCTTGATTGTTTTTTTTTTGTGCGTGTGGCTCAGTCAGGCGCGACTCGAATTGTGGCGTGGCTTGACTTCCCCGTTTTTATCTGATCACCGGCGGTGCTGTATACTACCAGGTAAGTACTATTACGGGGGACCATAGTTAATAGGACCTATGGTATGCTTAAAAACCTACCAGGTATATATTTAACCTTTTTACTAACAACATTTGGTCCTATTAACTATGGTCCCCCGTACTAGGATGATCTCCGCGGTCAACAGGGGCATGCATACACGTGTGCAAGACCTTTTGTTTTTTCTTTTGCACGACTCGGTCCGTCGAAGTAAGTTGTAGCTTTTGATGACACTAAAATGCGGGGGGGGAAACAGTCCGCAGCGCATTACAAGTACCACAGACAATTGAACGCGTTTAAATTATCGCTGAATTCGTGATTTGGCACAACAAAAAGCTGGCACGACTTATGGGCTTGTTTGGCCCTTTCTTGAGATCCGAAGAACGACGGTATGATCTCTTGGTCAGAGCGGCTGCTGCCGCTGTTGCTGCTGCTGCTACTGCCGCCTCTTTTCTGTGTGCCTTCATTTCTAAAGCGGAGCATTAGGCAGGAAGCCCAATTTGATACTTGGTACCTGATCTGTCATAAGCCAGGGGCCTGTCGGAAGCTGCTGCGCGCTCTCGGCATCGGGGGACAACAAATAGTCCAAGGCCGGCTGAAGACGGAGTAATTCTGAGTTTGTAAAAACTGAGTTTCTGTTTTGTAGATGCAAATCTGTCTGTCTGTCTGTCTGTCCGTCCACATCCCTTATTGTTCGGGACAAAGTGGTGGTGTCTCACTCCAGTTCTGCATGCCCCAATAAAGGGTCGTATCAGGTACTATTAATAGTGTGTCATGACAGGATGTGATTAATCTATAGCATACATGCGTGGGACGTATCTGTGGTATGCCGAACGTGTTATGCCTGCTGGACTATACACGGCAGTTATGTAGTTCAGATAGATGTGATACGGCAACACTTGTTACGTTGCTGTCTTGACGCTGACGTGCAAAACATGTTGTTCCCTTCGTACCTGCTATCGAGTACACCCCCTCCCACCCCCCCCCCCCCCTCTATGGTCAACTACGGCCATGCATGAGATCGATTACATATCTCCTATCGAGTACACCCCCCCTCCCCCGCGCCCGCGCCCGCCCGCTCCCTCCGTCATACAGTTTTTTTCAGATGTCAGAAACAACAGCCAGCCAGCACTAAATATCTACATTTTTAGTATGTACAAAAGAACCACTGCTGTGCTGTGCTGCTACATACTCGTTCGCACTACTGTCCTCTCCGTACTGCTATTGTGTCTGTGCAACTCCTCCAACTCAATTTGTACGTACTATACGTGCTGGAATATACGTACGTAGCAGTTCTGTATTCATACAATTCAGATAAATGTGACTCGACGGCCCTTGTTACACTGCTGTTTTGACGCTGACGTGCAGCACCTGTTGTTGTTGTTATTGTTTACGTTGTAACTCAATTGCTTTAATTGATACCCTTGGTACTTGGTACCTGGTGTGTCTCTGGAAACGCCCACACCGGAAATTAGATCAACTCATTGAAGCTGTCGTCCATATGCAAGTCCGCCTCAAGAGCGGTTCTTAGTAGGATGCAGCTCACCCTTCATGCGACTCGCCAGACACCTCACGGCGCTTCGCGCTTGGTGCAAGCAATGTCTGCCTGGTCAGCGAAAACCCGACATGCTCCGTCCCGGCATTGTAGGGATGCGAGGGTCTATGGTCATACGACTACGGCCATGCATGAGATCGAGTACATCTCTCCTATCGAGTACACCCCCCCCCCCCCCCCCCCCCCCCTACGCCCGCCCATCCCCCCCATCGAGCCAGATCGAGCTACAGCCAGCACTAAAGTGATACATTTTCAGTATGTACCATAGAACCACTGCTGTGCTGCTACTCGTTAGTACTACTCCGTACTGCTATTGTGCCTGTTCAACTTCTCCAACTCGATTTCTATCGGAGATATGTAATCCGATTGAATCTGATTGAATCGAATTTCCCTCGCCCAAAAATAAAAATGCCTTCGTGGTGATTCGTTTTTTTACCAATCAGAACCCAACAATAATTCAAACGTATCGAACAAGATGGCTCGGATCAAAAAAAAACTTCGTTAATACGGGCCTATACCCGGCCGTACCTCGCCTCCAACGCTCCATGTTTAAGAATGGCTGCAATTTTCCGCTGCCGCGTTTCATCGCACAATCGCCGCGGTATGAACAAAAAGTAGTTATGTTTAAGGAAAGTACTGACAGTTTCATGACCGCTGAAGGATGGCTCGATTATTTTGCATTCTTTACGCTATTAGCTCTGATGATTTCGTATATTTTCCGCTCAGGGATGTGCTGCTGTGGTAGTCCCGTCGACAAATTCTTATGTCCACACCCTCTCATGGGTGCCTTGGTATGAACGCCGGCCGCACCTCGCTTCCGACGCTTTGATCGTTTTCGATCTTCAAAGCAGTGTGAGATTGTACAGGAGTATCCCATATCCCCGCCCTTCATGCCCACGAGTACCGGTAGCCGAGACGCCCGGTCTGAGCCAAACCCCACCTCCTGGAGTGCCGTCTGCGTGTCGTCGCTTTCACCAACTCCAAATGCGCCTTCACGAAAAAAGGACACAACCAAACTGGGATCAGCGCTCGAACGCATTCCATCGAGGGCAGTAGCGATTTATTTATATCGCTTTCAAGGCGCATGTGTACAAGGTGTACGAATTGCATGTCCGAACGTTTCTAAAACAATACTTTGAACGCTGTCGTGTTTTTTATCTGTCGTGTCTTTTTTACTTTCTTTTTTGTCCTCTTTTTCTTTTTCTTCAATTTCTTTCTGTCGCAGGCATCGGGGATGCTCAGCGTGGCCAGCAAGCACCATCTAGCGCCGCTCCTTCTTCCAGTTGCGGTCGAGGCTGCGTGGAGGCTGCAGAGGTGGCCTCTTCTGCAGGACCTCCTCCACCAGGTGAGGCATTTTTTTCGCTGGTGGCGTTGGTGTTGTTGACGCTGGTGCTTCTGTTGGTGTTCGGTTTGATTGTGTTGGAGTTGTTAGTGCTGGTGTCATTGCTAGTGCTGGTATTTGGTGCCAATGCTGGTGTTGGTGTTGGTGGTGTTATTGCTGGTGTTGGTGTTGGTGCTGCTTGCGTTGGGGGGTTGGCGGTGAGGGCTGATGTTAGCGGTAGTGTCGATTCTAGCGTCGACGATGTCCGAACATGCAAAGCTCATCCACTCGCAGAGGCTGTGGCCGCGTTCTTCCCCAACCCATTTCGAGTGCCCATCAACTAATTTGTTCGTCTATCCCCCTCACGCGTCACCCCCCTCGGCGGTAACGGGACTGTATTCCGCAGAGAAAACAAATTGTTTCAACCACCGTAGCTACTCGTAATAGTTACTAGTTGATGCTGTGCGGTCGATCATCCCGAATGGACAGACCCCGCCGTTCTTGTTGAAGGGATGTCGATCGTTTCCCCTCCTCCCCTTCCCCCCCCCCCCCGATCTCCAACCCTGTGTCGTGTTGGGCCCACAACGAACGCCTCGTAATACGATGTGGACTGGCGGTAAGTGCTGTCTATGACTAGAGAAGAATGCGTCTCCTCTGCTCTTGTTCTCACCTTCCAGCTCTATGTGAACGCTTATTGAAGTGCCCTTCGCGAGAAGTAGAGGGGGGGACAGTGTAACTGCCCCCCCCCCGCCACCGCCTCCTCGTCTTGCCTCTTACGTCCGCGGTCTTTCTTGCTGTTCCAGAATAACGCCGGTACTGACGTGCCTGGTGGGCACTCTCGGGTTTCCGGTGGAAGGGCGGAAGCGTTTTCGTTGTCCGGGGTGGATGAGCTGTCGGGGGAGAGCCGCTACCGGTTAACTCTGGGGAAGGTAATAATTCCCCGTGAGGAAGAGCACGAAGGGAGTTGCTGGTGTTTTTTGGCGGCGGACGAAGGGGGGAGGGGTGAAGCAACCCTATTAATTGGTATGTGTTTGCGCGCACGTGGTGTGTGGATGTGTGACTTTGTTTTTGGGGTGCTGTGTCATATATACGTACTTCGTTGTGCTGTCTGTTTGCGATCGCTCGAGAAATGTGTAAGTTCTTCTGGCGTGCTGCAGCAATGCTTGCGTATAAGTACGGTCTTGTAAAGTGGTATGGACGTACAGTAGTGCTGCTTTGCCCGCACGGCGTTGGTATTTCAGCTGTCAAAACTAAACAAAAAAAAAGACACGTTTACATCCGAGCAGCTGTGCCGCGTGATGTGTGTTCTCAAGACGGTAGTTCTAGATAGCGTCCTCTTCCATATTTGAAGCTGGTGTTGCTCATCCAAAACGATCGTAAACTCGGAACGGAAACCCGATGCGGAACCCAAAGTGAAACCCAAACATGGACTCCGAAACACAACCCCGCACGGAACGTGGAACGTGGAACGGGGGCCGGAACGGATCCCGCAGCGGAAGTGAGAACGGATCCCGAAACATCACCCGGAACTTCGCCCCTATACGCAAGAAAATAATGAATTTTGGAGATCGGTTCAGCAGAGCTTCGGCTTCAGAGAACTACGCTTGAAATGGAACCCGAAACCGGCAAACAAAAACGGGACCCGAATCGAAAGTCGAATGGGAAACCGACTCGGGATCCGATTGGAATTCGAATCGGAAATCATATCGGAACCCATGTCGAACTTTTGAATCGGAACCAGAACCGGTACTCTAACAGGAAACCGAATCGAAACCCAACTCGGAACCCGAAATGGAAGCCAAATCGAAGCCCAAGTCGGAACCCCAATCGGAGCCACAGTCTTAACCCCAACCAGAACCTCAATCGGAACCCCAATCCGGACTTCAATCAGAACCCGGATCGGAACCCGAAACGTAGCCCGAAGAAACGAACGGAAACACGCGAAGTGGTGACTCGAAATAAAATATGACACGGACGGAAACGGCAGGTGATGCTCCGTCTTGAGGAGGGCCGTTCGGCTCCGTTTTCCGCGGCAGTCAGCGAGGCGAGGGCGGACGTCATGGCCGGGCTGGGGGCTGCCAGCATGGAGTCTTACCGACGGGCCTACCCCTTCTTGCTCAAGCTCCACAGCCTGAGGTAGGTTCGAGTTAGGGGCGACGATATGTGCGGGTGATAGGGCGTTCGATCGCATGGAATTATATTGATAGCGGGAACGGTAATGCCGGGGAGGCGGGGGGGGGGGGGGGGGCGGGGGGGGGGGGGGGGGGGGTGGACGCATGAGATTTGTGCGCCGTTTGTTTTGGCCTACCACTCACTGAGCAGGTGGGGGAGGGGGGTGTACTCATTTTCATGCATGGCCGTAGTCGTATGAACCGTCGACCCTCGCATCCCTGCTGTGCCGGGACGAGGCACGTCGGGTTTTCATCGACCTGGCAGACATTGCTTGCACCATACGGGAAGCGCCGTGAGGTGTTTGCCGAGTCGCATGAAGGGTGAGCGGCATGCTACTTCGAACCGCCTGTGAGGTGGTCTTGGGCACCTTGTGAGTACTTTCTCGCACCTGGATGACAGCGTCGAATGGCTTGATTTATTTTCTGATGTCGTGGGAAGGATGTAGAAGGAACTTTGGACATCCCCTGAGCAAAACGCCATCTGGGGTTGTAAAAACACTTTATGTCTGTCACTGTTGGCACTATTTTATTTCTGTTCCCGTCTGAGTCGGCGCTGTTAGTATTTCATGTTTGCTTCTCCGACCCTACAAATACGACAGCTGTGATCGAGGACTCAGCCCAGTGATTAGTGTACGTTGATTCCGCTACGTCGCGCGCTTGTTTGTTGTTATTATCGTTGTTGTTGTTGTTGTTGTGGTTGTTGTTGTTGTTGTTTTGTTTTGTTTTGTTTTGTTGTTTGATGCTGATGTCATTACTGTTGTTGATAATGATGTTTTTCATGTCGTCGTTATTGTTGCTTCTTTTTGTCATGCTACGGCGTGCTTGCTTACCCTGCTTGTACGTTTTGAGCGTTTGACTTCTTCGCCGGCAACTCGCCGACCCCCCCACCCTGCTAACCACAGGGAAGCGGAGCAGGCTTTCGAGATCATGCAGAGAGAGAGAGAATCCACAGCGCGACGCGACGGCCTCCTGAGGTTGGGCTGGGACGAGCGCTTGTCTGCGATGGCCGCCTCCTTGAGGCAGCTCGCCCCGGTGCTGGCGGTGAGCGGAAAGCGTGGAATCACCCCAAAGTCCGCCTCACAAGCGGTTTTTAGTAGCATGCAGCTCGCCCTTCATGCGACTCACCGAACACCCCACGGTGCTTCGCGCTCGGTGGAAGCAATGTCTGCCTGGTCGGCGAAAACCCGAAGTGCTCCGTGCCGGTATTGTAGGGAAGCGAGAGTCTATGGTCAAACGACTACGGCCATGCATGACATGAGCACACACCCCCCCCCTCCTCTTCACGTACTAGCCGCGCCACGCCGCCCCTGTTTCCCTTTTTTCACTGACTATTGATAGCCTGACCAATTTAATCAAGCTTAGGTGAGGTGATGTACGCACCTAGGTATACCCGGGCGAAATACTCGGGTATGTTTTGTTGCCTAACCACTTGGGTACGTTAGGTACGACCCCCGATACTTACCTACTGGTAAGGGTTAGGTACGACAGGGACCACCTCCGATACCTACCTAGGTTTTACATAACTTTAGGTACGACCCCCGATACTTACCTAAGTTTTAGGTATGGCCTCCGGTACTTACCTCAGTTATACCTAACTTCAGGTACGACCTCCGATACTTACCTGCTGTAAGTTGTAAGTTTAAGCACGACCTCGGATACATACCTAAGTTTAGGTACGGCTTCTAATACCTTACCCGACGTGTGGGTATGTCAGGTAGTCAGATACTAACCCGGATGTTTCGTACCCGGTACCTGGTATCTTAGTCTCAGGTAGTCAGGTACTGACAACCCGAATATTTCATATCTGGTCTACGGACGAGACGAGTACGACCACGTTCCTAGTTCCTACTTTTTGACGTCATCTCCAGCACTGTTCTAATTTGGGTACGTTAGGCCAGGCACGCGTTGGCTTACCCCCTCACAAGGCACTTGCCACGCACAGCCCTACCTGCCTCCACGGGTAGAGAGTAGGGTCGTGGGCAATAAGCGAAAATGTTGGTGGAGATCATGAGAACCCACCCTCTGCACCGGGCGAGGGGTGCAACGCACAGAACACGCCCGAGGTGGAGGTGATGGCGGTCGCGCCGGGCAAAAGCGTTGCTGTGGTCAACCCGAAGCTCGTTCACAAGATCAACGAAGAAACACAGGAGGTGTACGGCGGGCCGAGCGAAACCGCAAAGTCCGCCGATTACTTTTCGTCGTACCGCGTGGTTATCGGAGAGAAGAGACTCGTGAGGAATCGTTCGTGGTCTCTCTCTAGGAGTCTACTGCGTGTCGGCTGACCAGAGCGACCTCAACGCCGTGCACTAAATGCTTATCACTACGTGCCGCTCTGCAAAGACCGTAGCCCCTCGCGCAAGGAAACCAGCGTATTGACGTAAACGGATACCATCTTGCTTTAGGTACGGCCTCCGATACCTACGTAACTTTTGGTACGACCTTCGATACTTACCTAAGTTTAGGTAAGACCTCCAACACTGACCTCAATTCAAGGTACGACCTCCGGTACTCACCTAAGTTTTACCTAATTTTAGGTACGACCTTCGATACTCAGTACGTTGTATCGAACGTTAGGTGCGACCTCCGGTACTCGCCTAACTTTTAGGTACGGTAGGTACGACCTCGAAAACGTACTCGGGTATAGGTACACATTACCTAACATAACCTTGCAATCTGTCATATGGACGAAACCAGTCCATTTAGTATCGAGAGGAAACAGGCATCGTGTATCGTGCGTCGAGGCACGTTGGGAGTGAGAAAGTCGAGCGATGGCAGCAGACATAAACGTTTCTACGATATTGATTCCTGCATGGACGGTTTTCGTGTTTTTCGGCATTGCTGGGGTATGTCGGGCAGACGCGCAAAGCGTTCGTAGTCGCGAGCTACCCTTGGGAGTTTATCAAATTGTTGTGTTTCATCGATCGAAAGCGCCAATGGAAGGATTTTGTTTTGTCGAAAATACCGTGTGTAGCGTGCGTCTCTTTGCTGTTGTGGTACCAGAATATGGCAAGCAGTGACCCAGCATGAGGCGACGTTGTTTTCGGGCCCATAATAACGATTTTTCGGTGCAGTACGACTAGATTCATTTTGGCGTGTTTCCTTCAAGGCGCCTGACCTTCGTAACCAAGTTGCAGCAAACAGCTGTAAAAAGGCACACCCGTCGAATAGCCATTGCCACTACCGCCACCACAGTTTTTATCGTAATCGTCAATATTTTACGTGCTGCGCACACCAGGATGTGTTTTTTTTTGTTGTGTTCTCCGCAAGTACTATGTTTCATCTCTTCGCACGCGTCTAAAAACATGCACCTCAGCAGTAGATCTCCCCCTACATTCGGCGCTGTCATCCATATGCAAGAAAACCCGCCGCACGCACGGCTCTTAGTAGAATACCGCTCACCCTTCATGCGACTCGAACAACATCTTCACGGTGCTTCGCGCTTGGTGCAAGCAATGTCTGCCTGGTCGGTGAAAACCCGACGTGTGCCCTCTCGGCATTCGGAGGGACGCGAGGGTCTATGGTCACGCGCCTACGGCCATGCATGGCATGAGTACCCCCCTCATCCCCCTGCCACGCGAAGGACGGTCAGAAGGACACCCCCCCCCGTTCTCACCCCTCCCCTCCTTTCCCTTTTGCCACTACCACCTCAGCGTCCTCATCCTACATATTTTCCATCGAAGTATTGGCTTAACCGCCTGACGAAAGCGTGCAAACCCCTATAAATGCGTTAGGTTCGACGGGCGGCGTTCGAGCTTTGCTCCTTGGAAGGCCCGCAGGCGGACAACTGGCTCTGTCTGGCGAAGCGAGCACGCGCCGCCGGGCAGTTTGCGGTGGCGGGGGCGGCCCTGCGCCGGGCGGGCCGCCTGGGGGTCTGTCAGGGGCGGCTGGCGTTCGAGGAGGCCAAGCTGGCGAGAGAGCGAGAGGGGGTAAGTTTTGTTCGACTGCTGCTGCTGCGTACTACCGTACCTGTGTTAATAGGCACTTTTGTATGCCTGTAAAACTGCGATGACACTTAGCATAACAAAAACCCTTTCCGTTTACGCTCGCCAGCGTTTTTGTTTTTGTTTCTGCAATTAATTCTGCCTCTTGGGGGAAATAGAACTGTAGGGGCCCTTGCTAGGGGTGCATCAGAGGTGCGAGTTTGGCTTGCTCCTGATCTTAAGTACTGCCATCAAGGCTGAAGATCATCATAGATGCAGCTCCTCCTCCTCCTCCTCCTCTTCCTCCTCCCCCCCTCCTCGTCTCCCTTGTGATGGCCTGGTTCTTCACGAGCACTCACGCCCTCGCCCCGCACGCACCCCGGCGTGTAACGCTTGATTTCTGCTGCTCGTTGAAGGTGCATCGTGCCCTCGTGATTCTAGAGCCCGTTGAGACGGACGTGGAGAGCCTCCGAGCGCTGGTAAGCCTCGACGGCGGGCCATCCTCCACTCGGCCCGGTGAGTGAAAGGGGTGTGTGTGCTCATTGTCATGCATGGGCGTAGTCATACACCCATAGACCCTTGCACCCCTACAACGCCGGCAATGCCGGCGGGCGGGAGGGGGGACTCACGTCATGCATGGTCGTTAGTCGTATGACCATAGACCCTGGCATCCCTACAATGCCGGGGCGGAGCACGTCGGGTCTTCACTGACCAGGTGGACATTGGTTGCTTCCAGAGGGGTCAGGATTTCTGCGTCCGAGCGTTCTAAAATATGGGAATGAGAGGGGACTGGCGTTGACGCCAACGGAGATAGCCACCAACCTCCAGACCCCTTTGCGGACTTATATTATAGCGGTACACGATGCGCTCCTTCCGGGTGGGGGGAGCGGCGAGTCATAACATGGGCAGTACGGCTATGGGCGTTTTTATGGACTACGTGGGGTGAAAGTCCGCAACCGTCGCACGCAGATTCGTAGGGGCAACAGCGTCTGCGGCCGTGGCGGGGGTGAAGCGTTCCCGCGAAACGGCGTTCATACAGGCGGGCGTCCTGTCGCTGTCCGAGCAGTGTGCACGCACGTTCGTACACAGCGTTTCCACGGGATAATCGACGTCGAACATACTATTAATAGGGGTCAGGGACGATAAGAGTAGAGGTTTGGGTGTCATAAGGACGATAAGAAACGCAAAGAAAGGATAACAAGAGACAAATGAACTACGACATTGAGAGAGAGCAAAGGGACAGAAAGTATGTGTGTGATCTCATGCCGCAGCAAAGAGGCTTCATTGATCCCAAACTTTACACCATTCAAAGCGTCGATGGATTGTTAGAGCAAAAATATGGGAGGAAAAAAGCCCGGGGACGATCGAATGCCGTCCCCGGAATAAGAAAAAATCCTGCTGGCTGGCTGCAAAGAAAAAGCAGGATGATGTTACTTCCATCGTCGGCTCCCGCACAGCAACACGAGAGAGTACGAAGCGATTAGGGAAATTAGACCATCCCGCCCACCCCTCATTGTGCGCGAGACACACTGACGACATCAGTTTTGTTTTGTACTGTTTTATTTCACCGGAGTAGAAGACCAGGGTACCCGGGTACTAAACCTGACGGCTTTGATCACACTCGGGTATTTACCCAGGTATAGTACGGGGTACCCGCGTACGAAACTTGATTGTTTTGATCATGCTCGAGAATTAACCCCAGAGTATATACCCCACTTAACACACGGGAAACTTTTGATTGTAATGCGCGTGACGAAAGCACCAGCCGGGCCGTGTGGATTGCAGCCGCGTTGTACGACACACGTGAGTCGTTACCTTTTGCCGCACCAAGACCACTTCTCTCTCTCTCTCTCTCTCTCTCTCTCTCTCTCGAATGTGTGCGTATGTGTGTGCAAACGCTGCTGGTGTTAGGTCAAGTTCGGATCGAAACCCTTTGATCAGCGTGTTTGAACTTCGGGGGGGGGGGGCGCCTGTAGTAACAGTAGTGTACGTAAACCCCACCTGCGGCGTGCATTGAAGAGTGTTTCGTACAGCAGCAGTACAGCAGTAACTCAGCTTTTTGCAAAGCGCAGCTCTTCTGGGGATGCTATGTTTTCTCGCAGAATGTTTGCCAACACTATCCGGGCGAACGACGAGGTTTACATACATAGGAGCGCAGGCGTGAAATCTTCGACATTGAGATAAAACAGCGCCCGTTCGTCCTATAGGCACCCGGCACGGTTGCTGTTCGTGTAACGCGGGTGGCAACCGCCAAGAACGCGCCGCTGCGGTTGCTTCACAGCAGTGCACCGCCGCGCTCTTCCGTTTCCTGCTTCCCCCGCCAACGAACCCGCCGTCATTGTGGTGTTGTTACTGTTGTTGGTGGTGGTGTTGGCGATAGTGATGGCGGTGTTGGTGTTGGTGTTGCAGTCGTTTGTTCTTCGTGTCTGCTGTGACTCCGCGCGCTAGCGACAAAATGACCGCCGTCTCTTGCGGGGGGAATTGCGAAAATCGCAGTACTCGCTGTCAAGTAGCGGCTGCTTCCGCTGTGATTCCCGTCCTTTTTTTATCGTCGTGACATCTTCCACCTTTTCGGGGCCCGTTCTATTTTTTTTTTTTCGCTTTTTCGGGGCCCCCAGGTGGGGGCGGTGCTTCGCACCCGCCGGGAGAGGGGGCCCTGCTCGATGAAGAGGAGAGGACGCAGCTCGCGCGCAAGCTGCTGCTGACGACGGAGTGGATCGTGGAGGCGGGACAGAAGCATGGACAGGTGAGGGGGGAAGGGTTGGAGTTGGGGGGTGGGGGTCTGGAGGGGTTGTGGGGTTGGGAGGAGGGGGGGGGTGGAGTGGGGTGGTGGGGTTCGGTGGAGGCTAGGGTTGGGGGGGTCGGGGGTCGGGGGTGCGGGTGGTCGAAAGGCTAGTGTCACTGAGAAAATACGGTGTTTGTTTTTGTTTGTTTCGGTTGTTTTTTTGTCGGTTTTGCTCTCTCGAGCACCTTTTGGCGATGGATCGGCTGACTACTCGTCTGCCTACCAACGACACCTCCTCTGTAGCATGTTTTGCTGCCTCGATTTTGTTTGTTTTTTTCACGAAGCCATTTTTTGTTTCTGTGCTTTCCATGGCCCGCTTCGTGCCTTTACAGCAGTGGCATGACGCATTGTGAAGTTATTTGATCACCGTGCAAGATCGATATTGAGACGGGGGCTTAAAACAAGGCAGAAGTAGAAGAAAGGATGGAAAGAAGGGAACGGCTAGCGCTAAGAACCAAGGTGAAATCGGAGAAACACTTGGAGATGTACAGGGGGCTAAGCAAAGGGATAGGAATAAAAAAGTATTTGCACGGGACAATGAAGTCCGCGAAAACCCCTGAAACTGCGATTTTTTGTAGGGGACCTGGACCTGCCAGAAAGCAGAAAAAGGTATGTTAGTAAGAAGACGTGAGCGTATGTTAGTTCCGGAATAACCGCATGGAGACACGCCACGATCGGCTGCGCGCCGACTTCCAGGTAAACGCGTTCCGCGTGCCTCAAACCGCAATCGCGTACTTGAGCGCCTTATCACGGTCGGAGGGGTTTGGAAAATCGTACACGACGATCCCACGGGACAACCAACGGTAGTAGAACCCCTAATCAACTAGGCTGCAAGTGTGCGGGCAACGAGGAAGAGAAGAAACCCGCGAAAAAGATACGAGTTAAACGAGCGATAACATTTAGATAAGAGAAGGGTCAACAAGTATGGGTGTGATCTCATGCCGAAGCAGAAGGAGGCCTAATTGATCCCAAATTATATACGAATTAGCGTACGACGCGATGTTACAACAGTAATTTGGAACAGAAAAGAGGGGGCTCCAACAGAGTGAATCCCTTTTCGGGAAAGCCTCATTGTTGTATGGGGGCAGTGGTTGAGCATCACTGTCGTGAGCGATATCGCAGCTCTACAACAGCACGACGAAGTAGAAAGAGGCTAGGAAACAACAGACCCTCCCGCCCGCCCATGGTTGGTAGCGAGGTGTACCGTCGACAACGACATCAGTTTTGTTAGTGTTTATTTTATCGGGGTACCTACTCTCTGCGACGAGGTGCCGCGTTGATTGCCAGACAATCAACGCGGGAGTAATAACCCTAGGAAAACGTCTCCGGCTGGTCGCAGCAGGAGGCCTCGTTGATCCCAACGATACACGAATTAACGTGTGACGCAATGTTACAACAGTAGCGGGGAGGAGAAGGAGGAGGAGAAAGTAGATTCACAGATGTACCCGTATGGTAAAGCGATAGAGAGTAGAAATCACATAGTAGGAGAATGTGAAATATATAAGGAGGAGCGGGATGTGTTAGAAAGGAGATGAGGGAAATAGACGAATGTGAGATGGAGGAATTTGGTACCCTCTATAGCAGCGAGGAAACGATCGTTTTCCTAGAGGAGATAGATAAAGCCACAGGCGGCCAAACAGGAAGGGGATAAGACTATTAATAGCAAAAAAAATCTATGTAACATATGGAAACAACGTAATAAGCGCCCGTTAGAGGTGTCTCTATTTGGAGTAGGAACGGTGTTCCGTCTCGAAAGGGATGCGTGGTCAACGGTCAAATGACGAAGACAAGCAGCAAATGAGGACGCCCCCCCCCGGCCTACTATACCACCGCCCACAACAGTAACACCACCTCATGAGATCATAGGCGTTTTTTCTAACCTTTGCATTCCTTTTGCTCGCTCGTTTTTTCGTGCGGGGTTGCCGGCGGGGGGGCTGGCCTGGGCGATGGCGGTACAGGCTGTGGTCGCGCGGTACAAGCTTGCCCTCCAGCTTCGGCCCGGGTGGGAGAAAGGCTTCTTCTGCCTGGGCCAGTACGTGGACTTGCTGTTCAAGTCAAGGTGAGGGAGGTCGACAAGAGGGATGAAGTGGGGGCACCGAGACACTACAGTTCTTGGTCCACGCCACATTTAGAGGAGGGCTCGGCGTAGTATGTTGGAGACGAAAGCAAGCAAGTGACGCCAGGCGAGCTCGTGGAAAAAATTGTCCACCGGATGCGTTTTGGCGGCATTTGTTGGGCATGAGCGATATTGCGAAGTCTCCCCGTATTTCACCTCGTTTGGTGCTAAAATATATTCGGGAGTCGATTTGTCTGACGTAAAGAGAGATTGTGTTTGATCCTGTGATGATGTCTAGGCTGTCGCAGCGAGCTCGGATTGGATCGAGGACAGGCGGTATCTACTGCACGTCGCGTATTTTCCACTGTGCGTCGCGAATGACACCTGCAAACAGGCGCATCTCAGCCGTATTCTTAGACGCGTCCTGTAGGTCGAAAATCGTGTACTGGACCCATCGGTGCCGCTGATGCTTTTTTTATCCTGGTCGAGTGCAAGACCTCCCGTGCGGCCCCGATATTATAGGGATGCGAGGGTCTATGGTCTTACGACTACGGCCATGCACGACATGAGTACACCCCCCCCCCCCCCCCCATAATGTCTGCCTGGTCGGCGCAAATCGGGCGTGCTCCGTCCCGGCATTGTAGGGATGCGAGGGTCTACGGTCATACGACAACGGCCATGCATGAGATCGAGTACGTATCTCCTATCGAGTACCCCCCCCCCCCATCGTTCCCCCATTTCGTCACTCTCTCCTGGGCAGGGTTGAAGAACTGCAGAGGTTGGCGGCAAGACGTGGAGCAGGCGGTAGCGGAGGGGGGGACAGGGGCGGAGGCAAGCGCAAGAGCAGGCAGCAGAGAGGAGCGAACTCGCAGGGATGGGAGAGAGACGAGCTCGCCCACCGACTGACGCTGCAGACGATGGAAAACTACGCCAGAGGCCTGAGGGTGTGTGCTGCTCGCGTGCGCGCGTGTAGCTCTCTGTGATGTGCTGCCCTCTGTCCGAAGGAGCCTTGGTGATGGGCTTGAGAAGACAACTTTCGTGAACGGTGGTTGAGGTGGCGTGGCGTGCGGTGTGGTGCGGTAGGGATTTTGAAAAAAGGATCCTCAGAACAATAGGTGTCAACCCTGCCGCCCCTACCTCACGCACGACGCGTGCTACGGTAGAGGTATTTTTTCCTTCTGAGGCACGCTTCTTACTTCACGAGCTCTATGCCACATATCAAAACATATTTTGAGAAAAGCTGAAAAGTGCATAATCCTATGATCAAATCCTAAAGCCTAGGTACACCACGAAAACAATTGCAAACACTTTTGGTTACCCAGCGATATTGGGACTAGGAGCCCGGTCAGTCCCAGTCCCGGTGATAGTTTGGCCGGAAATTGATGGTACTTCTGTCGTGGTACGCATCACAACCCCTACCCTCGTGCCTCCGTGTCGTTGGCCTTGTCGGCACAATTAATCGGTGTAATTTTTATTTTTTTCTTGGCGGTGGTTCTCCTCTCTTTTTTCCTTTCCCACCCCGTTTACAACCCACGCTCCCCCCACCGGTGGAGGGCAGTTCGGCGCGAAGTACATCTTCCAGAGCATGCCGCGTCTGCTTACGCTTTGGTTCAAGGTGAGGGCGGTTTGCGTTGCACTAACGTTGACACCACTTGAGAAACTGTCATACTCTTGTTTCGGGCCAGAGCCAAGTTCTTATTCTCATGTGACTCAGGGTTGTGCCCTACACTCAAAATTGTTTTCTTTTAGGTCGCGTGCCAAAAAAATCGAACCATTTTTTCTTAGCTCCCAGTTTCTTAACCCCCCCTTTTAAGACCTCACCCACGTTTTGGGGGAAAACTATTCGGGATTAGTGTGGGATATTATTTGTAGGGCCGAAAGGGTTCAGCGCTGTCGCATAGTGCGGTTAGGGTGGGATACTATTTGCAGTCTCATTTTTTTTGCGCGCTGCCGCTTACCGCTGTACTTCGTATTTGTCAACCCCTTTTACTCTTTTTATGGGGATGGCTCTTGTGTTTCGTTGCTCTGAGAATCGGAGCGCGGTATCGGCTTTGTCTGGGTCTTCCCGCCGAACGATCTCTCTCCGCGGTTTGGAAGATGCGCGGAATTCGGGATAGGGTAATATCGAAATGATGGCGATAATTGATGTTATCTAGTTGGATATTCGGTTCGCCTTGCCCCCTGATTTGTGGTGGGGGCGTGGTTTTGAATGCACGGTTGGTGAGATGGATGCCTTCACACGTATTGTTTTGGAGGGATGTTTCCTCTTCGGTGTGGTGGAGGGTTCTTTGCTAGAGTTGTTGCTTCATTTCGTGTGCGTGAAGGCGGCCTGGTGATGCAGAGTGCACCGGCCGGAAGCGGCGTCGTAGCTCGTCGGCAGAGCTGGTGTTGCCGGTGCTGTTGTCGTTGGTGTTGCTGCTGGTGTTGTCGTTATTTGTTGTTGTCGTTGATGTTGCTCTTGGTGATGCTGGTGCTGTTGTTGCCGCTGTTGTCACTTGTTGGTGGTAGTGGTGTTGCTGTCGCTGCTACTGTTGGTGCTGCTGATGTTGATGGTGTGGTTGGTGCTGCTGCCCCTTTTCGTTGCTGCTGCATTCATTGCCGTTGATGTGGTCGTCTCCGTCGTCTTGCTGCTTGCGCGTTATGCGTCACGGCATTGTTGCCCGCTTTCAAATCAGCGTTTATTGACCTGTCGCACGATTGCGCCTATAGGTGGACACAAGGGTCCTGAGTTTCTCGTCGGTTTGCCACGTTTGTGTGTGGGTGTGCCAGAGTTATGGGAGGTGTTTTTTTTCAAGACCTCTACGCTACCTCTCGACCTCGTGATGTTTTATGTCATTTTTTTAGAAATTTCGATGCCGCATATCACGCAAGATAATCCACCTCCTCCGAAGAATTTCGAGCTCATTTGCAAGGAAAGGGGAGAGTGGGAACACATCGAGCGACGCGCCTATGAAAAAAATCTCGACGTACTCTTTCCAAAGACGTCGGTTTCGTTGAGTGTGCCCCCCTTTGGCATGGAGAAAAAAATAGCTCGGAAACATCCCCCAGGGGGGGGGGGGGGGCTACTTTGCCACTCGTGTGATACGGCAGCCATCTCTCCGTCGTGATGGCCTATTCGTGCATACTACGTGTCCTTCTAAGAGCCGAACAATCCATCTCGATGCTGTTTGCTATAGCCACCGTCTCTCTCTGGCGTTACTGACCGCGACCACTGAAAAACGCAACACTGCCACCGTACTGCAGCACCGGGTACTGTAGTTGTGTTTGCTTGTACGTATCAGTTGTGACTGGTACATTTTGTCGTCTGTCTTGAGGGCGAAACAACTCGACATGCCCCTTTTCCCTGCTGGCGACGCCTGCCCTAGGTGGGATTTTTGCTAGACCCTCCGGTGGAAGAGGAAGGGGGGCGCGCAGGCGGGTCCCGCGCCATGAGGAGTTCCAATGCCAAGGCTCTGGCTTCTGCCACGAAGGGGAAGAAACGACAGGCGGCCCAGGTGCGTAGTGGTGCGGTGTAGCCTGGAAGGGCGCGGGGCGTTTGCTCCATGCTGTCTTTCCCCTGCCTGAGGTTGCATAGTGGCGTTGGTGCGGAGTCTTGTTGTACCCTCCTTTTGGTGTTGGTTGGAATGACCGGGGTGTGTCGTTGCACCCCTGCTCCCTCGCCCTGCCCCCCCCCCTCACCGCCCGCTTCGCACTTGGTGTGAGCAATGTCTGCTTGATCGGTAAAAATCCGACGTGCTCCATCCCGGCATTGTAGGGATGCGAGGGCCTATGGTCATACGACTACGGCCATGCATGACGTGAGTCCCCCCCCCCGCGGCATCCCTTCCACGCCCATCGCTCGCGTTGCAGGCTAAGAGCGCGGTGCAGAAACTCCAGAAGGACAGCACAGAGCTGGTGAAGGCCGCCGTGCGCAGCATCCCTCCGTACATGTGGTACACCGCCCTCCCGCAGCTCACATCGCGGTAAGAGCGGTAGGCGTGAACCGTGCAAGCGATGCATTTTGTTTTTGTAAGTTATCCCATCCCGGGTTTCTTTCCACTTCAGGTGTTCCGATGAAATTTGGCCAGGCGTGGGGGCGATTTTTCTTCGAGCACCTTGCGTGAGAGTCAACCATAAGTGAACTGCCGTCTCATCAGCGTCTAATTTGTTTGCAGTTCGTCTGGCCCACCTCCGCCTAGCCCATAGCTGGGCGGGGGTCTCGACAGTCGGTGGTAGCATACGCGAGTTACAGCTCGGCGCCTTCTTGTATATTCTCTTGTATTTTCGTTTTTGTTTTGTGCGTTTCCCGCTGGAAACAGTCCAGGCAACAGCAAGTTGTACGCGTGGTACAGGTTCAACACCCCCCCCCGCCCCCATCCACCCCACTCTCCGATCGCCACCATGGGCCGTGTTGGTTGTATTTATGATTGCTTTGTGCGTTTCGTCCTGTCTCAGTGTGGGGCATCCAAACGCACAAGTGCTCAAAGTCATCATCGACGCGTTAGCCATGCTCCTGAAGGCACACCCCAAGCAGGCTCTGTGGCACCTATCCAGTCTGTGTTTGTCCATCAACAACACGCGGCGGCAGGTGAGTCCGGTTTGACATAACCCTAAGTGTTTTTTGGTGCCTTGTAATCTGTCACACAAATCCGGGGTCGCACAAGAGCGATTCTCTCCTCTACCAGATGCGTATTGTACTCTGATTACGTTGTTGTTGGTGTTGTTTTTTCAATCACGCTGGCTTGTGCGCTATATTTTAGTTCGTGGGAACGAGGCGGGCGGGTAGTCTCTTTCACTCGTCCCCGCAAACGCCAGGCCAGGCCAGGCCCGACCGGCTTCCCGGTAAACCTAGAACTGCAACAAACGCCGACACATTCCGGTACAGCAGAGTTGCGCACGGCTGGGGAATTGAGAGGCTGCTTTATTTCCTTGTGCGTGTCGACACCTTTGCCTCACGCCGAAAGCGCCTACGGAGAGGTGCTTGGTGCTTGGCCCCTCCGGGCGAATCGTCCCGTCTCCATCTCTTGGGCCGCAGTCGAATGATAACTTGGACGTTTGAAGTTTGAAGCTCATACGCGGGGTCTTCGACGGCTTGATTGACCGGCGTATAGTGGACACAAAGGGAGTTGCACAATGCTGTCGAAAGGACGTTCCTGTACGTCGAGGAGAGAGGGAGGAAGGGAGGGAGTGACGTCTTGATATTTCGACCGATAGCGCTCGTTTTGCTCTTCTTTTGTGTGTGTCACCTTTGCGATTTCTCTTGGCCGAAGAGTCTAGCAATCAAAAGCATCGACACCTTGCCCCACCACAACATGCTCCAAATATTGAGTTTCGACGAAAGTTTCGATCTCACAGCTGAGGCGAGACACATCTTAGTTATTTTGAACAGCAAGGTTTTACGCCCTCATCCCCGGATAATGTCCCAGACGAATACACCCCTCCTCCCGAAGAAACCCCACCGCCTCCGAATGGCCCTCGGCTGACGATCCAGGTCGGCTGCGAGGTTTTCGAGCAGGCGAGGCGTCGCTTGGCTGCGGACGGAAGGGACAAGGACGCCGCGGCGTTGCAGGTGTGCGCAGTTGGGCTTCCCCAACCGACACGGGCATATTAAGGGGGCGGGGCGGGGGGATACTCATGTTGTGCATGTTTGTATGACTATAAAAGGGGGGGAGGGTTATTCTGTCTGCCCTGTTTGTACAGACCGGGCAAAGCTTGCAGGGTCTGACGATGTTTGCCCAGATGGTGACATTTTTTTTTTGTTATAAAAAAAACGTTCGAAAATAACCCGCCCTTCCGTAGAGCTTCTGATACCGGTATGAGTTTTCTAAGGATTGGAGGCTGGAGGGTTTCGCTCGCTTGTGCTTTACTATTATGCAACTCATTAACAGTCTGGCGTACGTTTTACCCGGTAGGTGCGATAGAGCCAACGAAGTGCCGCCATTTTTTTTAGCCCTCTTGTTTTTTTCACGAAGGCCCGCCCACGATCGCACTTCCTGTGTGCGTTCCCTTTGCCCTCCGCCTCTGGTACCTTGGCGTTCAGAGGTACGAGCTTCCAGGCCATTCCCGCCGCTCACCGTCCTACCGTCTCACTTCCGCTTGCCTGTTGTTTTTTCATCGCGGCGTGTTTGCGGCTGCGCCATTTGCTGCGCGGGGCTTGTTACGCGCGCTTGTTGGAACGCGGCTGTTGACTGGCGATGCCTTTATCCCTCGAGGTATTATTCTACTCCAGAGTTACAAGAGCGCTTTACTGTGACCACGGGATTATTTTTTTTGGCGACATGTAAATGCGGAACCGACAACGTCGCACGTTTCCTCCGCTATTCCGACGCTGCAGGACGGACGAGCTTTGTTCTCGGAGCTGATCACCCTTGCCGAAGAGCAGCCGCCGAAAAATCTGAAGGAGGCTAGCTTCAAGATTGGACATCGGATGGACCTGCACGGCTTCATCGTGCCAGTACAGGCGAGAAACTCTTTCTATTTGGATCCGAGGGAGGGGGGGCTGGAGGGGGGGGGGGGGGGGGCGGCGCCCGGGGCTGACTATTGCAACAAGAATTACGAGTAGTCAATTTTTTCATTTTCCCCATCGTTTTGTTGTAGCCTCCACTTATATTTGCTAACCGGAATCACCCGTGGGCAAGCAGAGCGAGTACAGAGCGCGGTTAGTTGAGTGCCTGGTGTCGCATTTTAATGACGCGCCCTTCCGTCTTGCTCCCTCGGCTCTCTGGAATTATCGCGAGTACCTCCGGACGTCTCTTCCATGTCAAGACCCCCCCCCCCAAAACAAAAACAAGATCCTCGCTGTGTGCGCGCCCGACAAACAGGCGGGACTTACCGTGAGCCTGCCACAGGCCCCGCGAAAGGAAACCGCCGCAGCCGGGATGGTCTCTTCTCGCAGAACTTCCGAAGAAGACGTGCCGGCGTCTCAAGCTGAGGTGCTGGCCGCGGCGGCGGTTGCGGCGCACAACCCGTTCCCGGGTGGTGAGGTGCGTGAAGTCGCGGGCGGCTTTAGCCAAGGGGTGGCACACGGCCCTCACTAATTCGTCTCTGTGTTTTAGCCGGGCGCCCGACGGGTAGCCTGCGGTTTACACACCTCTGAGCTCAGCAGGGGCCAGCCCGGGGCCAGCATCGCTGCACAATGGGCTCAGTAGATGGACGCAGATCAGTACCAAAGAACGGAACGGAGTGATTTTGTAGCACTGATGTTATTTGTGGTATCAAAAGGTTTTGATTCGTCGAATTATCGAACTTTCGATATATCGTATGTATCGAACGTGTTTTGCCCTCCGCCCCCCCCTGGCATCCCCGTGTTTTTTCATGCAGATACTGAACGAAGGCATCGATGTATCAAATATCGAAACCGTATCGATGAGTTTTTTTTAGTTCTCGGTATCGTGTCAATATTGATTCTCGTTCGATATCCCGACACTACATTATATAACAAGGTACATCGTAGTCGGCGATGTTTCCAGATCGCCTATATCAGTTACATGTTACGTTTCGAGTAAGAGCAGGCATGTCTAGACATGGATACGCCGGAAAACCCCAAAACGCCACAGGTACGTGCAGTCCGCCTCTAGACGCTTGCCCAATGAAGACACGGGCGCAGGGTGTGTGTGTACTCGATTTCATGCATGGCCGTAGTCGTATGACCATATACCCTCGCATCCCTACAATGCTGGGACGAAAACACGTCGGGTTTTCACCGACCAGGCAGGCATTGCTTGCATCAAGCGTGAAGCGCCGTGATATGTTCGGCGAGTCGCATTAAGGGCGAGCTGCATCCTACTACAACCGCTCAAGACGGCGGCGGGGGGGGGGGGGTCGATATCATGTAGGGGGGGGGGGGTAGCTCTTAGACCCACCGCTATGCCAACAAGACAACACGACCGTGTAGGCTAGTGGGTAGGGCTACGTATCTCCCAACGGTCGGGTCGTGAGTTCGATTCTCGCAGACTCCGTCTTTGTTATTTTTGAGCGTGCACTCTGGACGGAGATATCATTAGTAGGGAGGATAGTGTGCTCCCGGATGCTCCAGTAGGTCGTGGCAAGAGGTTCGCCCCGAGATCAATGCCGAGATCAAAACGAACTCACGAAATACGAAGTGAGCATAAATGCAAAGAGCGTTTGGACATTAATATGAAGGCGAAGCGGCTCTTAAACCTCCGGCCAGAGCTATATGTATTTCGTTGGTTAGAAGGGAAAACCTAAAACAGTACCTGGTAAAACTTGGTCCAGATTCGATTTATTGTTTCTGGAATGGGTAAGTTCTACACTATTGCTAACATCGGGGTCCCACCCAAGCCCCCCCCCCCCCCCCGTAAATTTCAGCATGGCTGAAATGTGGAAAAAAATGGGCTTGATCGGGGGGCCATTAAGCCCCGTTCAATGTTTTTATTTATTTCCAAGTTTCCCATATTTTGTGCATATTCCTTAGTTCCGGGATTTCTTTTATTTTTTTTCTGGAATTTCTGCATGGAGGGTTTTCTTTTTACCGGCAGCCCTTGGCGCAAAGTTCGGAATACTGGAAATTAAAAAAATAGTGCAAACAGGGAACAGGGCTCAAAGGTCACATCTCGGTATATAGGTGTCCTATACTGCTGTACGTTCATGTGCAGGTATGCTTTGCTACGCGGGGTCTCAGTTTTTTCTCCCGTTGTTTTCCTTCCGCTGTGTTGGTGCAGACGCATATCAAGAGCTTCAACAACCGCGTCAAGTACATGGCGTCGAAGGCAAGGCCCAAGAGGGTTTCCCTGAGGACACTGGAGACCGGCGAGACGGTGTACTTTCTGTGCAAGCAGGCAAGTTCTCCGCGGTAAAGTTTGCGCGGCATATATATATATATATATAGCGCGTTCTGTCCTCTTGCCGCATTAGGCAGCAGTGCCAGTTTTGCATACCGTACGTGTTTATACTACTAACGTAAACTATATTTTGTTCGTCAGCTAAAGCCCGCTTCACTGTCACGTGCGATGACGCATAGGGTATACGTCTGAATGTTGTTCCCCTTTCTAGCGTAATGCAGCAGTACTAGTTTACGGTACGTACAACTTTGCAGAAGGTTGTGTTTTTGGTAGGGGGCATACTTTGGCGTACCCGGGTATCCATGGTAATGCTCGGGTATGTAGCCGGGTATTCGTGATAATAATGTGCCCGAGTACCCGCGTGGTGTTATTTATATACAGGTACCCCATTAAAGTACACCCTTGCAAGACGTTGTTCATCGTCTGCAGCCGATTTTGGAGCATTATCATACGTGCGATGCATAAGGTGCACGGTTGCATCATGTCCTCTTCCCTTCGTTAGCAGTGCATGGTAAGTACCGCTATGCTCAGCGCCTACTGTCGCTTTGGCACGACGTGCGATGCGTCGGGCAGGGGGGGGGGGGGGGCGTAGCTGCCGTTCAGCACAGCGCTGAACACACGTGCCAACCCACGGAGGTATCGTACTTTTTGACGTCAAGCATTAAGTCTCAGGTGTTCGGACATCGGTGGACGGATAGACTACTCCGAACCTGCCGCCTCCAACGAAGGTCTCGTTCGTCGCTGCTTCGCACTCGAGGCCAATTGAGTCTATGATACACCAGGCAGTGCCGCGAGACCCTTCAAGCGTGAGCCGAGGACCTCAGCCCGATTCATGATTCCATCCCCTTCTAAAGGGTTTGCACTACAAGAGTTGCGTTCTAGATATCCCTTCGGAGTGGGGCTGCTCCACGTGTATGCCGAAACGAAACGAAGCGGGCGACGCACGAGGGAGCTTGCACTGTAATGAGAGATGCCCTGGTAGAAAAGGCCATGAAAAAAAACAGTATAGCGCTAAGAACCGGGATGCGTACGTAGTGTGTACAAGAAGTACGTGTGCTTTGCGAGGGGCTGCTGGGGCATTGCAGCGATGGAATTTTCGCTGGCGAAGCTGTCCTGGGAGTTATTTTTTGTATGGAAGCGAGTCTGCCGTGCGCTTGCGGACAGTTTAATCGATTGCAGTTTCGTTGGGTGATTCGTGCGCCGTCGCCAGTGCTGCTCGGTCGTTCCACTACAGTCGACACCCTGAGGTAGACGTACATACCCGTTTCTTGGTCGTTTGCGCTGCGGAGTAGCAGGCGCCTGGTGCGGCCTCTGCTTTGCAAGATTGATGTTAAAAAAATTGGATGCCTTGCACGACCTCTGGTTCGCACGGTCGGTGTTGACTCCGGGATGCCTGGAACGGCCTCTGTTTTGCAAGATTATTGTTAAATCTGGAATCGAGCCATGCGATTGTATCCTCGCCTTCCGTTACACATAGCCTATTGATGGTAAGGTCTCTGTCCTAAATCCTGTTGATCCTCTCGATACCTTGTTTTTCTTGTCTTTGGGCCTCGGTTGCCGTTACGGCTATTACCTGGTGTTATAGTTACCAGGCAATAGGAGAAGCGTTTTCTTGCCACAAACCTCTCTTTGCTGTCTTTGGTTAATTGAAAACGTCCCACCCCGTCCTCCTTTTCACGCGTCGGCGACCACATCGAATCTGGTGGCGAAACGAAACCACCCAATGGGTGAACAGCACCTCTTCGATAGCCATGGCCGTGTTTTATCTGCTCGCGGCATTTTATTGCATATCAATCTGTCCCAAAATCTAAACATGAGGACCGTGTGCAGGTTACTGTTCAATCAAAGCGGTACGTATGTTTCCGGACTGTGTGGTAAGTCTCAGCGAAAACGACTTTTGACCCTCAAGTACTGATTGGCGGTGCCTGCTACTTTCTTTGGTGGTTTCGTGGGGGGGGGGGGAAACAGGAGCGGAACGGAGACTTGCGCAAGGACGCGAGGCTCATGGAGTTCAACGGAATGATAAACCGCCTCCTCCAGAACGATCCCGCGGGGCGCGCTCGGAAACTGCGGCTGAGGACGTACGCGGTCATCTGCCTGGACGAGGAGTGCGGTGTTTTGGAATGGGTCCAGGTAGCTACGAATGCTTCCTCTTATTTTTATTTTTTTATGTTTTTCTCCCTCCGGAGGATGGAACCCTATTAAGCTTCTTTATTGTTCCTCCTGAGGGTGGATACGCGTAAACCTTAACGTAACTTGTTCGCTGTTTTGTTTGGTGTGTGCCTGCGCTGCCTTTTTGTTGACGAAACGTGCGTACACATATGATGCAGCAACAATCGGCGTGTTGTTGGCGGCGTAGAACGTCGCTAGACCATCGAAGGAAAACCTTTGGGATCAAACTTCGCTCGGGTTCGGCGTGTGGTGGTTTGATCTGCTGAACGGGTAGACGACGGAAATACAAGGCCGAAAAGGCTGCGGGAGGACGGCGCAAGCCGGTACGAAGCGCTATAAGTGCTGCTGTAACACACACGGAAAATCGTGGCTGTGTCCTATCATGGCCCTTCCCCCGCCTGGTCGGCGAAAGCCCGACGTGCTCCGTCCCGGCGTTGTTGTAGAGGTGCAAGGGTCTATTGTCATGCAACCACGGTCATACATGACATGAGTACACCCCCCCCCGCCCCACCCCACCGTACCGCACCGCACCCCCACCAACACCGGAAATTATGAGAGCAGCGTTGTTTTTTTTAGTTTTTTTCACCCCTCTCTCTCATTCGGACCTTTTTCTGAGCAGGAAACCACGGGCTACCGCCATCTGACCTACAAGGCTGTGCAAATCAGGAGCCGATCCTCCAATGTGAAGGTTTCAAGCATGGGGCAGATCAAGACCGTACTGGAGAGGCTGCAGCTGAAGGCGGCGGAGCCGTCGGGCCTGCCCAGCGCCGTGCAAATGTGAGCTGCGGCTACCAAGCGTTACCTGAAAATTCCTGAAACAATGGAAGTGGAAGTCCGCCAGGAAGTGTCCGGTCTCCCTTTTTCAGCGTGTTTTTGTGTTGGTTCGGTGTTGCATGGGAAGACAATTTCCTTTCTGTTTCTGGTTTCTATAGCGGGGATCGGGCGTGTGGGCGAGAGTAGAGAGCATTAGCAGCGTGAACACCTCCAATTGAAAACATGTAGTGTGTTTCGGATGTGATCGAGTTTTGCTCTCGACAACGAAAATGCCTGACTCGGATTGCCACGTCGACGTTGGGCTGTGGCGGGGCGAGCGCCGCTCATGCTTGGCCGTCGTGGGATACAACTTCGCGTCACGGCGATGCGTACCCGACCCAGGCAGCCTCCTTCGTTGTTAAGAAGTAGGCAAACAACAGCCTACTGTCTCGACCAATGTCCATTGCCGTGGCCTACTATTGAAGAAGAAGCACAAACATACAGCACAGTATGCGGTCCATCCTAGCAGATCAACATCGGTACATAATAAGGCCAACTTCATCACAAGCAGCAGGTCACTCTCCAGACCACGCAGATAAGAGAGCCCCGCTCCTTCGTACTCAGAAGATCAACGATTGTGCCCTCTATTTCGCGGTTAGTGCAGGTAGTAAATCGGCGATTGTCCCACGTCTTGACGGCAGTTCTCCAGGTTTCTTGTTGTAGCCTCTCTTGTGACCACGGGGACTATTCGTAGGTTGTGGTGCCGAGGTAAAATGGTGAGAGTATCAGCAACAGCAGCAACAACCCCAACAATAAGAACTACCAGTACCTACACGCGTACGTACTCCCTCGACAGTTTTGGTGGAGGATCGACGATGTTAAAGTTCCCCACGGCCCCTTGCGCTCTCCCTGCTGGCCTCTTTGTTGGCCAGTGGACGAGCTTCTCCAAGCATCGTTATGCTCCGTTTCCATTGAGTTTCCCACGCACCGTCCCCTTGGACGCTTCTTGTTTTGTTGTTTTGTTGGACGGTTATGGAGACGGGGAAGGGCATTTTGTTTTTTTTAATGAGTTGTCCGTGTGTTGCACGCGGGGCTTGGGGCACGGGCTCGAGGCACCGTAGGCCGCGCATGAATTGTCTCACGGAGATTACCTTTTTTTTTGTTCGTCGGGCGTTTTCATCCTCACCAACGCGGTAAGGACTGTTTTGAAACAGCAACCCTGGTGCTCGTGCGAGAAGCGACGTGCAGCGCGTGAGGGCGCTGCCTGGTTTTATTCACATCTAAGTATCGGGTATATTGTACAGATGAAAAACGTTTAGTGATAGAAAATATACTATACAACGTTATATTATACCTGGTATAATTCTACGTCGACTTTTGTATATAAATATTGACCAGGTGTATTTTTAGCAGTATTTTTATTGCTTTATTTTGCATTTTAATAGCTCGCGTATGATGGAAACAATACAGTGAGCAACAAAGGGAGAGCACGCTGCTTGTTTCTCAGCCTTGTTTGGTGCTTGAGAGGGAAAAACGGGACGAAAAACAAGAACGGGTAACAGCATCGTCCGTTCGGAGCGACCCGGACGCCTAGAGCAGGGCATGAAACCGAACTGCAATGCAATGCATCGTACTATCAATGAAGCGTGTGCACCATTATGGCAATAACTTGGACTGCTTGGGGCCGCCCACAGCACTAATAAGCGATCGACAAATGATGTCGATTCACCCGCATATATCTCCCAGCAGGGTTGAAAGGGTTATTACCGGTAACTTGTTGCACAGGGAGGTTTTAGGGTATCCTTACGTAGACCACTGGTTGGGGGTTTCAGGGGCAGCGAGCGGGGGCACTGTTTCAGTGCTGTACCTGCCATGACTACGGTGGTGAGTTCGACCCCCGGCACTCTTACTCGCTTTTCTCTCTGGTACTCGTGTATAGGCTCTTGAGATGTATTTTTGTCGACCGCTGCTCCATGAGACCTCTGACCACAATTTTTCTCGATTTGAAGAGACGCCTCCACCAACATCGGGTTCCATACATGCCGAATTTGACCGGATTGCCATTTTAGTCGCCGGTCCTATTTTCTTCGCCACCAAAGGCAGGATAAACAGACAGCCAGACACCCCCTTGTACAATTGTAAACCTCCCGTGGCATCCTGACATCCCAGTCTCATGTCCTTGTTCGCCCACGCTTTTTTGCCTCATCATGACCAAGGTACCGGCAAAGCGTCCTGGAATACCAGCAGCCGTGCTTCCACCTGTGGTTTGTTGACCACTTCGCTGAACCGACTGCTTGGTTTGAGGCTCGAACCACCTTCGCCAGGCACGTGTTTGCGTCGTTTTTGTAAGGAGTGAGGGAGGGGGGGGGAGAGGGGACGGGGGCGCCAGTTCGCTCAAACTTGTGTGATCTTTCCCCGTACGTTTTGACTCACGTTGAAACCGGTCGCGGAGCACTACTACCGCCGACCTGCGGTAAGCTTCGGGGGCATCAATACGATAAAGAAAAATAATGAGTTATTACGTCGGGTGAAACGTATGTTTGTTGTTTCTGTTGCATGCGTCTTTCTGTACCTGGGATAGACTGCGGCGAGGATCTCATGCACGAACGGCCGGCAGCGACAACGACGAAAGTTTGACCTTGGTCGGCACGAGCAGAGTCGGGTTTTTTTCGGTCAAGCGGGCGACAGTACGTATTTCAGTCGTGAAAAAAACTTAAAAATGGTGGACGTTATATTGCACCTCGTCCTCAACCAGACTTTCGAAGCGCACCACTCTCTATCCCCTACCCCCCCCGAAGTCTGAGAGCTCCCGCTAAATATGTCCTACTTTCATTCCTAGTGTTTTGTCCCCAGAAAACTGGGCGTAGTCCTAACAGCGGGTTGGTGCACACCTGGAAGAGCTTTGCCTCTGGGCGTCGCGGTTCGACCTCTCTTGTTTGCTTTTTTGCTTGGAAAAAAACGCGGCAGGTCATCGGCCGTCTGGTCCAGCGTGGGGCACGTTGTCGGGCTCGGGGACCGGCACGGAGAGAACATCCTGATCCACACCGAGAGCGGGGAGTGTGTGCACGTGGACTTCGATTGTCTCTTCGACAAGGTAAAAAAAGAAGAAGCGGGGAATCAGATCGGCTAAAATTAATCGGTTTGGCTCTTGAGGTTTGTGCAGCTAGCTCGGTTTTTTTGCGTCGCGCGATTCAAAACGTCTAGGAGACGACTATTAGGTCGGGCGGGGCCAACACCCTCGCGCGCCCGAAGTGCGTAGCAACCAGGCTCGTTCTGCCATTGCAGCGGGAGCGACGGATGGCATTGACACACGGCACCGTATTTTTTTACTTTTGGAAGTGTGGCGAGCTTTGGGCTGCAGCCCCGGTTTGGAGACAAAAAACCACTCAAATTGTAAGCAGTGTGCCTCCCAATCGGGACTGCAGTACCAAATGGGTTGAGCTTTACTGTTGCCAATCCGCCGGAGGATTTTGTAAATGGAACGTAGATTCACTGAAGGTTAGGTGCGTCGCGCGAGTCAAAACGTCAAAACTCGTTGAAGGCTTCATGTACATGCATCGCTGGTGCTCCTTGCTGTAGTGTACCGGGTAGTTTTTCTTGCTACAATAGTGTTGAGATTTATTGCGAGTGACTTTCGGCGTTCTCGCTCGCGCGTGTCGATGTTTCCTGTTTCTTTGTGAAGCAGCAGCCCCCCCCCCCCCCAAGTTTTGGCGAATGGGAACGATTTTTCTTGATATATGCTGTGTTTCCTGCGTTGCTTTTGTTTATGCTGTCTTGTCCCGCCGATTCGAGTGACCGCATGCATGCGTACATGGCCGTGTTTGACATGCCCGCGATTGTTCTCTGTCGCGCAATCTTCTATTAATAGTGGTATCACACACGTTTGGCTCGTTTTCCTGGGGCCCGGAATCAAGGTTGGAGGCGCTGTACGGTAGGGGTTAGGGGTGCAGGGGTGTTAGCACCTACACTTTCCGAGCTTTCTCCCTAAGGGCCCATCTTAACGGGGACTTTTATTTTTTTCCAATTTTATTTTTTTGTTTTTTCTCGATTTTAATTTGCGTCTGATTGCCCGAAGAGTGAACGACCAAGCAAGCAAATTAGAAAAAATGAATTTGAGTGAATTGGGACTTTTTTCGTCTGTTTTTTTTATTTCAATTTGGAATTTGGGAGTTCCTCGGTCTTGACGTAGCATGTTCATGGTGGGTCAACACCTTCGGTGGAGTCTGAGGCGATTCTTGGCCACTTCGGTGACCACGATCGAGGCGATAAAACGCGAACCTCAACGAGAGGTGACCGGAGCAATAGCCGCGCCCACGCCCACAGACCATAGAAGATCGCACCCCGGCGGTGGCGCCTCAAAAGTAATCATGGCGGCCGCAATCCCATTTTTTCGGCCTGCTCGATCGGCCAACAATATCGAAACCCGAGCAAACGAGCAAACAAACGGAGGATACGTTCGAGACCTCGAAAGCTGCACCACCGCTGTTGTTCCGCACGTGGCGCTTGAGGGCTTCCTCCGCCCACCCAAGATACCCTGAGAGTAATAGCTTCCTATCCTGCGCGACTAAAAAGAAAAAGAGGCTGGCGGCGGCGCGCACGCGGCAGCGCAAACCTTCGGTCTCGTCTACGCCCGTCGTTGTTTGTCGGCTGGGCCTTTTGTAAAGTGGTGCGTTTTTTCCGGAATATTTTTTTATTGACAACTAGTACGCTGTTCCCCGAGAGGACTCAAACACGTTTTTTTTCGAAATATATTTAAAGTTCATTGAAATTAAAATTTTTACTCCCAAGTAGCGTTCCCCCGTTAAGATGGGCCATAAGAAGCTCTATAACTATAACAAAAAAACTGGCTTTTTGGACAAATTCGAACAACACCATGCCCTATTCAAAACGGTGAACAAAAAAAAACGTGCGCGTAGATACCTGGTACGAAATATATATATACCTGGTACTTATTTATTTTCCGAATTCGGGGACACGAAATTGGTTAAGAAAGAAACAATACCGTAAAAACAGAATCGGGATTCGAACGAATTTTTGGGTACGTAACGTAATTTCTCAGTCGAGGAGCTCCCCTTCAAGCCAGAAATACGCTTTGACCGAAAAACGGTATACCCATATCGTGGCATGGCTCGTTGAGCATGTTGCTATACATGTAGTACGGGAGAACATACAGCAGTAGCAGTCAGAACCAATCATGGTGCGTGAACATAGGGGGGTGGGTACTTGTACCTTTTTCTTTTCTTTTTTCGGGTCCGGGGTGGGTTCTCATTGCTATGCCCCCCCCCCCCCTATATTACGTACGTGAAATGCGTACGTGGAATCCAGCAGTTTTTTTTTTTCTGGCGAAAACACTGCTGTGCATGAAGGCTGCAGAACAGAAGCCCCCCCCCCCCCTCTCTCGACGAGGCAGTGGTCGCTCACTTTCCGAACGGAATATGCAGTAGCTATTATTTGCGTTGTCACATTTTTGCGGATCGCTGTGAGCATGCTGATGATGCTTGCTCGGTTGGACTTGTAGCTGGGCTCAGCCGTGGGCTTGTGGAGCATTGATTTCACAATATGCGGACGGGAATGTGGTGCGATCGGCGTGCTTGTGATCGCTCCTGATCTTGAAGAAATCGGTTCCCACGTATAACCCGGACAGGGGAACAGCAAAAACGTCGAGCACGAAGGTTTCTAGCTGACCCGTCCCCTTGGCTGCCCACAAGTGCCCATTCACCCCTTTGGCCTCCTTTCTGGTCGAACTCCGTATGAAGCCGAACAACATCAATTTGCAACGTAGTGCACGACGAATCGTTGCTGTCTCACGTCAGCGAAAAAATAATCGAACAAGCTCAGTCGTTCCCCTTCTCTGTCCAGCACTAAGTACCCCCGCCCCACCCCTTTCACCCGCCATTCCGATCGAACCCTGGATTGCTCCGATCGAAAAAAAAATTCCGACATTTTGCGTGACGAAACCCTTGGCTGTTTCGACAAGTACCCTCTATGTATGTGCTGGCACCCCTCTTCGGCTTTATTCCTGATCGAACTCTGGATTCAGCCGAATATTTTTTATTAATTCAACCCTTTGTTTCTTCGTGACGAAATCGTTGCTGTCGCTCGCACTCATCGCTGCTGCAGGGGCTGTCCCTCACCCGCCCCGAGATCGTGCCGTTTCGGCTCACGCCTTCGATGGTTGACGGCATGGGGCTCTGCGGCTTCGAGGGCGTGTACCGCCGGGTGATGGAGACGTGCATGTCCGTGCTCAGAACCAACCGCGAGACACTGCTGAGCGTGCTCGAGCCTTTTCTGCAGGCAAGTATTGTAGCGGCCGAGAGATTTGCTACATTCCGACGGGTAGTTTTTTTGTTTCTCTCTTTTCTCCCCGAGAAGGGTAAGTAGGGTCATCTTGTGTGTTTGTGTTGACACGCTTGTTAGTTAACCCTTGTGAAAGAACTGCACCCGCGCTTAGGGGACAAGGTACTTGGAATTGGAGTTGCATGGGTTTTCCGGTGGTAAAAAGGTTTTAGGGGAAGTGGGCGACGGGGGCGCTAGGCCGGCGAGCAATCGCTTGGCCGTGATAAGATGCTCGGCGACCTGCTACGGCTATAATTGGGAAGGTTTTGAGTTCTTGTGTTTTGGCACTGCTTGTTGCCTGGCGACCGTTACCGCTGACTGTCCGCCGTCGTATGATCGTTGTTGTTGTTGTTTTTTTTTAGTGTTTGCTCTTTTGATGAGGTCTGACTGGCTTGCCATTCGCAGTACCAGGTAGCAGATAATGGTTGCTTGTGTGACTGCCACGAGAGTGGTAGCTTGTAAGCCGGTCTTTCGTCCACGACTAGCATTTGCTTTGCTTCTTCCCTCCTCGCCCCCCCCTTCCTCCCCTTCCTTCCTTCTTTCCTTCCTCTCTCCACCCCTTCTTCCCTCAAGTATGTCGCAGGAAGATGATGGGGGACCTCAATGGCGCACTGCAGCGAATGCGTTTTTGTGTCCATGTATCCGATGTGAAAATTGCGGCTGTCTCATGCATGCGCGCAACTTTCTGCTCTACAGGACCCGACTGTGGGCTGGGGGAGAAGCGGCCGAGCCCAGCGGTCGACGACCGGGGACACCAACGACGGTGATGAGAGCGGCGATGGTGACGCCGGAAGGGGAGGGGGCGGCACCGACCTTGGCCGAGAGAGCGAGAACGAGGATGCGGACAGGTTTGTTGTTGTTGTTGTGTGTGTGTTTTTGCAGTAGATCCCACCGTTTATTCGGGGACCGAAATGCTGACGTTTCCTTAGTCAAGTAGTGTGTGTGTTTTCAGTAGAGCCCATTGTTTATTGGGGACCCAAATGCTGACGTTTCATTGGTCAAGTGGATATTTCATTGGGTTCAGGTTAGAGTTAGTCCACTTTTAGTCTCGTGCGCAATATCCATATACCACAGTGTTGGATATGTAAAATAGTAAACTACCCTCGTTTTTTTTATCGGTAGGAGTTGGTAGCTGCTTTAAATGCATTTAGCAAAAAAACGCGATTCTATCATTAGTTCCTTTCTCTGACGGACGCGACATGTGAGGGCCATGTGTTCTTCCCCTGCATGTACATTTACCGCATCGGGGACGACTGTGTTCAGCAGTTGGATGGTAGTTGTATGTGCTGTAGTTAGGGCCGTGAACGTTTGCGCGAAATACGAACGCGACTATATTTCGGGAGGGTTTTTTATCAGGGAGTCCTAGAAGGACAACGAAACAAAAGTGGTTGTGCCCACCGGTGATTTTATCCACGGCGTGCCGGAGTACTAAGGGCAACAGTATATGAACCTTCGTGCAGCAGTAACAAGCGCGCCATGCTCCGACCGCCGAGGTGTGCTGGTGACGGTATGTATAGCGGGTTGCCGGCGACACAGGCGCGCGTTCGAAACGTCCTCTTAGGGGCCTCAATCGGTCCCACTTGGGGCCGTAAAGCTGCTATACGCAAGCGAAGGGCTGTGGAAACCACCGCTTACAGCAGAAGCATTCCACGGTATTGAGCTCTTCCCTCCCTTTCCCCCCCCGCTCCGCTCCGCCTGTCCTGCCCCCCACCCCCTGCCTCTGCCCCCCGGTTCCGTGATGTCAACGCCGTTCAGAGTTTTACGGGTGATCAACGAGCGTTTGCAGGGGAGGTACAACCTGGCGGTGCCGCAGGCTGCAGGCCGCGGGGCTAACGACGCGGGGAAAGATCTCCCTCTATCGGTTCAAGGGCAGGTATACTACAACTGCCATGCAGACCAAAGCGACATGAAAACCAAACGCTCCTTGCCGCTTGGCCTCCCACCTTTTTTTGAGCGCGCGACTTGAGCGCTAGTGCTGCTGCCGTGCAGACCTAAAGCGACAGATAATCAGACCAAAGGCGGCAGAAAAGCGTTGTCTCACGCCTTTTGGTGGGCGCGCGGCGTGGGCACACGGCGCTCCTCGCTCGGAATCAGCGGCGACCAAAAAAGCAGCACGTGAAAACGTCTGGCTCTGGAGTCGAAGGAGGTGGTCCTCTGTAAAGACACAACAGCGCTCTGGTGCCATGACGGGCGGTAGTAAACAATCAAGCGCTTTTTGTTTTGCTCTTTTTCTCGCTCTTGTTGAGCGCACGGCGGCAACCCCAATGAAAACAAAAAGCCAAGTGAAAGGTCCGACTTCGAAGTTAAAGGAGTTGGTCCGCGAGGAGGCATAAAGAGTCTGGTGCCATGACGGACTATAGTTGGTGCCCACCAGGGGACGAGGTTTGAATCCTGAGAAGGGTCTGAATCTTCCCAGGACAGGGGTAGTCGTGGTTGGCCGTGTCTTCCAGCTATACGTTCGCGTGCCGCAAGTTCAACCCCGTTGTGGTCGAAAGATGCATGCGGTGAACCTTCGGCGCTTTTTTCCACGTGAAAGCCTGCAAAGCTGCGAACGGCATTATTCGTCGATATTTGTTGTTCTTTGCACCGTGTTCTCTTGCTTTTTGCGCCTTGTGAGCCGAGCAGAATGACCTCCCGAGTTTCACCGCCACGTTCCTGCGACCCCCCTCTGCTCCCTCCCTCTCTCGCCGTATTTTTCTTGCTTTGGTTGTCTGCTCGATCGCCTGCCTCTCTCTCTCTCTCGCTTGGACATGCCGCTTTTGTTTTATATATATGTATAGGTGCACCGCCTGATCACGGAGGCTACGTCGCAGGAGAACCTGTGCCAGATGTATGTTGGTTGGATGCCTTGGATGTAGGTATGCTGGGCTTTTTTGTTGCTGGTTGTTCGCGGCGCTCGTCTCGATAGGGCGACCAAGTCTTTGAAGTCGCTGTGATAGAGGTGTCGTGTATGATATGCCGACCACGTTTCGACGTCCGCCGTGACGTTTGCCTCATCCCTTTTGGATCTTTACATCACACATGCTTTTTCGTGTGGAGGGGAAACGTGAGGCCTTTTTTTAAGCACGACGTTCCGGCATCGGTCACTGCTTTGGTTGGGGGATGACATTTTTGGGTGTCTGAACTGTGTACACAGACCGCAAGGAGCCGCAATATACGGGCGCAGCATGACCCTCCCACTACCACTTCTACTATTGCGGGAGGTCATAGTCGTTGGTCAGAACCAAATATGGTGCGAAAATATTACGAGCTGTACATGTTTTTCGGGTCCATCGAGTGTTCTGATTTACTTTAGCCCCTCGTGATACCACCACTACTACTACCACTACTACTACTACTACTACTACTACTACTACTACTACTACTACTACTACTACTACTACTAGTACTGCGCGGAAAGCGCTTGGTCCAAGGGAGCATCGTTCTTGGCGAACCGACGAGGGGTGGGTGGGGGGTGTACTCATTTTCATGCATGCAACACATCATATACATGCCGCCTTCCAACAATCGGCGTTGTATCGTCATAGAGGTGGCGTCCCCGGTGGCTTGGTACGTGGTCCGCGTGCCTACTATTAACATTAGTAAGGTCACTTTCGTGCGTTCAAGTCTCACCGAGTGTATACTCGTACGAGTAAAGACTTTTTCTTGCACAAAAATTGATTGGCGGAAAGCGCGAGAGCGTGAGTTAGCAACACTCGATGAAAATCGACGAGCAGTGGGAATGCTGAACCCTATGCGCGATAAAAAATGAAGGCACGAACCGGGGGGAAGATATGACACCATTGACCACGGAGTGTCCTGAAGATCGATGAGGGTAGAACCTCCTAAACTGGAAAGTGAGAGAGTGATGATAAAAAAAAAAAAATGGCGGTAGTCTTACGACCATGGAGGGGAGGGATAGAAGGTCCGTAGTAGGGATATTATGTTCTCGTACGGCTAACAACGGATGCGCGCGCCAGTATGAGGGACACGACATCACGCCCACCCTTTGAACGATTTTTCCAGGCTAATTTGATCATTATACGTATCATTTTTGGTCGACAACGAGGAGAGCGCCTACGCAGGGCGATGTATGTTGTCTAGATGAAAGCATCTCGACGACGTAATTCTGAGGCCTTATTTTCGTTGTGTGTGGTGCGCCCCTTGTTCGAGGAGAAAATTGGCTCTGAAACGTATCCCAGGGGGCGCGTTACAGAATCTTGGGTGTTTACGCGTGTTTACGTACACGGCACTTCTATGCATACATATGTATGATATAATTCGATCCGTTCAAAGAACGATGATCGTTTTTTTTTTTTTTATCGGGCCTTCTTTAATTTTGAGACAAATCACAGGACCGGTCAACCATGCGATTGCCGGGCCGATTGCCGGCGTGGAAAATACGTGACAGGTGAACGAGAAGCGAAACGGCAATCACGCATTTCGGCAAGGATCGACCCGAGGTTATCGTCCCCGCGGGCATCAGGGGGGGCGGGGAGGAGCTTTGTCGCGAGCTGTGTCGCGAACATGCTTGCAACGTCGTCAGCACGCGCGATCTTGATACGGTAAAGTACCGCTTGGTGCATTTAATTCGGCTCATACCCATGACCCAAACTTGGGCCACAACGTCACTGCTACTGAGAGTAGCCTCCCCCGAACGCCAAGGGGGCATGGCCCCCGTGGCCAGCGCCGAACACAACCTACCCAGCGATGGCACCGCACAAAGCGCGCCGGCATGGTAAGCTGCCTAGGGTCAAGATTGAACAGAAGAGTCAGCGTGGCCCTTCGTTCTAAGAATACATTTATTATTGGTCGACTGACGAGATGACCTTCCCGACGCGGAAACTCTCACGCGCCACTAGCAAGCGGTGAGAGGACGTGGGAGATCGGTTCGGCCCACCACCAACCCGCATCTCCAGCGCGCCGGGCTAAGGGCCGCAAGGGCCGGCGCGCTCGGAAAGCGGGCAAAAAGAGTGGGATACAAACGGAACACGAACTCGGTTTGTCAGTCAAAGTAGACGGCGGTTTCATTCAAGGCTGCAGGCCTTCCTATATTACTGAACTCCCTAATTTTTTCATGCTGCGCGTCAAAGTCATTCCCATTGCTGCGCGTTCCACCTCACGTGCCAAACACAAACACGTGCTTGGTGCTTGGACAGCACCATGGTATCGTCGGAAGTAAAGCTGGTCACCGCTGCGGCGGGGCTGTACTCGTCCTTCCTGTACTGGGGCTACCTCCAGGAGAAAATCACGGGGGCAGAATACGTGTCGCCGCTTGATGCCACCGTAACTGGCCGATGGCAGTTCTCCTTCGTACTCAACGGTAAGAGCGAGCACTTTTCAGCTGAGGCAACACAGAGTGAGGCACGCTCTGAAGAGATAGCGTTGGCCGTGTTTACCTCGCTTGTCGCACTGCTGTTCCGTAGGGGGCACTTAGGTTTCGGTAGACGTTGCTGTTTTTCTATTGTTCGACATCATGTCGCAGGTTTAAACGAGAGTGTACATTCCGTACAGGTTTTTTACCCAACAGGCTCCCTGCCCCACCTATCCCGATAGCCCGGATAGAACCAGCCAATATCATACCGACACCTGGACTGGCTGCTGGCGTATAAATAACCATGCTGGGTGGCCATCCCTACCTCTTGATCGAACCTAAAAGGGGTCGACCAAAGAGGTCCGGCAAGTTCATGACATGTACACTGGCGGAATGTCATGTTAAAGTCTGTGTCCTACAGATGGACTAGAACCGGTACACAAATAAGAAAGTGTGTTGGGCGTAAGCTTTTTTTACCCAGATCTCCAAGGAAGATGAAAAAAACAAAAAAAACAACAACCATTCTCCTGGATAACTTTAGGGTACGCACACTTCCAGCAGCAGTAATAGAAGGTAAAGTTACAGCAGTTGGTGATGTGCGCTGTCGTGGAGGACAGTATACTCATCCCGATAGCCCAACAGAACCAGCTGCTGTGTACCAGGCACCAGTACCAGTATACTGGTACTGGCGTATACACAACCATGTTTGGGGTTACACCCTCCCAGCAGCAGTTACGGCAGTCGCCGTCGCGGAAACGGAGCGGTCGAATCTCATTCTAGCACTGCAGCCTGCAGGCCAATTTGGAATTGTGTCCTGCGTGCCCCTCTCCTACGTATTATGTTGGTGTTGGTATTAGTACCGCACGTATCAGGATATTATCAGGTGCCTGTACTTGTTGACTCGATGCGCAAATTGTGCTCCTGCTCTCGAGGCAGATATCGGTAAATACTTGAGTAGGCAAACAGCAGTGGTACACACGGTACCAGCACGCAACAATCCAGCCTGAGTCGTGAATACGCAGGCACCCACACTGGGGTGCTGCGGCGCTGTACATCTGCGACCACGACCACAGCCGTTGACGCCAACGCGAGTGTGCAGAATGGCAGGGAAGAGGGGGGGGGCGAAAGGGGGACGAGGGGGAATGGCGGGGGGGGGGAGGGGAGGCGGTCTGCCCAACAGACTGAAGCCTGGTTATGGCCATCATCGTCATGATGCACTCCTTTCTTTGGGACCCAAGTAACTAGCATGGTGCCATCTGGGCAACTTTGCGTGTCTGTATGCTCCAGTGCCTGCCTTTGGTATTTTCTTTCCCCCCCGCCCGTGATTATCGCTTTTTGTCCCTTCTTTGTTTTCATTTTTCTTTCATTCCCGTTTGTACCTCTTTGTGTCTTTGTTAGTATGGTCCGTTTTGCCTTGCCTTTTTTTCGCGTTTTGCTATCTGCGTCTGTTTTAGTTTTGTTTTTGTTTTTGTTTTGCTTAGCTTCATCTTCTTTTTTTAGGTTTTTGTCTTCTATTAATAGTCTCCTTTTTGCTTCCCTGGTGTCCGCAGTGGTGGAGTGCGTATGCCTGTTTTTTGTTTTTTTTTTTTGCCTCTGTTTTTACTTGAGGTATTTCTTCCACTCCAGAGTTATTGGAGCCTGTCCTGCGACCACGGACTGCATTGAATTGTGAGTTAATGTGAGAACAACAACAACAACAAACAACAACGTACATGATGCTGTTCGTACGTACTTGGTACCTGGTACAAGGCGCTTCGCTCCGCGGGCGGCCTACGCCGCCCGCTACCTTCGCTCAGGAACAGTACATCAAATTATGCGAAGCGGACAGCAGTGGTCCATGGTTGAATATATGAATAGTTTTTTATGATTGTAGTTGCAAACTGGCGACTTGATAATGCCAAGAGTCCCACCGCCATGCTTCAGGAGAAAACAGCTCGGATGCCACATTCGCTTCGCGTCGCCATCGGTTCCGCCCGCTACGCTTGCTCAGATGCCGTACGTACGTGCATACCCCAGGTAGGGTAGTTATTATCTTTTTGCGATATATTGCTGTATGTACGAAAGAGAGAGCACAGCACGGCACAGCATCACCGCAAAACCAATAAAAATGAAACCGAAATTTCGGAAAGAAAACCCCCCCCCGTCCCCTCTCATATAGCATTTTTCTGCCTGATTGCAACACCTTGCACCGGTCAAGAAAGAAAAAATCGAACAGCAGAGCTTCACTCTCAGTCTCGTACACCGCCCGCCCGTCTCGCGACCACCTCGCCATCGATCCGGTCCGGGTAATGCTTTCCTCCCTCTCTGCCACAGTGAGCCCCGTCGCCCGCCTCGCGTTAACCCTTTTAGGACTGCAGTCCCGTTTTGGTGGCAAACTACTTAGAATTTGAGTTGTTTGTCCCCAAAACGGGACTGCAGTTCTAAAAGGGTCAAACCCGGTGCTCACCGTGGCATTCGTTCGCCAGCTCGACAATGTTGGTGCTCAGACTGCGTAGCTCTCTCTGTGAACCTCAGCTTGGTCGCAAAAATAAGCACCGCTTGAATCTTACCTTGCAATCCCGAACGACCCTCATAGACTTCCTTCGTATCGTACTCTATCCAATTCCACATTTGGAGGCCAGACAGAGCCCATTCATGCTTCCCTCGTGTCGCGAGGCACACGCGACGCCAAGGTACGAAAGCGGCGACCGCGCTCCTTGCAACCCCCCCTCTACCCGCCAGCACCCGCTGACACCCGCGACGGCGCCGGGCTCGCCCGCGGTGCCGTGCTCTGAGTACACGCACGCACATGAAACGAACGAAGAAAAAAGGGAAAAAAGACAGTGCCATAAAATAGAGAAAAGAAAGAACCGCCTGAACGGTCCAGCAAGTAATCGAAGGAGGCGTTGTCCAAGTGGGAGTTCTGAGAGGCCAGAGATGTACCAACGGAGCACGCTCAGAGACTGAGATGTCTGTGAGTAGTTCTATAATGTTTTCATACTGGTGTAACAGTTCTAAAAATTGTCCACGATGCTTTCTGCTTAGAACTCTTATAATTGTGTTTGGTCGCTATCCATAAAACGGTATACCGGGTGGTGTTTAAATCCATTTTCCGGTACAAGGGAAATCCGCCACGAGAAATCCTTACATCGGCAGCTCTCATTGGCCAAAGCACGCCTCTGTCCTCCAGAGTCGAGCATTCCACCGCTGACCCAAAAATAATTGTAAATACTGGTAGTGATTATTTGCCACGCCCCGAACACCACGTTTCGCTGCTCGCCGCCAACCGAGGTTGGCCGCGGCGCCTGTTCTCTTCGACGGAGATACCGACGGCTGCTGTGTAGGGGACCCGTGGAGTGGTCGCGCGGCCGGGTTAAGTCGGATGGTGCCGAGGAGAAGCCGTTCCTAAGAAGCTAAACTAAGACCGAATCAGCTGTGAAGATAATAAAAAACGACATCATACGTCACCATTATTGCCCCTCTCCCCCTCCCGTCCCTCCCTTCGTTCTCCTCCCTTTCCGTCCCCCCCCCCCCCCTCTTGGTGGTGGTGTCATAATCACTTGCCTGTCGGTTTGCTGTGTTTTTTTGTTTCTCTGCTTCCTCAACCCCCCCCCTCCTGTCCAGCCTGCATGGCGATGGCGGCCATCTTTGCCGCGACTCTCCTCCTATTGATCACCGGGGAGACGAAGGGCAACCCTTCCGTCCGACACTTTTGGCGGCCGGCTCTCACCTGCACCGTCGCGTCTCCTTTTGGATGTAAGATTTATTTTACACCTCTCGGGCAGATAGATCACCTACAGATCGATCATCTAGATCCTGACCTGCCGTTATGAGTTGTTGTGCAGGATCTGTGTTGTATAGGTCCAACCCAGGACGCGTGTCCTACGTAGATTCATTCAAGTTTTACGGCTCCCACCCGGAAACATGAGCTAGATCATATACCTGGGATACAGATGAGGAACCTATCTCAGCTGCCTCGAACGATCTAGATCATTCAAGTTCGAGCCGATTATTCGTCCGAGGTGTGTTTGTACGTATTATGGAGCTATGATAGTTTGCCGCGTCTAGAGACTGGTCAATACGCTACGGCCATGCATGGCATGAGTGCACCCCCTTCCCCCCCTCCTCCTGCCCCCGGTCCAGATTGGTCCCTCAACTACATCAACTACCCGTTGCTGCTGCTGGCCAAGAGCTGCAAGCTTGTGCCCGTCATGCTGGTGAGACTTCTTTTTTGTTTATCCGCATTAAAAGAAACACCTTTAGCTGTGAGATGTCGTCGAAGTTTGTCTTTGCAAGCTTATGGGTGATATATATATATATCTATATATATATTATTATACATAATACAAGGCGCTTCGCTCCGCGGGCGGCAAAAAAGTACATCAAATTATGCGAAGCGAACAGAGGTCCACGGTTGAGTTTAGTGTTTTCAAGGATCGTAGTTGCAAACCGGCGACTTGATAATGCCAAGAGTCCCGCCGCCATGCTTCAGGAAAAAATAGCTCCGACGTCAGCTTGGATGCCACATATACGCTTCGCGTCGCGGATGTCGTACGTACGTACATACACCCCAGGTAGGGTACTACTGTCTGTAATTATTTTTTTCTTTCGATATGCTTCATGTGTCTGGTCTGTACTGTATGCACGAAGAAAGCGAAAGCACAGCAAAAACAATGAAAACGAAACCGAAAACTTGGAAAGGAAAAAAAAACCCCGTCCCCTCTCGTGTAATATTTTTCTGCCTGATTGGAACACCTTACACCCGGTCGAAAAGAAGAAAAGAAAAAATCGCACAGAAGAGCTTCTCTCTCAGCCTCGTACGCCGCCCGCCCCTCTCGCGACCACCTCGCTACCGATTCGGTCCGGGTAAAGCTTTTATCACTCTCTGCCACAATCAGCCCCGTCGCCCGCCCCGCGTGAAGCCCGGTGCTCACCGTGGCCGTCGTTCGCCAGCTCGATAACGTTGGTGTTCAAACTGCACACCTCCCTCTTTCAACTTCAGCGTGGTCGCAAAAATAAGCACCGCTTGAATATTATCTTGCTCTCCCGAACGACCTTTATAAACTCGTACATACTCTGTCAACAATCATAAATCGAAGCCAGACAAAACCCGATTATTCATCCCTCGTGTCTCGAGGCACACGCGACGCCTAGGCACGAAAGCGGCGACCGCGCTCCTTGCAACCCCCCCTCTACCCGCCAGCACCCGCTGGCACCCGCAACGGTGCCGGGTCCTCCCGCGATGCCGTGCTCGGAGAACACGCACGCACACGAAGCGAAAGAAGAAAAAAGGAAGGAAGGACCGAGAAAACAAAGAACTGCTGGAAAGGTCCGGCAAGTAATGAAAGGAGGCGGTTTGGAAGTGGGAGCTCTGAGAGGCCAGGGATGCACCAACCGAGCACGCTCAGGGGTTGTGATCTAAGTATGTAGTTCCATTGTATGTAGATTGGGTTGGCGTCGGTTGGCAAGGACATTTTGAAACATGCCGCTCACTACGTGAGCTAGACAACCAGGGTACCGTTTTTTATTTTGTTATTTTGGCTGTTTGTTCACAGCTTGTGATCGAGTTGTAGTAGATCATTTGTGCGGGGTGGAAAACCTTTGCTCCGCACAAGGGGAATGATCGTATCACGTACCTGGTACCAGGTACCTGGCAGTGTTTATGGTAAGACACCCAAGAGGCAGTTATATAGTGCCCCCTTTTCTGTCTCTGGAAGTGGCCACACCGGAAATTAGAATAACTCATTGAAGCTGACATCCGTATGCAAGTGTAACTCACAAGCGGCTCTTAGTAGGATGCAGCTCACCCTTCATGCGACTCGCCGAACACCTCACGGCGCTTCGCGCGTGGTGCAAGCAATGTCTGCCTGGTCGGTGAAAACCCGACGTGCTCCGTCCTGGCATTGTAGGGATGCGAGGGTCCATGGTCAAACGACTACGGCCATGCATGAGAATATCCCCCCCTCTCCCTTAACTTCTTCTTGCGGTATGGCAAAAGCATCAAACGTCAAGTAGGGGTGTGGGCGAGCGTGTTGCGTCGGCCGGCGACGCATCGATGTTCAATACGCACGATAATACTGCTGGTGTATTTTTTTGATCTGTTACTGATCGTCTCATGTAAGTACTGGGTTGGATTATGCCTCCTGCTCCAGCATAGTGTTCCTCATTGGCTGGAAACGACAAGGTGTTACGTCAGCAGCGCGGCAGCAGTACCTGGAAACGATCGTAATACGTTTGCAGACAACTTGCGGCTCTTGCAAGGCGCGCGTGGTTGGGTGCACACGCCGCCTCCGCCACCCACAGGGCGAGCCATTTGTTTTTTTTTTAGCGAAGCGAGTTGCTACTTGACGCGGTCACCTACAATGTACAGGGTACCTGGTATGTGAGTTATGAAAAAAAGCACGGGGATGGTATCCAGGCATCCCCTGGCCACCCCGGTTTTTGTTGACGCTCCCCCCCCCCCAAAAAAAAAATCTTCCTGCCCTGTTTTTATTCCTTTATCTCCCCCGTTTCACCTTATATATACCTGGTATGGCGTATTTTCTCTAGGTGTTCTGCGAGGGATGTAGCATTTTAACGGGTCATCTATTACGGGGGACCATAGTTAATAGGACCTGTGGTGTACATAAAAACCTGTACATTTAACCGTTTCTAGTAACAATATTCGGTCCTATTAACTATGGTCCCCCGTAATAGTTAACAGTTACCGGCTGCCGCCGATGCTGTAATCGTCGTTTAGTCTCGACATCGACATGGAGGCCCTGCCAATCCCCGTAAGAGCCAATTGTTGATTGAGTTTTGACGTTTGACATATAACTATATATGGATATTGATAAAAAAAATGTAAACGTCAGCGAGATGGTGGATTTCGTCGAAACTCGTATTTTGCAAGCTGCGCGTGACAGTTGAGATCGCTGTTTGACGGTCGATTTTGTATGTTTTGTTGTAGGTGGGCGTGGTTATGCTGGGGCGGAGGCACACACGCTCTGAATACTTGGCCGTGATGCTGATCACGGCTGGAGTGGCGCTGTTTTCACTCAAGCCGGGCACCGTCGGAGAGGCGCTGGGCAAGGAGGGCGGCGGCGATGGGGAGAACCGCCTCGTGGGGCTTGCGCTGGTGAGAGCGTGGGGACAGTGTGGAGATATGGAGGGGGGGGAGGGGGGGGGCGTACTCATTTGTTGCTTGCCGTAGTCATTTGGCCGTTCGACCACGTATCCCTTTCGAAACGGAGCACCGTTCGTACTCCTAACTGAAACGCCTCCAACAATTGGGTGCTCATGATGTTTTTCCATGTACTACATGGAAACCTTTTGCTTGTCTTACGGTACGTAGTCGTATGCCGTTCTTGTTTCGCCGTGTTGAAGGGGGCGGGTAGGGGGGAGAGAGAGAAATGAAACTGGATGTTTTTGTTTTACTGTTGTTTTACCAGGGGGGTCTTCTTCCCGTCCCCGTCCCTAAGAAGTCGATGCTGCTGTACCTCGTACCTGGCAAGTTTTTTTTTTCGGAAATACAGTTATATTACCAGGCACCAGCATTTATGTAATGCTACTTGGTCGCTGCCTGGTACGCCCCTCTCCATCTCCGTCTCTAAAGAAGCCAATATTTTTCGTTTTTTTATAATATGACTGTTCAAGGCGAGGTACCAGTACGAATATTACAATTATGTATGTTTTGTTGTTCATTGCCTGGTACAGATTTTTCTCTATTTCTTTCATGTCTTAGCATTAATAATTAATGTTCATTCATTTTGGTGTTTTTTCGTTTTTTTTCGTTTTTTTCGTTTTTTCGTTTTTTGGTCTTTTCCTTCTTTCGTTTGCGCTTTTTTCTTTTTCCTTGTTCTTGTTTTTTCTCCGCGCCGTGGTGCGTGCGTCGATGCGTGTATGTATGATGGGGATACGGTGTACGGTATCAGGTGAGCGTTAACCTCATCCTGGACGGCGTAACCAACGCCGAGCAAGACAGGATCAACGGACGCTTCAAGGCGCCCGGGTCGTTCATGATGCTGGCGATCAACATTTGGATATTCACCTTCCACTTCGTCTACCTGGCGGCCGGCTGGGCGCTGTACGGTGGAGAGAGCGAGCTGGCCCGGGCGATTCAATTCATGATTACCTTCCCTGAGGTGGGGGACGGAGGGAGGGAGGCGTTTGGGTGGGGAGGGGGGGGGGGCAGCCTGTACATTACTTGCTGACGCGTGCTGTGATAAGGGTTTCACGTGATGTCTTGGAGGCTTTTCTGTACCTAACCCAATAACTGACTCTCGAAAATACATCAGTGGTGTACCTGCTCATTGTAAGACCACCTCGTGATGACCCCAGAAGCTTGGTCTTGTCTCTAACATGGTCTTATCTTTTTTCTACTGAAAAAAGAATCCCATACCACAGTACTACAGTAGTTCCGTCTACGAGTAGTTTTTTTCTCGTGGCAGATCAATTCACCGTGCCTTATCTTTAGTTTGGTCTTGAATCTGATGGTGTTGAAATGGGTACACCACTAACTGTAGTTGAAAGATTAGCCCGGTAAACAATTCCATGAGCCATCATAGGTATGTAACGAAAAACATTCAGCAATATATACTATCAATACATCGGATGCACAGATATTGGGTAGCTACGTACAGTATACGGATGCGACGAAAAGCGTTCAACATTGTATATATATACATCGGATGCACAGATATTGGGTAGCTACAGTAGGTATGTGACGAAACACATTCGGCGACGTATACTACATCGGATGCACAGATATTGGCCACACAGGTGGCCGGGACTCCCGCCCCCCCCCCCCCCCCCCCCCCTCCGCCTTGCACAATGTGGGCGTAAAAAAAACACTGTTTTGTGGAGACATTGAAGAATGTAGAAAACTTCACAGGGTGTCGGCAGCCTCTCAAATCGGTGTGTTCCGCCTCCAGTAATGATGTGTCGCATTGTTCGAGGTCTCCACAAGGAGTTGCTTTCGCCCACACTGTGCAGGGGGGGGTGGGGGGATCCCGGCCACCTGTTGTGGATTCCCTCAGTCGAGAACCCCGGTCAGCGATACAAATTTTGGCACCCTTACCATGTACCGCAGCTAGCTCTGCTGCTGCTGCTGCTGCTGCTGCTGCTGCTGCTGCTGCTGCTGCTGCTGCTGCTGCTGCTGCTGCTGCTGCTGCTGCTGCTGCTGCTGCTGCTGCTGCTGCTGCTGCTGCTGCTGCTGCTGCTGCTGCTGCTGCTGCTGCTGCTGCTGCTGCCGCTGCTGCTGCTGCTGCTGCTGCTGCTGCCGCTGCTGCTGCTGCTGCTGCCGCCGCCACCGCGCGGTGTAGCCTCCCGTCCTCTTTGGGAGCAGACGCTACGCACACAGAAACGAGAATACCGGGTGTCGTTCCTTTTTTTTATTACTTACCAGGTACATCTATAGATATATATACAATGAATCTCGGCCGCTGTGAGCGAACCTTAAAATTCCGATTTTATTTTCAACTTTGTCTGGGACTCCGGAAGCCTTCGCTCCCCTGCCTTCGTGCTTGCTTTTTCGACCGCTTTCCTCGACGGTCGCGCGAGCCGGACTCCGACGGGTGTTCTCCCGTGCGCGCGTCTCGGAGTCTCGCGCCACCGACGAGCGCGCCGACCCCGAACTTGAGGGACATTTGCTGGAAAAAGGAGACACGGACGATCTATTTTCTGTGGTCCTTGGAAAATTGTTGAGGTTATGTTGCTCCGCGAAGAGCTTCTTGTGACAGGCTTCATCTTACAGTAGTAGCTTTTGTCTCTCGGAGGTTCGATCTCTCGGTCTTGCTGATGCTACCGCTTTCTACCGACTGCCTTGCTTTGCGGGCCGCCGCCATCGGCCTGTTCCAACCCCTCGGTCCTGCCTTTCTCGGTGGCTGCCTTCCCTTGCCCCTGTCTCATCGCCGGACGACTACACGCGCCTTCTCGGCGTATCGCGCCGTTCTTGGTACGAGATCGTTGCATATCTCTGTGATTTTGCTTTGTTGGTGTTTTTGTAGTAAAATTTTGATAACTCGGCACGTCTTCTGTTTTCGCCGGTAGAATGGAATGAAGGTTGTTGGGGAGTATGAATTCGGCCGAGTGTTGTTAGTTCGATGAAAAAAACAACCAATCACATCGGAAGGTATCGTACAGGCCGTACATGCTCGGACTTTTTCCACTACTACTGCAGAGTGAGGCGCGTTGGAATACCAGTACTAACAACTACAGCAACACAGCAGTACCTGATGTACAAAGCTTTGTTTTCGCCGGTCGAATTGAATGAAGGTTGCTCGCAAGTCGGCCGGGTGCTGTGAGTTCGATAAGAAAAGCCGACCAATCGCATCGGAGGATATCGTACACTGCAGACGTGTTTCACTTTGAGAAAATAACCATATCCAGTCCAGATGCGAGGTCTTTATTTACTAATAGTAAATGGGAGATACGGACCCGCGTAAAAGATACGATCCTTCGTTCCAGGAATAAGATATGGTGTTCGGCTGGGTTCGATTCCCTGTTGAAAAACGCGCCCAGTTATTTCGGCGAGCACTACTGGAGGTAATCAAGGGTTGGAGACTGCTTGCTCAGACTGCAAGTACTTGCAGTATGTCGGAGTTTTGTGCTGCTGTACGTATACTGCTGCGTGTGCTACACGTAATACTATATCCAACATGAATGTTTCGTTATTCATGCTATGAGAATACTGCCCATGTCGGCAGTACTGTGCGGTTGTTCTGTATTGCCGATCGATATCAGGTATCAGTTATCAGGTGTATGATACTGCTCATACCCGCAGTATCTCGATCACTGCCTGTTCTCAGGATTGAGTGCGATAATGCGCATACAGTACGCATCCTGTTCTCCCAGTAATTTGGGCGTATACTGCAAGTTGTTGTCTTCTGCGATGACGTACGTACAGCTGCTGCTGTTGTGCTGCTGCTGGTCTTGGGGCTGGGTCTGCACAGCAGCAGCTGCAGCAACCGACCGCGGCAGCAGCGATGCCTGCTACTACTCCTGCTGCTGCTGCGGTTGCTGCCATTTTGCATGTTGTGCTGCTGCTGCTATCGCTTTCATGTGCGGGAGAGACCCTCTGTTCTGCACAAGCGTCGTTGGAAGTAGGTACAGCTCGCCGTAGATAGGGGTGTGATATCGGCGTGGGTATTGGGTACTTGACAACTGGGCAGAAAAAGGGCAGCAATACTACTATCGTAAACAACATCAAAGTAATCTCAGTACTGAGAGTAAGAGAGACCTCTCAGAACTGACCTGGTTTCTGCCCCCGCCAGCAGCAACTGGGCTCCAAATCATCGATCATTTCCTGGACCATAAATTATACCAGGTACCTGGTACCTGGTAGACGGTTCTGATTTTCGGGCTTCAGAGTAGATGGCTGCTGGGCTGAAAAAGACAGCAAATAATAACGTCCCAAAAAAGGATATAAAAGTTGGTCTATAATTCGAGTGAGACAGATACAAGAACTGAGAACTGACACTCGGCATTGCCAATTCCCTGCACCACTTGGCATTGCCCTGATCCCGTTCGCAACAAGATCGAATGGTGTACTTATGTCAACTTGCTTCAACACAATCACACGAGTTTAGGCACTGAGGTATATTTTGCTATCCGGAGCATGGGTGCCGGCAGGCACCCATGCGGAGCCCTTGTATATATATGATATATATTTCCCCGTGTATTGTGTATACCGGTTGTGGCTGGCAGGTGGTAAAAAACGTTGCCGCCTTCTGCGCGTGCGCGGGCATGGGGCAGCTGTTCGTGTTCTTCATCATCAAGGAGTTCGGGTCTCTCGTGAACGTCACGGTCACCATCTCCCGCAAGTTTTTCAGGTGAGATGGCTTTTTTTTTTCCGGTGGTTTGAGAATGCTGAGGGGAGGGTGGGGGGGGGGGAGGGGGGAGGAGAAGGGGGGGGGGGGTGAAGGGCGGGGAGTGGGGGGGGGGGGCGAAGCGTGAGTGCTCGACGAGTCGTTTCAATTTTGATCCGCAAGGCGGTTTTTGTGGTTGGTGTGTTGGTTCGTGCGTGCGAAATACCCGGCGGTTGTTGCTATGGTAACACAGGTGCTTGGCGGACGGTATATCTACATGTCGCTCGAACGCCCCCTGTGTGCGTAGTGGCTAGCCGTGGAACCTCGAGTTCAACCATGTTCTCTTGTTTCGGGACCTCTCTCGCGAACCTTTCGAAGTACCTTTAGCCGCTACCGGTATTTCTGCGCTACTTCCGCCGCCAGACGTGCTTCACAGAAAAGTCGTCGAAATCGTTGTCTGTTGGCGTCGTATAGGAGAGACCAGTGGTACCTAAAAACGCGACAAAACAAGCGAACCCCCTATATCTCCACCGCGCACCTTCCCCCCTCCCCCCTCCCCCGCCCCCGCCCCCCCCCCCCCCGCAATCCTCCCTGTGCACTCCCCTCTTCCCTCTCGTGCTCGTTTCGCCTCGTACTACTGAACGATACCCCCGACTCTCAGTGTGCTGATCTCGGTTGTTGCGTACGGCCACCAAGTCGCGTGGTGGCAATGGGTTGGCGTTTTTTGTGTGTATGGGGGGTTGGGCTTGAACGTGAGGGCGAGATATGCTGCGCGGGCAAGGAGTTTGGAAACCCGGGCGAGGGATCGGGGGGGTGGGGACGGGGACAGGGATGAGGCCGGTGGACTTTTGACGCCACCGCCAGGGGCGAAGGAGTCCGAGATGCAGTCGTTCCTGAGCAGTCCGGGGGGCAGGAGAATCGATAGGACTACTCGATGACACACTCCGCACGAAAAAAAAAAAACAAAGCAAGTATTGCTGTAGGCTACCGCAGTACGATCGCGTTCTCGTGGTCATGGTGACGTTGACGATTTCGATCGCATGTTACACACCAGTTTATAGCTCGTGCATATATAATGCATATATATATGTATATACTTGTACATGTTAGTGTGTTTGTAGTGTGGTACGTGGCTGGTACACCACTATGATACGTGTTGAAAAGGTACTCCTTCGAAAAGGGTAAACCGCCCCCCCCCCCCCCCCCCCCCCTCCTCCCTCCCCCCCCCCCCCCCCACATCCCCCGGCGTTGCTGATACCGCCTTCCCACCGTACACAGCATCTTGATTTCGGTTGTGGTTTTCGGGCACAGCGTAGCGTGGTGGCAGTGGATCGGTGTGCTGTGCGTTTTTGGAGGGTTGTCGATGAGCGTGCAGGCGAAATACGCGGCCAAGAAAGGAAGCGTGGAAATACTTACGGATAAGGGGGCGGGGACAGGGGTGGCGGCGGCGGACGCAGCGTCGAAGTCGGGAGTTGCTACCAAGAACGGGACTGCGAACGGCACGAAGAAAGAGCTGTGATGCCATGTTTTTGTTTGCAGTCAAAGAAAAAGAGGCTGTGGTGCCAATACTTTTGCAGTCCGTGGTGCTCACAGAGCACTTTCGCTATTTATTCGCAGCATTTTAACACTCCCGTCTTTACGTGGCTGGCTGGGGTGAACTATAGAAGACTTCCCTGATGCCCCTTTTACGCCTGGGGATGCAAGAGTCCGGGTTTTTTGTTCCTGGAAAATTGTCCCTGGGTATCGTGTTGCGTTCCGACCACCTGTTAGTTTTTTTTTTTCGGCACACTACGTTTTTGTTGGTGTACTGTACTTGGAGACAGGGCTCCCTTTTTTATGAATTCGTAAAATTTACGATGTGCTCCGGACGTACACGGCTGTGGTACGAGCTACTGCTGCTGCTAATCTGCTACTAGCAACAGCAGCAGCAGCAGCAACAGCAGCAGCAGCAGCAGCAGCAGCAGCAGCAGCGCTGTGCAGTGTGGCCCAACTCTACTGCTTTCCGGCACCCGCACCCGTGCTGCAGTAAGAGTAGCAGTAGCAGCTACACCGCTGTCGAGTGTGGCTTAGCTCTTGTCTGCTGCTGCTTTGAGGCACTCGCACGCGCAGTAGCGTGTGGCAAGGCTGTGCTATGCTCCCGAAAGCGGCCGCGGTGTAAGGCACTTGGGGCGCTTTGCAGCGAAGTACTGGAACCACCACCCGCGAGTAAGAGTTGATTGTATGTGTGTATGTGTGAAGATTCAGATTGTGCTCTTGTTCTGGAAGGTTTAGCCCACGGTCCTGGCCCAAAAGAGGACCAACCGACCACCCCCCCCCCCCCCCCCCTCCTCCCGCATGCGCCCTCGATATCGGCCGGGGCGAGGCCCTGCGGCATCTCGCGTGCAAGCGCGGGTCGTTAGGTTAACATACATGATGTCTAGATCGTGAGTAGAAGGTACGTTTGGACCTTGTAAGGTACATTTGTATGTCACAAGGTATATTTTGATAGATGCACTTGTACTTTTTGTGACCATTTAAATATCGCCTGTACCTACGATCAGACTGCACCCCAGATTTCGGAGACACTTCTGTTGGCATTCGAGTTGGAAGTGTGTAACCGCTGTGTACGTATTGTGCAGTTGTGAGATGGTTGCCTTAAGCTACTGCTTGCTGTAGACGTGCCTCGAGAAGGAAACGCTTTTTTACGCACGCTGCTATCGCTGCACGGTAAGGGGACGATCATTCGGTACGGTTTGGCAGCGCTGACGGTATTGTGATGATGCGATCGGCGGCGAAGTTGTTGCTAGAGGTTGCCTGTTGGCAGCGTGCACCGCCATTGACCGAGAGTGGAAGGATGAAATCTTTTTCGATAATTAGTTCTTGTTTTCTTTTATATACCTGGTACCTGGTACGCATTATTGGGGCATTATATTTGCCGTCCGATAACGTCCAGCATGCAAGAGAGCTTCAACGTCGATCCTTAAAAAGTAGAAAAAAAACGTGGAAAACAAAACGAATAGTACCGATACATGTAACCGATTGTTGCGTTTCCCTCCAAATGGTTTTCGTTCTCCACCCCCCCTCGCAGACAGGCAAGGCTACGACTACTGTATACTCTCGTACCCCCTACGTACAGAGGAGAAGGACGAAACAAAAAAAATAAGCCCACGCTCCGCATGGCATTCATCGTACGGAGGGTGAATGAATGACTACGGCATACTTCGTGTACGTTGTATCAAGAATGATTCAAGTCATTACGGTATACTGGTGCTGTGGAACTTCAGAGGGAACTATTACGGGGGGCCATAGTTAATAGGACCAAATATTGTTGGCAAAAATACTGAAGTATATACCTGGTATGGGTTTTTGTGTGTACCGTAGGTCCTACCTGGTATTTAATATGCCTCATAGTGGCGATTGCGGGATCAGCCACATACACGCACAGCCTACAGTGGGTACCCCAACTCGAGAAGAGAAGGCACGCTATTATTACGGGGGACCATAGTTAACAGGACCTATGGTACACATAAAAACCTATATGTTTAACCATTTTTACTAACAATATTTGGTCCTGTTAACTATGGCCCCCCGTAATAGTAAGAGAATGCTACAGTTAGGAGAGGCCGAATCGGCTGGACTCGCCTACACTTTCTAAAGCTTGCTGTGTACCTGGTATATTTCCCGCTACTATTGTGTGGATAAGAGAGAAGGCTGCAACGGAAGGTGCTTTCGGCCTGTACCATGCCCTCCTACAGTATTTTTTTCCCCAATTTTTCAAATTTACCGCCAAGGGGTGCTGGTAAAAAGAAGAAAAAAAATGTCTTGAGAAGAAAAAATTCCCTAGGGTTTATTACCCAGGGTATCTACACGCAATATTTAAAACCTGTCCCACTGAATAAAATGCCAACAAACGGCACACCAGTGTTTTTTTTGCCAGTCTACGGTACAAAACATGTCCACCAACAAATCACAGGGTACACCAAACCCAAGTTAGATGTCGTGTTATGTCAGGGTATACCGTTTTCTGGTAAAAAACCCATGTCCGTACGTCCGAGTCACAAAAAATGACAAAAACGGTACACCAGTGTATTTTTGCCAGTTTACGGTACGAAAAATGAAACGAGGTGATTAGCGTACACCAAACTCAAGTTAGATGACGTTTTCTGTCAAGGTACACCGTTTTCTGGTCAAAAAGCAATATCGGGTGTAGCTTGTCACTAACAAAAACCGCGTTCATGAATACTAGCGCCTTCTTGTACTCGTATTCATACGAACATACCAGGTACGAGTCAAGCGTAGCTTACATTTCTGGAGAAAATGTATTTCGTTTCGCGCGCGTGCGTGTACTCCGAGCACGAAACCGCGGGTGAGCCCGGCGCCGTCGCGGGTGTCAGCGGGTGCTGGCGGGTAGAGGGGGGGTTGCAAGGAACGCGGTGGCCGTTTTCGTAGCTAGGCGTCGCGTGTGTCTCGAGACACGAGGGAAACACGAATGGGCTCTGTCTGGCCTCCCTGTGAGGCTCCGCTTATACCATGTTGTTGTTGTCTTCACATTAAATCGTCCTTTTTCCCCAGCTTCATCAGTACACCCAGTGTCCGTCCTGATTCCTTATCCTAGAGAGATACTGATTATGGTGGTCACAGACTGTGAGACAGAGGAAGACCAAAAAATAAAAATAAATCGCAAATTCAAGTGTCAAGGAAGTGAAATGCCTGCGTATTCCGGGTACCAGAACACAACAACACAAGCAAGTAGTCCGGAAAAATAAGAACAAAAAGACAACAATAATAAAAAAAAATCTGAAATAATAATTTAAAAAAACAGAACACAAACGACGCAAGGACTTTGCAGAAAGGCTGCTATAATAGACGGAAATCATACGTGCTCAGGAAGGGCAGGTATCTGCTGCGCGGATGAAGCAAAACACGAAAGAGAGGGAAACACAGGCAAAGGTCTGTACGAGTATATAAGGAAGGGTCGTTTTGATATGAAAAATAAAGCTCAAGCGGTTCGTATTTTTGCGACCAAACTAAAGTTCACAGAGAGAGCGACGCAGTCTGAGCATACTGGTAAAAGGTTAACCAATCGCCTGCCCCAATCTAAGCTTTGTAACACTTCCCCCCCCTGGAACGGACCGGATATCGGGTAAACGGGTTGACGTGCCACCAACACGCGGTTCCAATTTTTGGGGATCCAGAAGCATTTTTTCAGATTATTGACATACATGAGGAAAGTCACTTTCTTTTTAAAAGCGTTTTTCGTGGTGGACGTGAAATTCGAAGTCACGACCAACGACCCATGTCCTGCCGACGACGCCGCTTGTTGAAGTCAAGGTCGGGACACTTTGTATCCCTGGACAGGTTTGCCTATTAAGTCGGCACTCGTTGGTACTCACGTGTGTTATTTGCTTCGAGATAGAAGAAGAGCAGCTTTTTTCCTGCCCCACAATAATAGACGGTTCTGAATTTTCGGCTTCAGAAATCGCTGAAAAATACCGAAATAAAGTCGCAAAAATTGCCATAAAAGTTTGTCTATAATAATTATAATGCGAGTGAGACAGATACGAAAACTGAGAACTGAAACTCCACATACATTGCCTTTTCCCTCCACCACTTGGCATTGGCCAGATCCTGTTCGTACTCAGATCGAATGGTATATTTATGTTGCTTGAAAAAATACACACGAATTGGCACTGAGGTATATTTCCCTATCGGGAGCATGGGTGCCGGCAGGCACCCATGCGGAGCCCTTGTATATAGTGTAGTAATAGTAGTATATTAGTAGTGGGAGCAGAAGTGTTTGTAGCGGTAGAAATAGTATACTTCGTATTATTATATATACGTATAGTAGTACTACTGTGGTAGTTGTTGTAGGAGTTGTAGTAGTAGTAGTAGTAGTAGTCGTAGTAGTAGTTGTTGTTGTGGTAGTTAGTTGTTGTATACATAGTAGTAGTAGCAGTAGTGTTATATAGTAGTCAAGTAGAGTATAGTGTGAGTAGCAGTAGTAGTATTAATAGTAGTAGTACACTACGACTACTTTAGTAGGACTGTAGCAGAAAAGTGGTATAGTGTTAAGATCAGAAGTCGGGACACTTTGTACCCCTGGACAGGTTTGCCTATTGAGTCGGTACTCGTTGGTACGCACGTGTGTTGCTTGCTTAAAGATAAAAGAAGAGCAGCTTTATTCCTTTCGTGCATGGAGACTGAGAGCCAGCTCGTGCTCGCCGGGAAAACCCCTGGTTTTCCATCTAAGATATGCCTCCCAAGTACTACCAATACGATCCCAATACTTGAACCCAGGAAATTATCGGGCTTTCAGCCTCATGGAAGGCAGTATCATAATACTACGAAGTCCACTCTGATGAGCCGTATATATGTGCAAAATTATGGAAAATTCATGGAAACCCCTATTCCACGAACTAGAACATGAATTGAAGATGCGGCTCTTCAAAACCCACTCCCACACCTCTGAACGGCGAGGCAACGAAGCCGACAAGGTACGTCAGAAAAAAAAAGAGAAAGAAAGGAAGGGAAACACGACCAAAAATCGGCTGGCTAAATTTCCGCCCGGCCAAGGGCTATCTAGCATATGGCGGCGTTGCAAGCGGGCTCGGCTTGTTGTTCCCGAGCCCAGCCGGCGTGCGAATAGCGCGCTGCGGAATCACCGAGCTGAAATTCGGTAGCTGCGCCGAGGGCGTCCCAGTCATTCGTGGGGACGGGCGGTGCGTCAGTCGTCAGCGGAAGCCCTAAAAGAGGAGTTCCCACGGGCTCGGCGCGGTCGCGGTCGGACGGGATGGGTACCGTCGGAGCCGACGAGGCGGCAGGAGCCGGGGCCAAAACGATGGGTGGGGGCGGTCGCGGCCGTGGGGTTCGCGGTGGGTTGGTAGCACGCCGGACGGAGGGTCTAGGGGCCCCGCCGGGCCCGAAGGCATAATCGACAGCAGGCGGTGCGGTGACAACGGCAGCGGCTGTTCTTCGACGCGTCCGAATGGAGATGCGCCCTGAAGGCGGCAAGATAGTCAGAGGCGCCGGGTGGCCAGGCGGTGGAGGGGCAGACGCGGGCGGATCAGTGATCACGGTGGGATCTTCTCCCTGTAAAGCGCTCGTCGGGAGAGGAGCGCGCTGGGCGACACTCGTCGCTGCAGCGAGGGCTTCTGCACAGCCCAGGTCGCCCCCGGGGGGTACCAGAAAAGCCGAAGCGAAAGCGGCGTTGGCGGTGGGTGAAAAAGCCCTCAAGCCAGGACGGCGATCGACGGTGGCGACGGAAGCAGATACACGAGCGACGAATCTCCCCAGAGGAGCAGAGGGGTCGTCAATCCTCATACGTGGCCCGTGTGTGCGAAAATCGCGAAAATCCGAAGAGGTGAACGTTAGCCCACCCAAGACGGCACTTTCGGTGCGGGGCACCGGCCCACCCAAACCAACTTCAGGGGTCGGCGAAGAGCGAGTGCGAAGCCCGCAGGCTCGGATGGGGAAGATACCCCCGTCCTCGACGGGGGTGAGGCTGCTAGACCCACTGTGGTCGTATTTTTTTGGCGGGCTCGGGCAAGCTGGTGAGAAAATTAGCATTTCTGTTGGCGCTGCCCTTGCGGTACTCGAGGGTGTCGTCGAACGCGGTGAGAAACTCGAGCCACCGCTAGACGCGCGCGTTGTGGTTCCCTACTTTGCCGATACTCTCAAGTGCTTTGTGGTCCGAAAATATGCGAAACTTCGTGCCCCATAGGTAACCTCGGAGTCGTTTAATGGGCCAGACGATGCTGCCAGCTTCCAGGTCCAAATGGGTCCAGTGTCTCTCGGAATCGAGGGTAGCGCGGCTGATACAAGCAATGCGTCGCACCGAGCCGCCCGGTTGTTCTTGTTCGAGCGCGGCACCAAAACGGTCGATGCAGGCGTCACGGTACACGTGGAAGGGGCGGGAGCCGTCGGCTACAGCGTCCCAGTCCGGGAAGACCAGAATCGGCGGGGCACAAGGTACAGTATCGTAACAACAATGGTAGTTGTAATAGTATTATTATGCTTGCCATCCGACAATGTGCAGCATGAGATCCAACGTTGATCACTCGAAACATTCCTGAAAGAAGAAATCCCCAGAAACAAAGAGCACCTGGTATCACAATAGTAGTAACAGTAGTATTACGGGGGACCATAGTAAATAGGACCAAATATTGTTAGTAAAAATAGGTAAATATAGAGGTTTTTGTGTGTACCGTAGGTCCTATTAACTATGGCGCCCCGTAATAGTAGTGGTATTTGTTATGATACTGCTTTGTATGAGGTTGAAAGCCCGGTAAATACCTGGGTTCTGGCACTGGGATCGTATTTGTAGTACTTGGGAGGTATATCTTAGATGGAAATCCAGGGGGTTTCCAGAGAGGCACGAGCGTGGTCTCCGTTTCCGTCGGGCACGAAAGGAATAAAGCTGATCTTCTATCTCTGAACGGACAACAACGTGAGTACCAACGAGTGCCGACTTAATAAGCAGACCTGTCCAGGGATACAAAGTGTCCCGCTGTCCGTGATCTTAACAAGTGGCGTCGTCGGCAGGACCTTTCACGTTTTTGTCAGTCCAGGTTTTCTTCGTCACTGCTTTCCTTTCGCTTTGCTTTTCTAGTAGAGTCGATTTGCTCCACACACTGCACGATGCGTCTCGCACGCCGACTGGCTCCGCCGACACTGCAACACCGTGCTTCCCAACGGGGCCCATTTTTGGTACAAGGGCGACGACGGTCTGTGGTGGCTCGGGAAAATCAGTGCGACTGCGCCAACGGATGGAGTATATTTGGTTCGATTTTTGGACGACCCGGGATCGATCAAGCTTCCTCTTTCTCCGGCGCGCCAAACGACTTCGACGAGAGCTGTATACGAGGCTCTTGGTGTCTACAAATTCACTTGGCTAGCGCATTTGCACGGGGGGTCCTGCGCAACGTAAACGGATCTTGAGGCGCCGCCGTGGATAGCTGACTTTTGCTTCTCGGCTGTTCTCGATATTTTTGCTTGACGTTTTCCTGGACTCTGGGGGGTGGTTTTTCAACTTATTGACGTTTTCCGAGTTTTCGGGTCGGGGTTTTTCTGGCAGGTGCGTTCCTGGGGTGTTTGTTTGTTTTTTCTTGGGCTTGGTTGGGGATGGTTTTCACGTATTTTGTCCTTCCTAACCTCCCCGCTCAGTCTCGGGGCTGGTCTGGGTAACCGGGCCACTCATGTGTGGCACACTACACGTTCCCGAGTTGTAGGCTGGGTTTTCGGTGTTTTTGACATCTTCCGTGTTAGTTTTCTTCTCGTTTTTGATATTCACTTTTCGCTTTTCCATGCATCTTCCTCACCCCCCCCCGTCGCGGGTGACATGGCGATGACTTTTCGTTGACGATTTCTTCCCGGCCCTTGAGGCTACGTCTTCTTTCATTTTTTGTTTTACGTACTTTGCCGGCTTCGTTGCCTTACCGTTCAGAGGTGTGGGAGTGGGTTTTGAGGAGGCGCATCATCGACTCATGTTCTAGTTCGTGGAATCGGAATTTCCATGAATTTCCCATAATTCTGCATATATATATACAGCTCATCAGAGTGGGCTAGTGTTATGATACTGCTTTGTATGAGGTTGAAAGCCCCGTAATCTTAGGTGGAAAACCAGGGGTTTTCCAGAGAGGCACGAGCGTGGTCTCAGTTTTCCGTCGTGCACGAAAGGAATGAAGTGACTCTTCTATCTCTAAGCGAACAACAACGCGTGAGTACCAACGAGTACCGACTTAATAAGCAGATCTGTCCAGGGATACAAAGTGTCCCGCTGTCCGTGATTTATAGTAGTTTTTAGTAGTACTACTACTTCTTTAGCGTAGTAGTAGTCGTAGTAGTATTAATAATAGCTGTAGTAGTTGTAGTAGTAGTGGTAGGAGTAGTATATTATAATAGGAGTAGTGGTAGTAGTAGTAGTAGTAGTAGTAGTAGCTGTCGTTGTATTACGGGGGACCATAGCAAATAGGACCTTCGATACACACAAAAACCTATATACTTACCCATTTTTACTAACAATATTTGGTCCTATTTACTTTAAAGATAATAATATATACCAGGTGTACGTATTTTAATCAATACTCTTACTTTCCAGCCTAACTCGTAGGAGGTTTTACCCTCAACAAATTTCTGGACAAGCCATGGTCACAGGTAGGTGTCTACCCTTCTACCCCCCGGTACGTGCCTCTTTCATTTTTTGTCGTGCATAGGGTTCAGCATATTCCCACTGCTCGTCGATTTTCATCGAATGTAGCGAGCTCACGCTCTCGCGGCTTCCACTTATCAATTTTACTTTCTTATTATTATGCAAGAAAAAGCCCCTAGGAGCATGCACTCGGGGGGACTTGAACCCACGAAATTGATCTTGATAGGCACGCGGACCACACCTACCAAGCCATCGGGGACGCCGGCACTATATGGTCCCACACGTAATAATATAGTAGTAGTAGCAGCCGCAGTATAGTTGTAGTAGTGTCGGCGGCGCGCGGTTAAAGGTCAAACCCGCCGCGGCGGAAGGCACGCGCACGTGTCATGATTGTTAAATATTATTATTAATAGCTGGCGGCAGCACCGTGTCGGTGCTCCCGAATATCCCTAATAATTAATCATACGCGACTACACAATCTTCTAGACCCACCGGAACCCCCCGTCCGTCCGTACATACACACTGCTGATTCACTCCTCCAGTCTGGTGCGCATGCTGATGATATATATACCACCAGGTATGATGCAATTTTCTTCTCGGCTTCCACGAGAGACATGATTCTTACCTTACATATAGCTGTGTTGTTGTGTCTGCAAACTGGTGGGTATTTTTTGTATCGGCGAAAGATCTAATACCTTTGCGGGACAGACGGGCGAAATAAGTAATGGTCGGTTTACACCTCGGCAAAAGCACACCGAATGGGATCCTCGTGACCCCACAAGATTTTGCCCGTCCGTGGAGAACTGGGTAATAATGTGGGCTGTGACAGCCCGCAGTGATATTAAGAACAAAACAAGGCGTAGTATGTACTACTGTGTACCAGGGTACATACGAGCAACATACATACAGCATGCTGCTGTTGTATACTGGTATACATTAATAGTGCACGCTTGAACTGATTTTCGTCCGGTTCGTTGTGAGACCGCAAATCCCGACGTTCCGATGACAAAAGATGGCAGACATAAAGAGGGGAGGACAGACCTTGATAGTAGATCTTTATGGGGGTTTTGTGTTTGACATATATATAATACCACAGGTATACATGATGCGAGGACCCCGTTTCACGAACGAACGAGATCTTGGAGACGTCTGTTAGCTCATGTCCGCGCAGGCGTAAGCTTTTCAGCCCCGGAGATTGACAACCACTCGTGATCTGACACCCGGGGTTGGGGGTGCGTTCTGACTAGAGCTAGCTAGGGCCAGGGCTAAGGTGAGGATTGGGTTTTCGAGCGCGAAACAGTACACGGCACCGCACGTGTTCACGGATCCGGATCCCGCGTCCCTCCAAGTTATAACGCCATAGAAAAAGTGCAAACCCTTAGTTGCGGAGTTTTGGTTTTTGTCATTCCAGCTCCGTGTCGGGTCTCACAAAGTTCGGTCACACTCTGCTGCTGATCGCTGATCACTGTACCAGGTACGATCGAAAAATGGTGGGATACGGGTTGCGTGCAAGAAGCCGCCTCGGTTGTCTGGTCGTTTTGTAGTCTGTTGCCTCCCGATCTCTTGCTCTGCGTAGAATGCAACAACAGCAGTTAGGATGCTACTGCTGCTGTAGGTGCACGCCCCTTCTAGACGCTTGAAGGTTTTGAAAGCTGAAGCTGGTGACGCCTGAGATGCCACACAGAGCCTTGCCTTGCACAGCAACCCTCCGCAGCATCCCATCTGTACCAGTGCACCCTGCACCGTTTTGGTAACAGAGGGACGGTGTTTCGGTGCTTCGTTTGTCTACCGTCGAATACGCAGTATCGCAGATAGGATCGTGCAAGTATTATACGTACATACCGCGGCATCCTCCGATATAGCACCGGCTCTTTTCGAACGCTTGACGAATAATATTGCGGTACGATATATCCTGTATCGTTGTTTACACTTTTTACCGCAGCAGTACCCTGGAGGGCTCCAGATAGCTGTTGGCGCTCGTATTGCACTGCTGTTGCGCTGGCGCGCACCTCCACAAAAAGAACGGCGGAATAGCGCTTAGCGCAAACAAACGCCAGAGGCGTGTCGTGTCGCGGCTTGCCTGAAAAATATCGTTTTATGGTTGGTTGCGAAACAAACACATTTCGCACAACAGACGAAAAAAAAATGAGCGCTGTCGTTTTCGCCGCTTGCCGCAGGCCGCAGGTGTTTTTTTTTTCCAGGTCCTCCCGAAGGTCCCTTTGTATTTTGTTCTTCCTTTCGCCGCAGCCGAAATATTTTTGCATTTTCACTTTTGGAACTGCTGGAGTCCCGTTTTGGGAACAAACCACTCAAATAGTCCCGTTTTGGGAACAAACCGCTCAAAATTCTCAAGTAGTTTGTGCCCAAAACGGGACCGCAGTTAGTTCTGTAAGGGTCAGGTTGTGCTCGTCCAACAATACAAGTACGTATGCATACCTTGAATTGGTTTTCGGGCATCGCACTTCATGTAGTCAAGTGGTTTTCACTCACGCTTCTTTTGCAAGATTTTGCCTCCGGGCGGTCCCAACGCGGGGTGCGGCCCTCCAGGGCCCCCTGCAAGGTTTCCAATCTCCGCACGCAATCGTATTATTAGTAGTGGTCCGAGAAAATTTGACGAGGTTGCCGGGGCTCTCTCCACCCATCGTGAACCCCCTTCAAAAAACAACACAAAAAAAACGGTGGAAAACGCCCCCCCGGCCGCGAAAACCTGTTATCATGGAGCGTTTCAGCGCGGAGGGGGTGAGTGGAAAATAGGCTGCAACCGCGGCGAAGGCGCACAGGTAAGCAAGCAAAAATATACCTGGTACGCACATAGAAGAAATAGTGCGAAAAGTCGGTGCCGCTTCGTTCCGTTTTGTCAGCGGTATAGTGCCCCACTTCCATCAATCCAACCTGTACCCCCACCTCCCCCCCCCCCCCCTTCCCCCCCCGCACGTCACAGAGTAAGGGATAAAATACTACACCACCACCACCAACAACAACAACAGCAACGACAAAAGCAACCATGGGGTCATTCCTGATGCTAGACGCGACCGACGAAGCGATCACGGTTTGCTGGCAGCAAGATGGCACCGCCGCGGCGGTGGAAGAGGTCCAGATGAAGGAGTTCCACGGTCAAGAGAAGACGGCGGCGGCGGAGGGGGCGGGGGGATCGGGGATAGAAGACGGCGTCAGCACCACCGAGAGCTCGGAGTGGACGACTTTGTCGAAAACGCTAACATCCAGCGCACTCCGGAAGAAGAAGTTGCGCCCCGCGACGGCGTACATGTTCCGCCGACGATCGAAGGAGGTGCGTCGGATGCCGAGAAGAGTTTTGGCGACGGCTGTTTTTTTTTTGTCTTCGTGGGAGAGAACTGCTTTATTTTGTCTGAGAGGGGGGGGGTGAGACGGCGACGCAAGGGTTGGTTGGTTGGTTGGTTGGTCGGTTGGCTGATGTTGTCTTTGCGATAAGTCGTCATCTACGACTGTCTGCTGCTTTTTCTTTCGCTGTTAGCTGTCTTCCATTATGAAATACCAGGTATGTATTTTTCTTGTCTGCCTGACTGTCTGCCTAGCTGTCTGCTGAGCTATCTCGTGTGTGTGTGGTTTCCACCCTCCTCAGTATTTGCTCCGTCGAAACTACGTATACCCCGAGCATGATCCCGAGACCAGCCCTCTCCCCCCCCCTATGGGCACACAACTACGGTCATGCATGAACATGAGTACCCCCCCCCCCCCCCGCGCGCGCTCCCGACCTGAAACACGCCTTACGGCTGGCTCTGTACGCACTTCGTATTCGATGTATAACAATTACCCCATTCGAGCTGCTGTTACGTCCTGTCTACCCCTCCCTCCCGCAACAGTTATATATAGATTGAATTGGCGTCGATTGGTAACGACACTGTAAAAGATGCCGCTCAGTACATGAGCTAGACAATCAGGGTACCGTTTATTATTAGTATTATTGTTTTTGGCGGTCGACACAGCTGGTGGTCGGGATATAGGTTATTTGTGCGAGGTGGAGAACCTTTATTCCGCACCAAGGGAATGATATTTTCACGTACCTGGTAGTGTTTGTGGTAAAGCACCCACGAGACAGTTACACAGTACCCTCATTGCTGTCAATGGAGGTGGCTACACCGGATTATAAATCAAATTCATCGGCGCTGCCATCCGTATGCAAGAACGTCCACCTCGCAAGCGGTTCTCGGTAAGATGCAGCTCACCCTTCATGCGACTCGCCCAGCACTTCGCGCTTGGTGCAAGCGAGCAATGCCTGCCTGGTCGGTGAAAACCCGACGTGCTCCGTCCGGGCGTTGTAGGGATGCGAGGGTCTAAGGCCATACGACTACGGTAATGGATGACAATGAGTATCCCCCCCCCCCCTTCAAGGTGGGATAGCGTAGTTGAGAAAGTATGGAAGGCTATAGGGGGAAACCAAGAAGAGGTGATATCCGCCGGGAAGTTAGGGAAGTACAAGGCAGAAGTAGAAGAAAGGATAGAAAGAAGGGAAAGGCTAGCGCTACGAAACAAGATGGAATCGGGAAACACCTAGAGATATACGGGGGATTGAGGGAAGGAATAGGAATGAAAACGTATCTGCACGGCCCAATGGACTTCGCGAAAACGCTTAAAATTTAGCTTTCGTGTAGGTGACCTGGACCTGCGAGAAAGAAGAAATAGGTATACCAGTAGCCGGGAGGAGGAGGAAATAGATTCGCAGATGTGCCCGTGTGGCAAAGCAATAGAGTAGAACTCACATAGTAGGAGAATGTGAAATATACAAGGAGGAACGGGATGTGTTAGAAGAGGATATGAGGGAAATAGATGAATGTGACTTGGAGGAGTTTGGCACACTAGATAGCAGCGAGAAAAATATCGCTATCCTAGGAGATAGATGGTGACCACAGGCGGCCAAACAGGAAGGGGATAAGACTAGCAAAAAGTTTCTATGTAATAAATGGAAACAACGTATTGAGCGCCCAAATGTTAGAGGTGTCTCCATTACAGTAGGAACGGTGCTCCGTCTCGAAAGGGATGCGTGGTCAATGGTCAAATGACTAAGGCAAACAACAAATGAGTACGCCCCCCCCCCCCCCCCTTCTCTACGCCCCCTCCCCCTACTATAAATAGGTTGGGTTGGCGTCGGTTGGCAACAATACTGTAAAACATGCCGCTCACTACTTGAGCTAGACAACCAGGGCACCGCTTTTTTTTCTTTTTTTTTTTCCGGCGGTCGGTCACAGCTGGTTGTCGAGTTAGGTAATCCTTGCGGGGTGAGCAACCTTTACTCCGCACATGGGGAATGATCGTATCAAGTAGTGATAGTGCTTATGGCAGGGCACCGAAGAGGCAGTTACATAGTACTCCCATTGCTGTTTCTGGAAGTGATTACACCGGAAATTAAAGTAACTCATTGAAACTGTCATCCATATGCAAGTCCGCCTCACAAGCAGTTCTTAGTAGGATGCAGCTCACCCTTCATGCGACTCGCCGGACACCTCACGGCGCTCCGTGCTTGGTGCAAGCAGTGTCTGCCTGGTCGGTGAAAAACCGACATGCTCCGTCCCGGCATTGTAGGGATGCGAGGGTCTATGGTCGTTCGACTACGGATGGTCATTCGACTACGGCAATGCATGACAATTAGTACCCCCCCCCCCACTCCCCTTCTTCTACATGCTTCCATATAGCATATACCCTGGTTTAATATTGACACTGCTGTGACGGATCGATTTCCTGGCGTGCAGGCTAATGTGGGCTCTGGCGAAGATCCAGACCAAGAGGAGGTGAGGGCTAGAGAGGTAGCAAACGTTCACACCTTCGATACATCCTCTAAAGATCATTCCCACTTCATGATCTACTGGTATCTCTGTGGCGTAGCTTTTTGACCAAAGAACTTGTATCTGTTCTAGGATTGAACAATCGGCACGGGCACTAGTTGTGCTGGATGTCGACGGGTAGAAAGAACGGTTTAATGTGAAGAACACACACACTGCTGCAGACATTTCAAGGAAAAAATAAATATTACCGATATTGTATTATCTTAGCTCATGTTACTGGGTGAGACCCGTGTCGTCTGCATGATCTATAGTAGGACACATTTCCTGGGTTGTATCTGTGCTGCAGTAAACAGATCCGGCACAACCTCCCACAACGGCAGGTGATGAACTAGATCATGATCTATCTGTAGACAGATAGATCATGACCTGTCCGAAGTGTGTAAAAAAATCCGGTTTTCCCTCCGGGGGGTGGTGTGCGCTGGACGCTGGTGAGGCTATTGCTAGCTGGTGGGGCAATCGACCAATCAACAAGCTACAGCAGTAGAATGCCTGGTAGTGGAGAGGTTGGCCAATCGACGGGAGCTAGGAATGGTTGAGCGATCGACCAATCGACAGAGAAGCTAGAACAGTGAAGAAACCGACCGATCAACGAGCTATTTATGCAATGATTGAGCGTATTGACCAATCGACAACTAGAATGGCAGAGGACTCGACCAATCGACGACCTACGTAAATAGAGGAAAAATCGACCAATCAACGAGGTATTTCTGGGATAGTTGAGCAATTGCCCAATCGATGATCCCGCCAATGCTCAAGAGACGTTCTCTGTCGTGGTAGAGGTGGGTGTGAAGGGAATCGAATTGGCGTGGACTTAAGGGGAGTGGGGATAATAGAAAGCGCGCTCGGCCGAGCAGAGCCACGGTCAGACGATGAAGGCGTGGACGCTAGAGGTGGGAGGTGTTGACGTCCGGGCGATCGACACGTCCCTCTCCTTATCTCTCTCCGCTCTAGTACTTTCCCCCCTCCGCATTATACCTCTCTCTCATTGTCAACCTTGCTATCTCACTCTCTCTTTTTGTATTCCTCTCTCCGTCTAAGCCCGCCTCTCTCTTTGTATGCACACGGTTATCTTCCTCTTTTCTCTCCCTCCATCTTGCTCCGCGTGTCTTGCCAACCCCTCCCTCAACCTCCACCTCTCCCCCCTCCCCTCTCCTTCCTTTTCTCCACCCCCCTCCTTCCTTTTCTCAATGCATGTGATACGTCAGAGGGGAGAGGGGAGGGGGGGGGGGGGGGGGGAGGGGGGGGGGGGCGTACTCTTCTGTTGCTCGCCCTAGTCATTTAGCCATTGACCAAGCATCCCTTTCGAGACGGAGCACCTCTTGCCCACTCCTAATAGAGACACTTCCAACAGTTGGAGAAAGGGGGTACAGGGGAGGGTGCAGTTGTCTTGCATGGCCGTAGTCGTAATACCGTAGACCCTCCCATCCCTATATACGGTGTGGGCACGGAAGCACGCGGGGAGAGGGGAGGGGGGGGGGCGTACTCTTCTGTTGCTCGCCCTAGTCATTTAGCCATTGACCAAGCATCCCTTTCGAGACGGAGCACCTCTTGCCCACTCCTAATAGAGACACTTTCAACAGTTGGAGAAAGGGGGTATAGGGGAGGGTGCAGTTGTCTTGCATGGCCGTAGTCGTAATACCGTAGACCCTCCCATCCCTATATACGGTGTGGGCACGGAAGCACGCCCGGATTTCACCGACCAGGCAGGGGAAAAACTTGGAACGCACCCGTGTCACACCCAAGTATCATAACGCCCTTGATAACATAAAACCCCCGACCGAACTGACCCTGCCCAAACATCACCCGTGGTGGACTGCATGCACGCCCCCCCCCCCCCCCCCCGCCCCCCCTATTTCGCCATATTCTTGAAGGTCTGGGGGCCGTGGTCGGAACCGTCGGAGGCGTTTCGAACGCTACCGGAGGGGGGAAAGCAGCCGCCGGCCCCCGTTGTCAAGCTGCGGGAGGCGGGCGCTCTCGTGGTGAGGAAAGGAGGAGGAGAAAGGGGTCGTGTTTTTTTGGCTGAGTTTTGTTTGCTGGAGGAGCGCGGGGGGGGGGAATGGGTGTACTCATTATCATGCATAGCCGTAGCCGTATAACCATGGGGGGCAGGGGAGGTGATAATGTAAATTGTGCCAAGCTGTTGGGGTATACGGTCCGTGTATGGTACCTTGTGTGGACATTACGCTGCTGCTGGTGCAGTGTTATTGCTGTCGTATTTGTGCACGCTGCTGCTGCTGCTGCTGCTGTTGCTGCTGCTGCTGACGGTTTTTGTACACCATGTGCATTAGACGCTCTTGTTTTTCCTTCCCTTGTGAAATGCGGCGTGACTTTTCCCGCCCCATCTCTTGTATTGCTTAAAAAGTCGTACCTGTACAGATTACCAACAACATACAATAACAACAACGAACTCTATATATACCTGGTAGATAACAACAACAGCAAAATAGCAACAAAACAACAAAACATCAACAGCAACAACATTACCTGACAGATCCGTTGGCCGCAATGGTTGTTTTGCGGCCGTGTCTTGACAGCCAGTATCAACGAATAGCAGCAGTAACTGCCGTGGCGCCTAGAACGACAGATAACAACAACATTGAACAACAACAACAACAACAACAACAACAACAACAACAACAATAACATCACCTGATAGATTCGTTAACCGCAACGGTTACTTTTGCCGCCGTGTTTCGACAGATGGAGTGGCCGGCCATCCCAGCGGCTGGAGGGTACGAGGTCCAGATGAGCGCCGCTGGGGGGGCTTGGACGACGATCGCCCCGGCCTTCAAGTCGACCTTGCTCAGGAAAAAAGGTGGGTGCTGGGCGGCTTGACTCAGTGCCAGGTGCTGGGCGCTTTCTACTGTGTGCTATGTGCCGTGCGCTGAATACCCTGTGTGCTGTTGTTTATGTACCTGTGGTGCGGTTTACTTTTTTTATAAAGATTTTTGCGTACTGCCTACTGGTAGTGTGTGTTTTTTCTACTATCTACTGCCTCCTATCTACTATCTACTACCTCCTATCTACTATCTACTGCCTACTGCCATGTTTTTTTCTACTCTGCCTGCGGTATACTATACATTCAAGGTGTTTTCCTATTTCTACGGTCTTCTGTCTACTGTCAGCTTTCTGGGCTCTCCGCCATCTGCCGGGTCTTCTAGTTAGCACTGTTGTACGCGGCTGTACGCGCACCTATGGTAGCTGCACTTTATTTTCATCCACCCTATAAACGATGAGTCGACTCCCCCCCCCGCCCCCCTCCCCCCTGCACGCCTCCAAGTAAACAACCCCGCATCCACTCAACGCTCCACTCCGTCTGCTTCCACCACGCGTCCGCCCTTGTCGCCTGCTGCGGGGTGCTTGTAACAAACACCACAATACCCTACTGCGGATCCTACTGTGGTTGTTATCACATCAATACCCTACTGCGAAACAGGGCTGGAGGATTCGAAGCAATACCGCTTCCGTTTCCGGCCCTTGCTGGAGACTGACAGCGCCAAAGGTGGAGGAGGGGAGGGAGGGGCGGGGGGGAGGGGAGGGGTGGTCCCCCGCGTCAGCGTTGGCCTCGCCTGCAGTGTTGAACGCCTTTTTGAAGTCGCAGGTGCCGGGGGAGCTTGTCGGCAAGGGAAAAGAGGTCATCAGCAGGACTGTTCTTGCGGGAAAAATTGTTGGTGAGATGGTGGGCGGGACGGGGGGGCTTGAGCGGGGGGATGTACTCGATATCGTGCATGGCCGTAGTAGACCCTCGCATCCCTACAATGCCGGGACGGAGCACGTCGGGTTTTCACCGACGAGGTAGAGGTTGCTTGCACCAGGCGGTGGGGGGGGGGGGGGGGGGGGCGTACTCATGCCATGCATGGCCGCAGTCATACGACAAAATTCATTGGTGAGGTGGTGGGGGGGGGGGGTGGGGGAAGTGGTGTACTCATGTCATGCATGGTCGTAGTCATATGACCATGTAGATCCTCGCACCCCTGCAACATTGGGACGGGGAACGTCGTGTTTTCACCGTCTATGGTAGACAGACATTGCTTGCTCCAAGCGCGAAGCGTCGTGAGGTGTTCGGCGAGCCGTGTGAAGAGTGGGCTGCATCCTACTTGCGAATCGCTTGTGAGGCGGACTTTCTTGCATTGGATGACAGCGTGGAATGAATGGATTATTTCTCTGGGGGGGGGGGGGGGGGGAGGGCAAGTCAGAGATGTTACATCCGTAGGAAACCACGGTTTGACCCCTCTGACTGACTCTTCCCTTACGCTATACCTGGTGAGTAGTATATTGGAGGCAAGGCAGGCTGTGGCACGCCCACATAGGGCGGTGTCTTATAGGAGTCTTATAGGGGTGGCGCGTGTTTCCGGTAGACAGTAGGCCCGTGTTCATAGTACAGTATTACAGCAGTACACGTATTGGGGGACAGCAGCACAGCTGTTGTACAACAGTACTGCAGTAAGAGGATTGTAGCAGTAGTAGATACCGGTATAGTACATGTATACAACTTGCGCACACTCCTGAAAGAAAAAAAAACGCACTAATTCCAAGTCGTATGTCCCCAAAAAATGGCTGCGGGTCAAAGTATAAAACAGTTTACCGATGCAACACTCCTCGTACCAGGAT